>VWPW01021686.1:975917-1034334 GCA_013389825.1 Crypturellus undulatus | reverse complement strand
CCCTCCGCGCCGCTCCGCGCCGCCCTCGCCCCGCGCGACACCGCAGACCCGGCTGCGCGGCTGCGCCGCCCGCTACGCGGAGGCGAGAGACCCCTCGAGGTCCCCTCTCTGCGCCTGGTGTGCCCTCGGGTGCAGCGAGGGATGAGTTTTGAGGGGTGTTATTCACTTATTTATTTATTTTATTTTATTTTTCTTTTCTTTATTTTTTTCCGTCGTGGGCTGGGAGGTTTGTGCAAGTGAAGCCCGCCGGCCGCCAGCGCGCGCGCCTCCATCAGAGGCGGGAAGAAATCAAACCAAACCAAACAAAACAAGATACCTGCCGGGGTCTTGCCCACACCGTCCCGCGGGCTGCTTCTGCCGGGGCAGTCAGAAGGCGAATCCTCTTTTTGTTTTTGAAGCTTGAAGCGTTAAAAGGGAAAAGCCACCTCGGCAACGTGACGCTGTAACAACAAGGAGTTTAGGGCAAACTGAACCGCTTTAGTGCAACCTCAGAGCATCCGAGGAGGCTTCAACGCTGCTTAGAGCTTCCTCCCCTCTCCCTCCCTCTGAACTGTCCCTGCTGTTCCCGGCCGCAGCATCGGAGCTCCCTACGGCTGGGCAAGGGCTCCACGGAGAACAAAATGCTACCCCAAATGCCTGGGAAGCGGCGCAGAGCGTGGCCGGAGACGCCCCGCGCGCAGTTTGCGTGGGGAGTCCCGCGCTCAGCCCACGCAGGACGACCGGGAAAGGGAAAGGAAAAAGGAAAGAAAAATCTGAGGAGCCGCTTGGCTCGTGCCCGTCTGAGGGAAAGAGCTGACCAAATAATCCCGCGCCCTCCCTGGCAGCGCGCTGGGTGCCCGCGCGGGCGCCCCGGGGCTCCGCGCTGCCAGAGGCTCCGTGCGCGGCTCGCCCGCAGAGCCCGAGGAGCGGGCACCGCGGCGGCTGCTCCCCGCGCCGGGCGAGCGAGGGATCCGGCAGCAGGATGCACGGCCGGCTAGTCCTCATAATGCTTAGTTTTGCTGTAATTAATTGAAAACAGTTATTAGGTCGTCATTGGCAATAGCGTAAATAATTGCAGCAGATTTTTACTTAAAATTGACCGGTCACGGAGTGATAGATCGATTCGAGGTATAAAAATGATGTATCAAAACATCAATGTCGATTATTTGAAATATTGTAGTCGAATCTTTTTATTGCTTCATCGGTTAAGTGTCTGAAAGTGCTGTGTTCCAACATATATTTATGTTGTCAATACTGTCAAAACTGTCAGTTTTATTACAGTGGATTTGTAATACATTTCGGATTTGCTCATTTACATAAAATGCCCACCCCAGATACCCCTCCTTTTCCCCGTCTCTGGAAATCTATGGCAGTTTAAGCATAGAATTCAGGACTCTCGGCTGAAGCAAAAAAAGTCGAGGTGTTGCTCTATTAAGCCCCTGGAAGCGACCCTTTGCAAAGCTCAGGCTACTTCTAACTTACCAGAAGACAGAATCTCTCTCCCGCCCTCCGCGCCCTTATTCCCCCAGCAGATTTAAAAAAAAAAAAAGAAAAGAAAAGAAAAAAAAAAGAAACAAAAGGACAAGAAAAGAAAAGAAAAAAAAAAGAAACAAAAGGATCAAGGAATATCTGTGCTCCTTTCTAAGGAATATCGGTGCTCCTTTCCTAGCAGCTCGGAGCCCAAATGCAAAATGCAAGTTCGGACACAGGACTGGCTGCTTTATTCCCCTCAAGCCTCGTCTCAAGGGGGGTTGATCCTGTCCAATGCTTCATGAGCGCTGATTTTTTTTTTCCCTCTCGTGATCTCGAACCCCTCTCTCTAATTTTATCCGAGAGCCCAGCTGGGGGCCGGGTAGAAAACCTCAAGAATAAATAAATCCATTTACAGGCTAAACTCTCATAGACAGTGAAATTAGTCAAGTAACTTTACTCGCCACCTCATCCCCCGGGGCGGGGGGGGGAAAGCCTGGTCTAAAGGCGCTGCCTTAGATGGACCCGAGGGCTCTTGTGGCTGTTGTTTGCACTTGTCTGTGCCTTTCCCACCCCAAGGTTTTTTTTTTTTTTTTTTTTTTTTAGGGGGGATGTGTTTATTTAAATAGATGCTAAAAGAGCTCCGAGGTCACGGGGAAGGAGGAATGGTTGGCTCGGGGAAGGGCAGCCCGCCCGGCAGGTATTTTAATGACCCTCCTTTTCCTTGAACATCTTTTATTTCTCTGCTTATTTTCACCCGGAATATTTCCCCCAAACCGGCGATGATTTCTGATGTAATTCTTGTGTGTCTGTGATCACTTCTGAAGTAAATTGAGAAGTAAGCTGCGCGCAAGGAGGAAATCGCCCCTGGGGTGCTTTGTTTACTTTGGTTTGTAAAATCTTGCTAGGAGATGGTTTCCTCGGTGTGTGGCAAGTGCTTCTCCAAGAAATTCATCGGCCCTTCTACAATTACTTGGAGCTCTGAGGGAAGAGAGCTGCCATCGCTTTCTCACATCCCAAGGTGTTGCATGGAGGAGAGAAGAAAAGGCTGGAGCCTTTAATTATAAGGCGGGGGGGCAGAGGCTAAAGAAAATCCTCCTAGGGCTGTACCTGGGAAAGGGAACCTGCGAGGGAATGTCTGGGAGCCGAGAGTGCCTTTTGGGGATGGGCAAAAGCACCCCATCTTCTGCAGTAATTAGCCTGAACAATAAACATAATTGCAATAAAATCAGTTGGAAATTCCTGCGTTTTTAATTACGTTTCGTTTTGTGGTAAGCCGTAAAATTATGAATGCCTCTCAATTAAACACTATCCACTTGTAAAGCATTTAACAACAATTATTCCTTAATCAGTTGGAATGTTAGCCACAAATGATGCTGTTAGACATCAAAGGGACGCCTTTAGACGTTACCTTTTAGTCATAAGTAAGAGGATTAATTTCTATAATTAGAGGGGATAAATATGTGCATAAATACATCTAATTTTTTTTTCCACATTCTCCTCCTATCCGGGCGAGGATCCCTGACCCGCCTGCACCGCCGCGGAGCCCGATCCTGCGCGCAGCTCCGCGCCTCGCCGCAGGCGCCCGCGCCTCCGGATGGGGCCCAGCGCTGCCGCGGGACCCTGGGGCAATTTGCAGCCCGCTTTGGGTGTTATTGACTTCTCCTGGGGCTCCTGGAGCCTACCTGGGCTCTTCGTTCCCCCGGGGACAGTTTACTGCCCCCAAACGAAGCTGAAGATTTGAGATGAATGCCGCAAATAAAATTAGCATGACCTTGATTACGCTCCGTATGAATATCTCATTTACCTAATGACTTTATGTCACGTAGGCAGAGGGTCAATTTCCTTTTAACCTTTCCCGTTGCTGCAGTAAGCATTCCTTCATAATCAATGCCTGTTTGAATAATCAATTCACATTTTATGATCCCTGACAAACTCAATATACGCGCGCCTCGTTTCGGCAGAGCGGCCGGGCCCGCTCCGGGCCGCTTCCACCTCCCAGGAGGTGCGCGGGGCTGCGCGGAGCTCCGCGCACCCGTGGGCTCGCTGCGGGGGTCGCAGCGGCTCCCCACGGGCGTTTCCACGCGTTTTTCCAGTTGTCCAAGCTGCGCTCTGTGCTCCCCCGGCCCCGGCTGCCTCGCAGGAATGCGCACAATAAAACCCAGGTCCGGGGCTCTCCTCCCTTTCTGCATCTGCTGGGACAAGAAGCCGGGGACGGGGAAGCAGAGGGAGGACACCAAGTTCTCCCGTCTCTGAAGCGGCTGCTCAGGGGGGTCTTGGGCAGCATCGCACATGGGAGCCCCTGAATCCATCTCGGCATTTGGATGAAGTGTCCCGCCGGCGCTCACACCTCCCTGGCTGCCCCAAACCGGCCGCGGGGACACTTGTTCCCAGAACATTGCCCCCGCCTCAGGCCCAGCGAGGAAGCGCGTGCAGGAGCGGAGAGGAAGGCGCTCAACGCCAGCAGAACTTTGCCTTTTTTTTTTTTATTTTTTTTTCCCTATAAGTAGCTCGCATTTGCTGTGATCTATGGTGTGAGTCAGGAACTGAGACTTATTGCAACCCCGTTGCCTCTATTGGATAATTAATGCTGATTCATAGCTGCTTCTACCTACGAATGTGTGTTTCGTTTTTCTCTGCAGGGTCCATGGTTCTTTGGTATGTTGTTATTCCCTGAAAGGTAATTGCACTTGATATTCTCCCGGGGAAGGCTCATTAGCCAAGGGCAGGGTGGCGTTGCCAATCTCAGGCTCTTTCAACAATTCAATGCAAACATTTGCCCGAGAGGTTTAGTGCAGTACTCCCAGCTCCCGAAACAGCCCTCGGATACAGCATTTCCCCAAGAAACTCGTGGTCTCGTGTGTGTGTATATATATATATATATATATGTATGTATATATATATATATATAGTGGAGTTTATGTATGTGTGTATATAAATATACACATTTTTTTCCCCACCCAACCAGGAAACATTTCAGTTTAAGGGGTTTTAGTTTAACCCTTCACTGCAAGTGGTCAAAACTGCATGAGAAGATGAGGCTTGTTACATGGAGCTTCAGGACTTTTAACAAAAGATATTTAGTGCACAACTACGGACGAGACGGCAGAAAAGGCATCGCCTTGCGAATTCCACTGGACGTGCTCTTTTGCACTCTCTTGCCAGTTACAAAACGCATGTGGAAAACACTTCTGCAAGTGCCCCCCATTGCAGCCCCACACTTGACTTCTTTCTCACACATGCCTCCTGTCATCTCTTTGTCTCCTTTCATCTCGCCTGCTAAATTAATTACCTTGCAAACACAAGGCAATGAGACACAGGTATAAGGTAAGTTAGGGAATATGTTAGGCATTAATTAATATTAATGCCTATTATTTTATGTAGATTAACCTTCTACAATTGCTCCGATTTTATTTTCTTTCTGTAATCTTGTTTTTTCCTCTGTTTTGTCGTCATTTCAAAAATCCAATTTTTTCACTTGAATCTTGGCAGGCTGAGCAAGATGATTCACAAAAACACTGCAGAGGATAGGAGGAACCCACAGGAGAAAACGGTCCCCAAGGCCTGGATGAAGAGCAAGCAGAAGGGTGACACGTAGGCTCCGCAAGTCATGGAACGTCACTGTGTTCTCCTTGTTTGACTAAAAGTATCTAGGCCTCCATGTTCACTGTGAATTAATGGTATATTCTCCCTGGCAGTGGTTTTAAAGGGCTGAGACTGCTTTTACTTCCAGACAACAAAATCCACGTCTAAAGTGTTTGTCTAACCATCTTAGTGCATTAACACACTTCCACTCACCACGCTGGTTCCCATCACAGTTAGCCAGTAAATGCAAAGGGCAAAATTCATCTGTGCTGTATCACCACTGTCTTTAACGTTATTACGTTGGAAAGGAAACTCAGAGCATGTGTCTATACAGAAGAAAAAAAATCCACAAGAACAGACACTGAGATATTACCATTTTTGACCTTCTCTCATAAAAAGGCCTGCCAAAGGGTTTATAGGCTTCACCTATTGAGGGAAGAAATATTCAAAGGAAATTGCAAAGCTATGAGTCTCTGTAGACAACCCATTTTCCTTGTTGATGTCCCTCAATAAGCCTAAGCCCAAATGTTTGCCAAAGTCCTACTGATTCAGAGAGACATTTATCAGGATGAGGAGCATGGGACAGGGCTCCTTCCAGATGTCCATGCTCAGAGGACTGAACTTTCAGTTTCTACTAATAGCAAGTGTGGAAATGTGATGTGCTTGTAGGATTACTCAGCACGAGAACAGATCAGTTCTTTAATTCATACTTTGATGATTCACAACCATGTTTTTTTTTGAAATTTTTTGAGAGTTTTGAATGTGTTTTCCAGAGTGTTTCCCAGAGATATAGAAATGAACAGGCTTTTCTATGATGAAACACAATCAAACAATAATGTACTAATATATTTTGTCTAAAAAGTACATGCTAAATCTAAAAATCTTTTCTAACTACTTGATATGTGATTAAAATCCATCCCATATAGTTCTATTGAACAGAGAGCTCTAACAGAAGCTTCTCTTTGAAGTAGATAAATATAAACAGCATTGAGAAAAAAATAGAAGTGTTTGTCCTGTACTCTTACCTTGAGGCCATATTATACATATACAATAAGACATATCTAGGCATGTGTCATAGTGGATAATACTATTTCTTGGGTGTTTGAGGGCACACGGCTTTACCTTGGACTTCACAACAGCTGAGACATGCCATTTAACACCAGGATTACTGAAGAAAAACTACAAAGCTGTTTATACTTACTAACCTAAAAATGATTTTTTAAAGTGTTTCATCTTAAATACACAAGTCATTTTATTTCTATTATTTATGTGCCAAGCTAGAAAGAAATGTATTTGAAATATTTTTCTCTTTTATGAGAGAGGTGATAAAAAGTGTTAATCTGAATACAGACCTATTTTCTGGGCTCAGATCTCTTATTCCCAGTGGAGAACCCCACATTAGATGAGGGCACTACAATCAGTCCTTAACGGAAAACTGTTCTGTACTTGGAAATATTCACCAAGAAGAGCTTAGACAAACAGCCATAATTTTAAGAGTCATCCACAGTATGTTCATTTGGGCTTTTAATTTCATTATTCTTCATGTGTCACTAGTTACCTATCACACGAGCTCTCTTCCCCAATAGGTTGGTGGAAATTATTCAAACAGGAGGCTTAAAGAATAATAAAAGTGCATTACAAATATTCCTGTCTGTGTACTGGTTTTGTTTCTTTCCAATCATTCACATCAAGCCCGATTCTGCCTCAATTTCATTTGATAAGAGGAGGGGTTGGTCCATAAGGAAAATCTATTCACCTAATACCCATTCAAAACATAATCCCATTTGCTTTAATATTCACTTATATAGTCACAAACATAATCAAAACAAAAGCTATCAGAAACCCATGCAGCTGCTCCGTAAATGCAGTTTGCAGTGTGAACCCAGCAACAGAAACAATTTTGCCACTGTGGGTTCATTTCAGCTTTTAAATATTATTGTAGATAATCCATTGCCTCTCTCCCCCTCCCCATATTTGACTTCAGATCACTTCCTCTTGCAAATAATGTTTGAGAGTGAAGCAAGCTCGTATTGCTTGATGCAAAAGCAAATTTCTTTGTTCTGTTGTTTCCAGACTTCATCCACTGAAAAAGGTCCTGTCTGCAGCCAATATGTTCACGATGACTGTTCCAGAAATAAACATCTAGCAAGAAGCCTAGTATTCGAGAGAGGAATTTCTTTTATATAATCCAAAATAAACGGGAAAACAGTTATAAAAGATCTTGGTCCTGCTTTCGCTGGGCACCTAATATTTCATTTGACCTTTCTTTTACATCAATGAGTGTGCAAAGAGTGGAATTCTGCTGAAAGTATTAAACTTCTAAACGGATTATTTTGTTTGCTGGGAAAGGCTTCATTTTTATACCAATAATCCTCAAGTTGAGGAGCTTTCTATTGGACTGCATAGCTACAAAATACAAGCCAAATGAAGTACTTTTAAAATCTGATAACAAAGTACTGGTTTATCACTGAATACTAATAAGTAAGAGTAACAAATTTTTTATCTAGATCTGAAGATGTGAACTGTCCTGAAGTCTGAAAATATCACAATGACAGCCTTTACTCTTGATATTTCATTCTGAACAAAATGCTAAATAAAAATATTGCCTTTCCAAGGAAGCATATTTGCTAAATTATATTGATGTGAAACCAGAGGCACAAAGTCAGAAAGAGTTTGTGCTCCTCGTTCTCTTCTCTTGACTAAATCAGGACAAACTCATTGAAGTTAATGGAGTTACAGTGATATAAAACTATAGTGTGAGGTGAGAATCGGACCACTTGTGCTTAAATAGATGCTATCACTTTAAAAACAGAGTTTACTTCACTAAACAATCTGCAAATAAACACAAAACAAAGGGCAAGTGTAGAGACATATTACAAGTAAGCATGCATGCAAAAAAGGTAAGTGCAAATGAGATTTGAATATTCATGAGTCACAAATCATTGACAGTTTGAAATAATGCAAAACAGCTTTATAAATGAGGTTAAGGCAAGGGACATCAAAGAAAAGCATTGCTAAATCAATAGCAATTTGATTGTGCATATACTTGTAAATTGTGGTTACAGTTTTTGTGACATAGGAGAAAAATATCATGCGTGTAGTAAAGAAGGGACACATAAATATTCTTTCTGAATGTGTTATATTTCTGCAATTCGGCATGTACTTGGAGATCTGCCATGTATAAAGTGACCAGGCATCATTTTAATTTTTTTTTTTCTAAAAAGAGTTACAGTTTCCTTTGGCTATTCTCTCTTTCTCTCTCTTGTGTGGTTTTGCTTAGTATGCAAAAAAAAATCAGTTTTCAATAATACCTGAAAAGCAACATAGTACACAAAATAAAATAAAACAATTACTTACTTCACATGACTTCAGTAGAAGGATCACCTGCTAATTAAAGCACTGTCATACTGTCTACATTAAAGCACTGTCTCCTAGCCATAGAGGTTATCTGCTTGTTTCAGGGAATTCTGTTCTCAGAAGTGGAAGTCAGATGAGCTGCAAGTTTCAAGGCAAATTGTTGGAATACAGGGATTTAAAAGAACGATAGCTTGAAAGACGGACAGCCTAACCATTGAAATCAGAGCTTTTTCATTGTGTCTTCTTGCATTGCAGCCTAATTAGAGAATTGGACCTCCTATCTCATTGTCAATATCTGAAAGAGAAGAGGTTAAAATGTTGATGAGTACATAGAAGCAAAAGGCAAAACTGTCAAAAGCAAGATGCCAGTTTAAAATTACTTCAGTGTGTTTTATTTTCCTAAATATTTATATTTTGATTACTTAACACACACAGTGATACATTAACTGTCTCCCTTTCTTTAATGTCCTTTGCCTCCAGTGTGATCTCTTCGCTCTGTGGCATGACAGATGGAATCTCAGTGGGTCAAGTGAAGTTAAACATATATATATTTAGCAATACTGATAGCAAACCCAAGCAGGGACATCACTTTGGGAATGGGCTAGGGTACTCTGGTTCTTTAAGAAGCAGAAGCACATGACTTCTTGCAGTGCTGTGTTTAAAAGCATCCACTCACATGAATGAAGCTGGCAATTAACTCACGTCAAAACACTGTAGAAGGAGAAACCCAGATGTCGAATAACTTTGGGAAGGGATGACCTCATGTCCATCTCAATCCCCTAGATGAGCTTGTCAGAAGCTGATGTGTCTGTCATGCCACCACAATATCAAAAGATACCTGTATGTGCCATGTTTAAATTCAGAGTGCTTTCTGCAATAAGTCCTTTAAATCTGTGTATTCCTCATCATGAATAAACAGTAGATAAGTTAAGAAGAACCACTTAGGAAGTAAAAGACCAGATAAGCATTTTAGGGACATTCCTTTCGACCTTCTCTGAGCAGAGAAATGAATCTCTTCAGACTGAGCAAAAGCAAACGTTATCTAGTAGGTATAACAAAGACCTTGAAATCAAGAGTTTTAGATTTCCTCCTGGCTCTTTCACTGAATGATCAGGTTTATCAGAGGTGAATTATATGCCTTGATGTCTACAAAATGAACCTCTTAATAAATGCCTTTTTGATTCATAAAACAGCCTGAGAGCATTTGATTAAGAGGTACCAATATATGCACCGTGTTATTAACTTTATAATTCCCGCTCAGGTGTGTCCCTAGACTTAAATTTCTGCCTTACCTTTAGGTTAAATAATCGCGCACTTTCTGTTTGCCTGTTCATAACCTCTTGCACCTTCAGAAAAGCACACAATCTCCATTGTTTGAAATGAGAAAGTTACTGTCTCTTTACTTTAGAAATTGCTGTCAAACCTGCAATAGTTTGCCTAAAAGTAAAGGAAATAAACACCTAATCTTTCATGTGCTTTTTAGACTTGCTTTGCACCCATTACCATGGCATCTCAATGCTGCTCAAAAGAAATGTGTTTCTCCTCCTGGATGTGCTCAGCTCAGACTAGCTGCTGCACTGCTGGTGAAAATAGGTCACTGGTGTACCAGGCCAATCTTCAGTTCAGCAGAAGAATACCAAGATCCTTCTTTTTATCTGAATAGAGAAAAAAATCAGGAATGTTTCCCCATCCTTTCTATTTGGCATCAGATCATAGTTTCAAAAGATTGGAACATGAAGCTCCACGATCCCCAGAAATCTGGTAAGCTCGATTAGGACTTTTTTCCTACCTTACCCCCAGATTTATTTTTCTTGTCTATTCTTTCTGGAATTTTCCACGTGTCCCAAACAAACTGCGCCTTGGCCATCCTTCCTTGTAGTCTGCTCACACTGACTGGGGATACAAACTCACACAACTTACCCTGTGCAGCCTGAAGCAGGCAGTAAGGAGCAGCTCATGCGGGATCACCTGCACCCCGCATCTCTGCTGCGAATCTCCAAAGCAAAAATGGAAAGACCTGGCTGTGCCACCTGTATGTGATCTGGAATTACACCAGCGATGCTCCTTCCCAGGTCTGTCTTTCATGAGGAGGATCCTGGGTACACACTTATTTCCTACATCATCACCTCAGGCTACTGCTCTTTTCCTTCCTGGGTGCCGGACTTGAGCAGGGGCAGCAGGGCGCTCACACAGCACCTGCCTGCAGCAACTGCCTTTTGAGATTTACACCCAGCATTTCACTTTCAGGCACACTTTGGGGAAAAATAGTTTTCTCTTCTATTGGTCTCCTATTCCCGCTTGCTCAGGGAAGGAAGCACGAAGCCTTAATGGTCTCCACCCCTCTCCAAGGGGGTTTCCGCAGACTCTGTCCTGAGAGGGAATTCTCTATTCAAATTTGAATTACTTGGGTCCCTTGTAGGAGAGGGGAGGGGTTTAAAAGAGGGGCTCATATCCATATCTCCAAGACATTCTTCCTGAAAATTCTCAAAAAATGCTTCTATGGCATGTTTCCTGGGTGAGGGGGAAAGAGCAACGAGCCAGGCATGAAATGAGAGGACAACAAGGCTGCTCCCCCAGCTCTTCATTCTCCTTGGCCAGTGAGTCCGTGGTTGTTCTGGGAAGCCCTGTCTCCAGGTAAATGAGCTGGGGTTTTCCATGGGACTTTGATCAGAATCCATGAAGAAAAAAGGAGAAGGTAAGTTGTAAGACCAAAACTGTTTTTTCAAATCATTCCATCCGTACAAGAGATTGTGGAACAAAAATAAATACAGAGAAAGGAAGAATTACTAAGGTGAGCAGAAACCGAGCAATAGGTCCAGACAGGAGCCAGCAAGCAAACCATTAGCACCTAACTCCTATAATGTAAAGCCCTGCTGGAGTGACAGGTGGAGACAAGTAGAATGTTGTGAGGTGTAAAACACAAACCTTTAAGGCTGCAAACCAGGAGCACTCGCCTTGAGATGATGTCAATCAGTGTGTACCTGAAACACTGAGAGCCCCAAAGTGAATTTTTTGCACAAATGTGCACATGTCCATAGAGACCTTACTGGAAACAGTGTTGTTACACTATTGCTATAGTAGTAGAATAAATACAAGAAAAGTGAGTAAAAATCCAATCCTAGAGCATGACCTCATTTTGTAATCACTCATATTGCAAAGCTGCTTGCCTTAAATGCAAAATTGACCTAGAAGTTCTCCTTTGTTAATATAAGAAATTAGCTCTGCTTTTGGGGAGATATGTGTACTATCCTTTTTTTTTTTTTTTTTTTTACTACTACATTTCATCCAAAATATTAAAGTTTTTGAAGTAAAATATAATTGCATAATACATTTTCTCTTTAGAATGAATCTGGAAATTGCTAAACCCTGGTTGTCAATACAATGATTAGTTAGTGTGTGACCCAAACTTCACATGTGCCAACAAGTAAATTTGTCTCCTTCTGTTATTTCAAATTACAGGAGATAAAGACATAATCCTCGCTGGATCAATTGGAAACAAAAATGCTTTACCTTTTGTTATTTTAATGCCATCTGTTAAAATAAACTAAATGCCAAACTTACTACATACAAAGGGCACCAAAATGGCTTTTAGATTTGGCTTATATATTTCAAGCAATGCAATGCATTTCTATACACTCTGACTTCTTTACATGAATTATTATGTACTGCAAGTGACATCTACTGGAGAAAGCAGAGGTAAATACCCACTCTACAAACTTTTTTTTTTTTTTGCTATTAAAACGGCCTCCCCTCTAAGAAATACAGCTATTATTTAATAGAAACTTTGCATCTGTTCCCAACAAAAATGCAGTTATGTAAGTACTTTAAGGATGGTTAAATACTGTAAAACTGTCTTTTTCATTCTACAGAAGATTCTTTAGATTCTTGTGATTTATACTTAAATTGTAATATCACTTTTTTTTTCCCCCAGGATTTATAATAAAATACATTTTGAAAGCAACAACTGTTCGATCATAGTGTGTAGTCATGCTTTGTGCTTTAAAATTACTCAGGATATATTATAAAATATTCCCCAAAAGAAAACATGGCTAAAGTTTCAAGTTCCGATCTTGCGTGTTAACAGATATTATACTTTAAGATAAATTTGCTTGAAGCCCAGTGCAGAACAATACCTAAAAAGTCTGACAGCATGTGCATTTTTGACACTACTTCCTGCTTGAAGTGATTTGTTGGGACACATATTCATAAATATCTGCATTGCATTAAAACACTTGCAGTCTGTACTTGTCAAATGTTGCATGAGTTTGGTGCGTAAGAGTAGCACGTTTCGAGAAATTTTATTCTTTCATTGGTGTATGATAAAAAAATCCCAGAAACAGTGGGAGGAATGCAGAAAGCTGGGAATTCAAAGGCTCATTGCTGTTCAGAGCTCCTGGAAGTGCCACAACACTTTAATACAGTTGCTTAAGTTCTTGTCTAAAAGCCAGTTCAAGTCCTTGGGTAGGTGAAGCTCCAAACTCTCCAAACTGTTCTTACTTGAATCCAACACAGTGAAGTGCATACAGCAGCTCCAGTTACTTTTACAACTGGGTGAGCAAACTATTACTAATACCACTGAAGACTGGGAGAATTTTCCCTACGGTAGGCCATACCCTAGGGTTTCAATGACTATTCCCCTCCAAGCGTGGGAAAGAATTTCTGAGCCAGAGAGATCAATTCAGAAAGTAAATCAATAGCTAGCAGGCATTTAAGGATTTGTTTATCTAAAGCTGATTTTAATTAAGTTGTAATTTCTCCAACAAATATATATTCCGATTGTTTTATATTGGGAGAATTTCATTTGGAAGGTTAGGCTCTAAAGCAGTGAAAAGGGACATCCTTTACTGTAGTCATCAAAAGAAGATAAATTTCTCTGTTTGGAACCAGTGCAATAGGAAAGATACCAGTAATATATTAAATGAAATTAAAAGTGGATAATCTGTACGTAACATGTCTGGGTCTAACTGTCCCCTCTAGCAGGAAAAAAACCTAGGGAAGAGGGGAACACCCAGAGGATTTCCACGTGACGATGCCTCCTGAATTACTAGAGCACAGTCTCACCCTTTCTCTCCTCTGCTGCAGAATGGGCTGTGGGAACAACCTGCAGCCCCAGAGTCCAAACCCATCTGTGTGGAGGTCCTACATGCTCACCTCCACCAGAGAGAGGCCCTTGGCACTTTGTTCCGTCCTTCAGTAGGGCTGCTGTATCTGCATTCCTTACTGAAGCTTCCCTAGCCACTCCTGGGATTCTCACTTTCCACAGTCACTATCAATGATGAAAGAAAGATACGTTTCTCCTTGCCCTCGGCTCACACATTGTCTCTTCTCGTTTGCTTCCTTCCTTACCTTTCTCTTTAAAAGCCCTTGAATTTCCAGACTGCCCACATGGAGTCCTGAGAAAGAGGATGTTGCAAAAACTGATTCATGGGAAAAAATCATGATGCCATTGCTCC
This sequence comes from Crypturellus undulatus, assembly GCA_013389825.1. Lineage (NCBI taxonomy): Eukaryota > Metazoa > Chordata > Aves > Tinamiformes > Tinamidae > Crypturellus > Crypturellus undulatus. The sequence goes on along the minus strand of VWPW01021686.1, from coordinate 1,020,490 downwards.
ATCTTTTTCATCTTTAGTCATGGAAGTGTAACAAGGGTTTCTATTAATAGCCTTTAGATTTTGGATACAGGACTGGGGAGATTATCATCCACCTAAAATAATGTTAATTTTTAAGAATGCATATGCCTGTTAAGACTGCCATTCTGTTCTCCGGACAGGTAACATGTAAAACTGTCGGGCAACAGGCTCAGTCCGTGAAACTGGACCTCAAGTTTTGGGTTAGGCATATAACTCATAACTCCTAATGTCCTGTCTCGTCTTACTTTTGGTTAGTGGAAATTGCCATAAATTCTTTCCTGTTGCCTGTAGGATTTGGAATTTATCCTTCAGAGCATAGACTGAGCTCTTCAAAGAGGTTTCAATTTCTGACCTACGCAAAGCTTTTCAAAAGTTAAAATTAAGTTTCACTATCATCTTCTAAGCAGTGCTTGCCAAGTGCCTTACAAATGTCTAAAATAGACATACATATTTAGAATTTGAAAGGGCCACATATTCTAGAAAATCAGCCCTACACAATAATCTATCGTTCTTTTTGGCTGTATTAAGGCTTCGAATCCAACTGTTCAGCAATTTCTTTTTTTTTTTTTTTTTTTTTTTTTTTGTTATTTTCTCTAACAGTGGCTAAATATAGCAGTTGCAGAAGTGAGAATGTAAATTGCCCATTGGAAAATTGGTTCTGATCAGACTCTGCTTTCATATTTTGGTGCATTTATATTAGTATAAGCGAAGCGTAAAATAGTCAAAAAAGGGCTAAGTATGCAATAAGAAGTGAAGCACCATGTCTCCAGTTCTGGCATTAACAACTACGCAGAATGATTGTAATCAACTTACTAACCATCTGAAGCTAGAATGTGTCAAGAAAAGCAGATACAAAAGTACCTCCTTGATGGTGACAGTGAAAAATTATTCTTACAGGTGAACTGAAATATTTTGTATGTCCCCTCACACATATTGTTTGTCAACAGATAACAGACCAAAGCCTTCTGGCATTTTGTCATAAGGGACTATATGACATTTGGTTATGTGTGTCTTGACTTCTGGTGTGAGGAACACGAGTGCTATTTCCTGTGGTTTTGCCTGAGACGTGGGAGAAAGATTACATCTTTCATAAGCTGCCAACCTGATTTCATAGAGTTCTGAAAAACATGTCCTCTGGGGAGTGTCCACAACCGAGTTAGGGTTCTGGATTGCCGTTTGCTTTCTGACCTTTAGATTAGCAGAGCTATGTTAGAAGGTATTTTTAAGAGTATATGTGTCCATCCATCTGCCTGGTGTCTCTTCATCCAAGGTGGCTGCTGCGCATCATTTACTCTACCCGAGGGTACAATATCTTCTCTGACATGGCCTTCATTTCAAGGGGATTACCACGAAAGAATCCTAATCATTATGTGTAGATTAAGAAGATTCCTATTGAGAGAGGGCACAGCCATTTAGAAATCCTGCTGAAAATCTATCTGAAAAATCCAACAGGAGAAACTAGTTGATGAGATACAACAACAAGGGAGGCTGCATTTGCATGCAACATCTACACCTGCAGTTTACCTCAGTTTAATCTTCTTCCCTTGGTGACATTAATTGGACCAAAATCTGGTTTGCAGTTGACTTTATCCTTCCAAGATGTGGCATTTGAATAAGTATCCAGAGCTCATCTACTTACCAGAAGTTTTTTAGAAAAAGTCCTAAAGCTCTGCATTCTGTATCTTTGGACTGCAAGTTTCCCATGCTTTCTCTTGAATCTTCTGACATTTCCATTTATTAGTTCCAGACAGAAATTCTGTAAACACAGACTTTCTCATGATGTTTAGCAGTCTCATGGTCCTAAAAGAGGACCATATTCTGTGGGGAGAGATGCAACCTTATCTTTAAATACAACACTCTATCTTCCAATAGTTTCAAACACATTCTGAGTAGGAGGCACAAAAGTGATCAAATGAGTGAGCAGGTCCTCTAAATACGCATGCAGGGAAACCTTTTTTTTGCCCTCGAGAAGTGTCAGTATCTCGTAATGTGCAATATCTAAAGACTCTACAGCAAATGGATGACCTTTATAAGTTGCCAGGGTAGATGTACTTTAACATTACAACTATTTCGTATCATATGAAAAATAAAGGATATCAAGATGAAAGGTAGTTTACAAATAACATTTCCATATGCTTTAATGTAATTGTATAAATGCCACATATATATATATATATATATATATATATATATATATATATATGTAAAAGACAGATTCTTTTACATATATCATTTCTTAATCAGTTTTCAGGAACAAATACAACAAACAATTCTCTGAGATATGTATGTCTGGAATATTGTGAAATCAGCTGAACTCCTAAATCTCACCCCTTATATTACTTATTATTACTGAATGTTATAAATGAAGCAGGATGGAACTTGCTTATACAAAGGACTTGAGGGTCCAGTTTGTAAGCAAGGTTGCTTACAAATTATATCATGCTTTTTGCAAGGTGGTATCACCAGAGACTCAGAAATTCCAAATGTAATTTACAAGTAATTGAAATATTCATTTCATCAATATGACAAACCTACTTCATTTTCGTGAGTTCTATCACGAGAAAAACAGGTACTTATCAAAGTCTCTTCATATTGCAAGGAGGGCTGTTGCAGCTAGAACCCCCACATTATTTTCTGTAGAGAGAAAAAAATGTATAAAATATAAGGAGTCTTGAACACTCAAAGTTTTATCAAGTGAGTAAGCTGTAGACCTCCCTTCCTCCCCAGAAAAGTTGATTATATATTTTTCTACTCACAGAGAATCCATAAGTAATATCCATCAGTATTAATCTTCACTGTGTTCTTCATTAGCTGAATAACCACACTGCAGTATTTTGGCTCTGTCTTTTGGAATTGCCCTCACGACTACAGATGCATGCGCTGAAAGCTGTGAAAATATATGGCTCTTCTCCTCCTTCCTAGAAGAAATAAGTACAAGCTGGGAGCCAGGACTTCTGAGCCTGACGCTCTTTTGCTCTGTGGCTCAAAACTAGCCATATTCCCTTTCTGTCTCAGTTCCCTTGTTTATGGAAAGGGAATTACAATATTCTTCCCATAAGATGCCATAAAATAATTAATGAGAGAGTATGGAGGAGCTCATGAAGAAATGAATAATTTGTGCATTCTAGGTAGGGTCTGGATGGCTGGATCATAAATTAGGCTGGCACTCACACATGGAGTGGAAAAGATAAAAAGAATTATAGAGCAGGAGCCTCTTTCCAGCCAAAACGCAAAGTAGGCCGGTAGTTTTGTGAAAAATGCATCATAATGCATGAACACGAAACAACACAATATTGCACTGGCAAATTCCCTTCTGGCATGCCTATCTTGCAAGGCACTTTGCAACCATATATAAGATTCTACATGTCATTTTTTATTTCAGCATATCAAGAACTGGACAACTATAAAGGGTCAAAAAAACTTCAAATCTGAAATCAAGTGTGAGCATACCTATTACACCCATTCCTGTAATAAAACAGCCTGAGACATTTTTATAGTCAGATCCTCAATTGGTGTGAAAGGGTAAAACTTCACTGAAGTCAATGGAGCTGCATCCAATTTAACCTGGCTCAGGACCCGGCCTCTAAGCCCTTAACAAGATTTTAATGTTAGCCATGTGATTTTCATCTTAAAATCCCTGCAGGCAAGGCTTGGGTTGTTGGATTGAGCAGGGGCATGCTGGGCAAGAAACCTAGAAAATCATTCTCTCTCTTTTTCGCTCTTTCTCTCCCTCATTTTTTTTTCCCTGAGAATGTCATCCTATTCTCCATAAACTTAATATTCATTTGGAAATAAAAAATACTGTTACAGGGATACCCTTGAAGTTGTGAAATGGAAACTAATTAGTTCTGTGTTGAATTCTTGTATCTGAAGTAACTTTGGAATATTTTCTTTTTGCAGAATAAATCATTAACTCATATACCTATTAACGAAACAAAAAGAAAAAAAAGTCAAGATTCTGAGAGAACATCAGTCTTGTTCCATCAGTCAGGTTTCAGACACTTGCCTGTTGTGCTTAGTCAAGGATGCATAGGAACATCATTGCAAAAATGCCAAATCCTGCAAACCCACCAGTGCTTGCCAGCTCTTTTATTCTTCTATTTCAGGTTCTACCAGAAAACGTAACAGAGGGAAAGCCTGTGTATAATGACACCAAATCTTGATAGACTAAAAAAAAATTCTGATATTTAGAAAATTAGGAGAAACAAGCCAAAACATGAATTACTTCAAGACTGCAACAGTGGAAAAGATCATCTGGGTAAACTAGTTGCATGCTTGACATGGAAAGTTTGTCTTCTCTAAACTGCCTCAAGGTTTTATGTAACCTCTTTTGAAGCACATGTAGGCATGAGGTATTATCTGCCCCGAATATAATTTTTCCAATCATCTCATTGTCCTTGTGACTTGCATTTTATTTTTAATTTTTATATGTGCTTTTCTTTCCCATTCCAGGCCATTGTTCCTTAACATGCCATTTCCAGCCTCAGCTAATAATCACTCCCTCCTTTTGGACTATTGCCATTTAAGTGTCTAAAGAGAGTGATCTGAGCTTCTTCTTGCTGTTTAAGCATGAAGTTCCACTAGCCTCACAAAACAGATCACACCTTGTAATACTTGTTTCTGTCATCATTTCCTGGATTCTCTCTAAGACACTTGCTGTGCAGGCTGAACATAATAGCCGATGAATTTATTTGCAGAAAGGTATCACAACAAAACAGATAGAAGTAGATACTGTATAAACTGACTTCTTCAAATAGCATGGAATTTGGCTAATGATAATACAGAGTTCATCAAACACTAGCAATAAGCAAATCAGAATCTTAATTCCTATCTCTGTGTTTTCATGAATAGTTCTGCTACTTGTGCAACGTCATTAAATTGAAACCTCATGTCTTATATGTTCTTATCTCTCACTCCAAATCTTTTCCACATTACATTTCTTCCTGCAGAATGTTCCTTTGATTTTATGCCAGATAGTATTTTCCTCCACGTGTATTATTTTACATTTATCCACATTAAATTGTATTCATTTTAATGCTTTCTAAGCTCCTCTGATGTTTGCTATTTCCAGTCCTTCCTATTTTAGTATCATCTCTAAATATATTCATTGTACAATTTCCTTTCTCTTTAAGATCAATAGGGTAAAATCATTACTTTAATGGCCTGATTTTCAAAGATGCTGAGCACCTGTCTCTCCCACAGCTCTATTATTATCTGTATACATAACTGAGAAAATAAAGTGACTTTTTGGTTTGATGCTGGGAAAAAAAACTTCTTCTGCATCAACTCCAAAGTAAATAATTTTTATTTTTCTTTCTGAAATGAAAACTGAAAAAAAGTTTATTTTGGAGTAGCCCAAGATTTCCTTCAATCTTGACCAAAATGTTTGTTTCATTTTTCTTTAAAGAGAAGTTATTATTTCCTGCAAGAAAGAAGCATAGATACATTTTGAAGTGAAATACAATATAAAACTAAATATCAGCTATTTTATTCTGTAGAAAAAGGTTAGATGAAATACGTCTTTTTTTTTTCAGTTCATGGCAATTCATGACAAAAGGCATGAATTTGACATGAATTCTCACTTTGCTTTGTTTCATTTCAGCTGCATAATGCAGGCGTTGGTTTAATCTGATCTGGGAAAACTAGGTGCTAAAATCACAATCAGTTCCTGAACCTACAGTTAAAAATTAACTGTAGGAAGCTCCATTTCCAGCTGCTCCTCCTGGAGCTCTGTCACGTGTACACTGCTCGGCTGGAGACTCTCCCCTTGCAAGAAGGAGGCCTCAAAATTCCTGCTTTGGTCATATTCCTGATCACAGCTCTAGCCCAGCCCTGCCCTGAATATTTGTTTTTAGTGAAAATGTAAGAATGAGGCAATTTTGAAAACTTTGGTTTCTGTACGCCTCTGCCCCTACTGCAGGGTGTGCAGAAATTCCCCATTGCAGCACTGTTCCTAGAGACCCTGTGCCTTGGGCTCCTATTAATCATTGGAATATAATCAATTTAGCATGTGTACCGAATTCTGATATATACAGAACTCTTTCATTCCAAACTCATCAAGCAGAATAATACTAAAAAATTGCTCTTAGTTTAGCATAGAGATGAAATAAGCCATACTCTCCAGAAAAAAGAAAATTAAAAGATTGAACCATGCTTTTAACATATGGGTGATAGCTGTATCACAATTGCTAGGTCATTTATGTAAAGGTGTTTTGGACAAAGGCTACATGGTGGAATATTCAGCTTAAGCACTATCCCAGCACTCTCCTATCTACAATTAAAACATTATGCCCTTAACTTGCATGACAAGATGGGTTTTCAAAGACCTCTCGTGGGAATCAAAACGGTAATTACCCATTCATCAGGCTCGAGAAGTATGAGCTCTCATTTTTATATAGAGCTCATTAAAATAGATTTGGAAGATAAATGCAAATATATGAAGAGGTGGGAAGAATCCCTAGGTAGAGAGATTTCATTCAAACAGTGGTCTGTAATGTGGCACAGAGAAACTACTTCTCCAATAAGTGTTATTAAAAAAAAGTCACCATAAAATTTTAGTTAAAGTTGTAACTTACTTCTTCATGCATTATGAAAGTGTATATAGGATTTTCTGAGTCTTGCTGAAGAGAATGAAGAGAGGAATAAAAGAACTTTCTCTGAGTACGGTGAGAGTGATCTTATAAAAAAGCTCATGACTCCATGTCAGCGATGAACTCTGAAGTTACAGTATTATCAGTATTAGGATACCTCATTAAACCTCCTTTAAATTTGGGGGACCTTCAGTGAGGAGATATCTGCCCAATTAAAGATTTGGGGTCTGTTTCACTGACTAGATCTTATGGTCTGCTAGGTCATGACACCTGACTATTAGAAGATGGCATTAAAGATAGCCACAAGTGTCAGATGCTGGGGTTGATCTGCATTGATGTAGACACCTTGGCCCTTTGCTTAGCAGATATACTGCTCACTTTCTGATGCTGATACAGGATTGTACATGGTCATATATTCTTTAGTTTTGTCTTCAGATTGCTTTTACACTTCCTGTGTACTAGGCCTTCTTTCTTCAGCTTTCAGAAAATATTTTTCTATGATATTGCTGCAGAGAAGCTATACCTTAAAAATAATACTATGAAACCTTAAATATGGAGACATTTTAATTTCTGAAATTAATAACTGCATTTCAAAAACAAAGCAACTCGACATTTGATCAGTTAGCTCATATAATCATATAATCTCAGCTGATTATCCTCAGTCCTTGTATGACATTCTTCATACAGAAGAATTATTCTTACTAAAGTCAAGGGCAAAATTCCTTTAGATTTAATAAAGTTTTATTCATTTAGGACCATAAATGATTATAATCATCTTATTTGCAGTAACATAAATAAAAATGCTGTCTAATTTTTGCCCTGTACTCATCTGTCGAGCAACAATGCCTGTTGTGCTTTGAAGATTGCAAATAATAAGAATCCACCGAATCCTGATAAATATTTTTGATGTTTAATTAATGCAGCTTTTAAAACGTCCTTTTAATTGGCATTTGTATAGCATCAGCTTCCATGCACCTACACCATGCCGCTGGGAATATTACTGTTAGGAGCATCTTTATCATTTGTTCCTTGTAGACGGTAATCTAGGAATCCGTTATATTTTGTCTTCACTAAACAAACAGATTGATCTTTATTCTGTCGGACTACAACAAGTGCAGATCTGTTTTACAATCCAACCTGTAATGCCATCACAAAAAGATATGAAGATTGATTGTTTTCCACACAACCACTTTCCCTTACACTATTCTATCTACATTAATTCTTCACTGGTTACAACACGTTATTGCCATTATTCAGGTCAGAATTCACACCAGCTATGTATGCTAGAGCCACATAAGCTTTTCCGTTTAAAATATTGTCACATTAGCTTCTTCAAGATTTATTAAAAACCAACAGCAATGTTTCAGAGTTTTTTAGCCAACTTTCTTTGGTGTAAAGTTATTCAGTCCAAAGGATCAAAAATATTTAATAACTTCTATTTAACATCTTCCCTACTAGCTGCCAGTGAAAAGTACTTACCATAAAATTTTACCATAAAATGTGAATGTGACATTATTACAAGACACCAATATTTGTTGCATGCTACTTCTGCATCATGACCGATAATTTTATATTTGCGTTGTGTAGCTACTTTTATCACTGATATTCTACTAAATACTTCCATCACTATTTCCTCTGATATATTTAAAGAACCATTTTTCTGAACACTATGGGACATAGATTTTATGAATATTTCAGTTATTTGCCTTCTACTTTTGCTGATTTTTATTTAGTGTAATCAGTATCTCATATTGATCCCATCATGCATTTATTTCAAAATTATTTCTTCTTTCACCACTTCTAGTTAAGACAGTTTTCAGTTTTGATCTAAAGAAACCTTGCTTTATCGCTGAACACTTTTTTTTTTTTTTTGGTAGTTCATCTGATATTTCTGAACACTTNATATTTAATAACTTCTATTTAACATCTTCCCTACTAGCTGCCAGTGAAAAGTACTTACCATAAAATTTTACCATAAAATGTGAATGTGACATTATTACAAGACACCAATATTTGTTGCATGCTACTTCTGCATCATGACCGATAATTTTATATTTGCGTTGTGTAGCTACTTTTATCACTGATATTCTACTAAATACTTCCATCACTATTTCCTCTGATATATTTAAAGAACCATTTTTCTGAACACTATGGGACATAGATTTTATAAATATTTCAGTTATTTGCCTTCTACTTTTGCTGATTTTTATTTAGTGTAATCAGTATCTCATATTGATCCCATCATGCATTTATTTCTTCTTTCACCACTTCTGCAATTATTTCTTCTTTCACCACTTCTAGTTAAGACAGTTTTCAGTTTTGATCTAAAGAAACCTTGCTTTATCGCTGAACACTTTTTTTTTTTTTTTTTTGGTAGTTCATCTGATATTTCTGAACACTTCCAGATTACCATTTACATCTGTCTTTTATAAACTAGGTTCTCCTAAAATCTGTTCAAAGCTGTTTTTGGCAGTATCTCTGTGTATATCTGCTGCAGGAAGGGTCAGCCACCCACAGCATGATTGATAAATGCAGAGCTTTTGAATGTCACATAGCATGGCCTAGTGCAAAGCCGCGATCAATGAGCCATGAGATCTCGAGAAAGGTAGTGTTTCCCAATTTTTGGATCCTACTGAGTTCTGAAATCAGCAAGAGCTGGGAGCCCCTAATTCAAACAGAGACAAGAAAAGATGGAAAGGAAAATACAGTCTGATATATCACTCATGAAAGGCTGCTGGCTATTTTACTACCGGATGAGGCTACAGTTTGTCTGCACATAAAAATAAAGTTAGACTGTGTCCTCTACTACTTGAACATTTCTCAGCAGATCATTCATTAGCTGTAAGAATGAAATGTCTCCTAGTTGTTTTTTGGAATTTTCTTAATTTGAAAGTTATCCTGAGATTTCAGAGATTGCAAGGAAATTTTGCAGGTAAAACATCCTCCATACAGCCCCCGATCAGCACCCTCTATAAAGCAATTCTACCTTGCCATCACAGATAGATTTTTAAGGAGTTGTTCATTCTCTTCCTAAATCCAATCTGGTAGCCTGCTGCTGATTCCTGCATCACTATTCCTTCTCACAATTTATCATTTAATATGTTGATCAATAAGCATTCCGAGCCCACTTTTTTCTATACTGTCAATAATTTTCAAGCAGATAATACTATCTTTAGAGCACACTATCCCCCTGCCTGTCGTTCAGGCTCCCTCTCTTTCCTAATAGGGTATAGCCAGTGATTTTAGCATTCCAACAGTATGAATCATTCTATTAGATGTTGTATCAACCATATATAATTACTCCCTGTAAATTAGCATATCTAACTCACTTTGTTTATCACTCAGACTACCATTGGCAATTAGGCAACTAAACTTTTTTATTATTATTTTTTACATCTCTGAGTGCCTTACTTCTTTGTAAGAGTGCTGTTTTGAATGAAAGTTACATGTTTGAGCATATACACTGTGCTCTAGCCGTGGGCAACTTCCCTTTAGTTGCAAATGTAAAGCCTTCCCAGCGACTTCAGCTGGCTTGACACAATATATAAGACCATAAGTGTGTGTGTGCATGCATCCTGTCTACCGGACAGGCTTCCATAATTACCCAGCTGTCTTCTAGCATGTTATTTTTAGAAATTCGCGTATAAATCACAATAACACTATAGCTTTTTCTTCAATTTAAGAGCAAGGAGTTTATAAACAAAAAAACAGTCATGCAGGTGTTGTGAAGGAACTATTACGTTCTGTTGGTCAACACATACATTTTTATTTAGGTAATTTCCATTTCTATACAAATATAGGACTAATGAAGAGCTTGTGAGTGGGGTGATAGAAAGGAGAAACAGAAATTTAATACCTCAAAATGCAACAATGGACTTGGCTCCTGACAGGATGAAGGATATGCTCTGAGTTTTAGTATATTACAAGAGCAGCATAAATATGCTGAAACATGCTCAAACATATCTATAGATGAACATACAGAGCTTTTTAGCTCCCAGGCTGCCAGCATTCTCAGTAGTTGGCTCCATCTTAAGACAGCTTTACATTGTTAAAGCTTTCCAAGTATATAAATATCTTGGAATCCATGATGTCCTGCCAATTTCCTTCATTTTCATTCTAGGCATCGGTGGTTTCTGGCATAAGACTGGGTGTATGAACCGAGGGTCTGTCTATGCATATGTAGGTATCCATACTCTTCTACCATCTATGCTCATATATACCCCAGGAATGAATTAAGCCTGGACAGACCAACTCCCCTGCAAATGTGTACTTTTCATTTTGCAATGCATTTTGCAGCTTGGATTTAATTTGCTAGGAGAACCTGGACAAGTAATAACCTTTACAATTCACTAGTAACTTTTGCTTACAGTTACCTGTATCTTCACCTTCTGGTCCTTCTACCTGCTTACTTTTCCATTCCTTATCTTATGGAATTTTATGGCTTTGCTATTTTCTCTCCCTACTTGACATTTAATCTCAATTCTCATGAGCACCGTTCAAGTACAGGCAGAGCAAATCCCTGCTCCTTCTGCCAAACCCAAGAGTCCCTCCTCATATGCAGTTGGCTAAGCAGGGAGCATATCAGGATTCATGTTCATTTCTGGAGGGGTTATTCATATGAGTATGGTGCAGCATAAAAATATATGTCATCACTAGGCAACTCATGGCACTGACCATGGCTGGACTAAACTGTGTTGTTGTGTGTAGATCAGACACGGAAGCCTATTGTGAAACCGAGAATGCAAACGTAAACCTCAGCAACTTAGCAGTGTGCTCCGGGATACCTGACCTGCGTAGTTGGTGTTCTAACCTCTGCAGCAACCTGACAACAGTTTCGCAGTGTCTTGCCTTGGGTTTGCTGTCCTCCATGATTTCTTCTGCATGCAGCTGACTGGTATGCAGAGAAAAGACGGGATGATGCTGAAGAGAAATTCCAGGAACAGCTTGCAGCCATCTCACTGCAGGTTTGTTTGCAGCCTTACAGGGTCAGTCCCCTGAAGTCCTTTACTTGGAAGATGCCTTGAATGAACCTCCGAGCACCAGTTGCAGAGGGAATTCACATAGGCAGCTGCGTGCTACATCTGTAATCACCTAATTTTAAAGGGAAGGTGTTTCCCATGTTATTGCTATAAAAGATGTTTATGAGTTGAAATATGTTCAGTATGGGAGAAGCCATGCAATTCATTTTTATAAATCACTTGTTATCTCCTCCTTGTTTACCCTAAGTGTATGTGACAAAATGGCCATCAAGCCTAGAAGGACATTCACATATACAAGTATTGCATATTTCAAAACACATTTTTCACAGGGTTTAATACTGGTAGAATGTCAGACTTAGCAGGAAAAGAATACAGACTTCTGTGAATAGCAATAATTTTTGCCCCAGTTCTATCAACTGCTTGCAGCAGAGTTTAAAAATGCCCAGAATATAAAATGTGGAGTCTCTACTGAAGCACACAGCAATCAAATTCATCTTTCCTGCTCAGTCATCTTCCTGAGGTCCTGTGGCACTGGTAAAGGGAATGGTGAAGTTACTTTTCTCTCACTATTTAGCTCAGCACTTTCTCCACGTTCCTTTGGTCCAAGCCAGCGATGCTTTTCAGGCACTAGAACAGTCAGTGTTATCGGCTGGTATAGCAATCCACATACCCACTCCCTTCACAGGTACTCTGTCATCTCCTGCAAACTCCTGCACACGTGTTGAAGTTGCAGGCTCAGTAACTTCTATTTTTTGATCCTGAACTTTATAATATCTTGATATCTTTAAGATTTTGTTAATAAAAAGAAAAATGGAAAAGGGGCTATATTTGAATGGACAAAAACACTGAGCTCCAGCAGCTTTCCAGTTGTGATCTCCTTGTGCTATTATATTGATCTGTATCAATTAGCCAAATAAACTTTTCCTTTCCTTTCCTTTGCAATAATGGTATTTCAGAGGAACAGACATGAATAAACTAAGAAATCAGGTTTAATTTAAAGTGGAATCTTCTAAACACACCACCGCTTTAATAAAAAACCCACATAACTACATAGTATCTGCATTTGGTTAAATTAACTGCTTTCAACAGGTCTTTGTCACATAACCACTCCCCCCCCAAATAAATGCTTATAATTACTAGAAACTTCAAATGCATATAGCAAAAGTAAAACTTAAAAAAAAAATGAGCACAGCAGTCACATATAATTAATTAGGCATCACATATCTTTCCCATCTATTACTCATCAACATCAACCTGTGTTGACAGGATGTGGGCACAGACTGCAGTCAACCTATCCTTTACTTGCCTTGAGTCTATGAAAGGCTGAGACAAGACACATGTAGGTTACCTGTACCAGGCTAGCAAACTCACTGTCCTGGGTCCCCCCCAGGTCGGGATAATTGCCATTAACTTCATCAATACTGTGTGCTGCAGAGCAGGTCACAACCATACAGAAGGCATTTGTCACTTTGACATCCAACTACTAATTGCAGTGGCACCATGTTACCTTCAGCCTGTCAAAGACACTCTCACAAGTGCCTTTTTTCCTGTACAATTTTAGGACTTACTTGCATTTAGGTGAAAAACTTGCTGTGTCAGTGACCATGACATAAACATATTTCTCTTGTTTCTCTCTCCCTTGAGCTGAACCTAAAACTGAATGAAGTCAATGAGAACCCTTCATTGACTAGGGTAGGCTGTGGTTCATGTCCTGGGAGAAAACTCCTGACATTTTTAGAAAAAAAATGCATTTGAACATTTGTACTTTAAAAAAAATGACCTTCATGGGTCTTTATTTGATCTGCAATAATTCAGGCATCTATTAAAAGCCACAATTCAATATTATGGTCAGTCTAAACCTGCAGGGGCTGGTGAAAGTATTTTTATAGGATGCACTTATATTTCAACAATAGCATTTCACTACTCTTTCCGAGATAATTTTAGTTTGTGAGCAGATTCTGCAGTTTGGAGGAATAATTTCACGGATTGCATTCATTAGTTGTAGTTTGATATTAACATGAATATATTAATCTTGTAATCATATGTGGTAGCACCCCTTTTAAAGCTTACAAATATATAAATTATATGTATATAGAAAAGGAGTTTCTTATTATTGTCAGGTTGAGTTAATATTCAACTAGGGATTACTTTGTTTGATGGAGAAGCAAAGAGCCTTGTATGCTTAATTCTTCATTAATCTTTTCCTTGCCATAATGAGCAAAGGTGTAAATATTAACACCTCTGATTTTCAAGCATCAGTTTAAACTATCATTCGCCAATTCACTTTCATAAAGGCAACATGCTTCAAAATTGAGCTATTTTGCCCTTAGTGAATAATTTGACTTAGATCTTTGATTTACTTGCATTTTGGTTTCCAAGCTTTCTGCTTCTGAAATATATTTTTAATTATAGTCTTTTTGACTGCACTGTCCTGATTCTTGATGCCATTGGAAATGGCATCCTCAAAATTATTGAAGTTAATAGATTAAGTTTTGTTATTATTTGTTTGCATAGTTTGTATTTTCTCTTTATAAATTATTTGTTGCAGCCTTTGTATTGTTTTCCTGCTTGTAATTGACAGCTTTATAATACCTAGGGGCATATTTGAGGTCTCTTTCTCTTTTCAAACACTCTTCTCTATCCACTGCAATGGCTGTTTTTCTTTGTTTCTTTGCTGTCTGTGGAAAGCAGATCAGAGACTGTTACTGAATGTGGTAGAATATTACATTCCATTGCAACTAACAGTTTACTTAAGCTGTGTAACTAAGTGTCCTGTAAAAGCAAAATGCAATTGTGCTGGCAAATCAATGTTTTCATAAATCATGAGGAAAACTTTTAAGACTGTGAAAACCTGAAATATTTGTATCCACTTTTTAATTGTTGATGTGCTGATGTCAGGGCACCATGCAGTGTATTTTTAGTAGCTCTCCCCATGACTAGTTATGTGTAGAAATAAGAAGTAAGGGGTATCACTTCTGGCAGAACTGGAGTGAATTAGAAATTCTTTTTTTTCAAGACATTTTAAAATATTCACTTTCTTAACCTCCTTTAAATCTACCTCTTGCTATATTTTGCAACTGTAGGGATTTAATGCATGATGCCTACATATGTGTACATAATATTCTCTACCTTTTGTCTTTAATATTCCTTGGTTTTTAATTATTAAAGATAAGTATTTGAATTATAAATATTCTAGTTATACAGGAATAGGCAAAGCAGGCACATACCCTCAGGCAAAATTCTTCCATTATCCATAATCCTTCTGCCTCCTGCCTCCATTTCTCTACCTCCTATCTTTATGTCGTCTCAAAAAACACAGAGGCATTCTTTAAACTAACCTTCTCCTCCCCACTTAAACCATAGAAATCCCTTCTCAATATGTATAGGAGCCTTTTCCTTGAAGTGGGATGTCATACTTGTCCTAAATATAATAAAGTGCTATCTTCAAGGCATTTCTGCATCCAAAACACTCCCCAGAAACCTGCCTAGTCCTCCCATCTAACCAGTCTGAATGTCACAAATCATAGCACAGAAGCTGCTTTATAGTGAATCATTAACATTGTCAGGAATGAGTTGGCAAGGGAAAAAAAAAGCTTTCCATTAGAGAACTGAGGGAGAATATACAAATGACAGCATTGTCATTTCTCTTACACTGTTTTATAAAGTGCACCACTGATTAGGAAGAGTTTATTATAGAATATATATACAGTGTATGCACACATGACAATTTTGTTTTCATCCTGTAGTGTTTATAAGTATATATGGATGTGCTTTAGATTAACTGTCCTACTTTAGGTTTTTGAATTATAGGAGTAACAGTTTCATTATGCAGAAAGACTGTCTAGCCTTAACAAATATATTTGGAAACTAAGAGGTACGAAAATGCAAGATATATGTGGAAGGTATTTTTAATCTACATAAAGATTAATAAAGATATTCCAAGATCTTGCTAGGCAGTATATGGAAAGGTCCTTTAGAATAATATTGCTTCAGTCTGTAGACACTGTTATCTGATTACAACTCGGAGGTGTAGATGCTTACTTGTCAATTTTCCTGTTTGGCACAGCTTGAATGGGATAATATACACTTATAACATGTAATACAATTAGTTCTCTTTTGAGCATCAAATATTGTAAAGAAAGTCATTTTGATCAATACATGTGATGCTTTTTATATAAAAACCTAATATATTTGTGTTGTAAATTAGGTTTTTTTCCCTTCATACCTTAAAAGACAATTGCATGGAATTATACATGGCTTTGTTGTTCATGGAGATAAAAACGTGTCAAACCATCAGTGGCAAAAAATGTGCGAGGATATACAGTATACACCTCAAAAAAAGGGAAGATTGATTTTCAAAGAACAAGTTAATTTGCTTTGACAACATTGGTAGCTTTCTTTAAATAGTTGTAAATACTAATGAAAAGTATGCAAAGCAGACTGCTGCTCGGGATCCCACAAGCACTTACATAAATAATTTTAGCTTGTTTTTCTTCTTCTTAGATGGTCATGTGGGTAGTTAGGTCATCCTGGTTACCATTTTGGTGTAAATCTGGAGTAGCTAAGCCATATTGGGTGAGTTTTGGATTTATACCCGCACCACTTAGCTCAGACTCGGGTTATATGCTGCACAGCAATCGGTAGCCAAAAATAACAATTCCCCAAACTTTCAGTCTCCAACTGGTATTTAGGTGTGGTTTGAGTGACAGCATTACATAGGCAAGGGAATCCACTTTTTCTCCCCTCTCAAGTAAGTTGATTGTGTAAGAGCTGCTTCAGACAGAACAATTTGCATGGTATCCATCAACACATAAACTACTTCCTTCACGGGGGAACTGCCAGGAATATATAGACTCCCGAGGACTGGGAAGGGCGTGATATGTGGGACATTGCAGCCTAATCATGCTAATGCTTACAAAGATGCTGCCTCTGCGATCACTACAGCTTGGTTCAAAACAGATTTGGATGAAAAGGACAATATTCTCTCTCACTCTCTGCCTGTGAAGAAGGTTGGGGCTGCTTTAAAGAAAAGTAAGCAAAGAATGGTAACAATAGTCTTAGGAAAAGTAAGACTACAAGGGGGAGTCACGTTGCTTTGAATGTGACTCTCATGTTCCTTCGGGGGATCTTGGGAGATCTTTGCATAAAGTAAAGCCTTGATCCAATGGCTACTTCACTGACTTCTCTGAGTACAGTATGAACCAGGAATTATGGTTACTGTGAGGCAAAGGTTCTGGTTGTTTCTTATAGAGAGTCTTTATTTTTCTCATAAGAGATGGAGCTGCTAGAGCCAGAGCCACTAAACCCTGACTTTTTTATCAGACAGTGGGACCTTAAATAGAAATATACCACAAAAAGGAAAGGAGATAGAAAAAAATCCTGAGATCCACCAGTTCTCTGAGATAGAGAAACCTTTGGAAGAATTCTATCTTGAGAGGATAGCAGGGTTTTCCTTGTACTGACACATTATTTGCTTGATCAAGAAAATGAAAAAAAAAAGAGAAAAAAATGAGGTGTGACTATTGATGGAAAGCTCTACCCGATAGAAAGAAAAGATACATGTATATATGTTTGAAGACAAATGTAAAATCAGATATGTGTTCTTTAATGACTAATAAAATCCAAGAAAGCATAAACTGGTTGAAGGCTATCCCATGAAATAGCTGTGGTTTCAATTAAAGATAATATTTATTTTTTCTTAGGAAGTGACATTGATAAACTGTTACCTCTTTTTTTTTTTTTTCCTCGCATGTGCCCTAAGAAAGCGAAAACTATGTCCCTCCGGGAAAGCAGGAGAGGACTTACTTACTCCTTTTGCCTTTGAAGTTGGTCCTGGATACAAAGTGAATTTTGACAGAAAGTTTTGCAATTAGACAGTGAACATAGGCAGGTTATTGGGAAGAGGCAAGCTGGATATTAAAGTTCACTGCTTTGGTAATTCCTCAGAGTCTGATCCGGATGGGGGTCAAACATCCTCAGCTCTGACTTGAAGACATCATCCAGGTTAAATGCAATAACCTGAACTGTTTTTTATTTTGCTCACCAGAACATGTCATCGGAAGCAACTATCTGCACCTCAGGAATAAAATCTGAAGTAAACAGAAGTAATGGAAGTGTGGTATCAGTAAGCAAAAGCTCTCCCTCTCCCATCAATGATTTAATATTAAGATCTCCCTGAAAAAAATGAAAAATGCAAGATTGAGCCCTGGGTTTTAATTGACAGATCCAAACTATTTCCATCGTATAACACATGGAAAGAATAACCATTCTTGCCGGTATTTCCATGCTTATACATTCCCCTCACTTTCTGAAAATAGTAGCATCAGCTAGGAAGAGATGATAAAAATGAATAATAGGTGTCAGTAGAAAGAAGGAAAATATTGTAAACACATGAAAACATATGGCCCAAGAATCCACTGGGAAAATATATTCAGCAACCAACATTGGACAAACTCTGAATAACATATAAGAATCACCAGCAGTGCAGCAGTGAGAGAAGGGAAGAGGCAGAGAATAAAGCAGGACGATGTCAAAAGGCATGACTTGTGTCTGTACAGCCTGTCTGTACAGCTAATCCAGCACCAGAACACCAGAACCCCTACACATATGAGAGCCTTTACTGAGGCGCCTTTCAGTGAGATGGAAGCACTTACTTGTGCGCACATCAATTATCCAGTGGTGGAAAGTCTGAGGGAAACTGAAACTGGAGAGTGACTTGCAAGTGGATTTAGAATTCAAAGGGGGGAGAAATGCTGGATGGGGATGCTAACTCGCACAGCAGAGAGTGGCATGGGCAGGGATCAGAAGGGACAGAGCAAGGAACAAAGATGCATCTGTTCCCCTATCTGTTCTGCTCTGTCTTTTTAGAATGCAAATTCTTCAGAAAAGCAGAGATCGTTCCTGTCTTTGCTCTTGTACAGTGCCCAGCACTCCATAATATACAGCACAACTTAACCTGTTATATATACATATACATATACATATACATATACATATACATATACATACACATACACATACACATATACATATACACATATACTACTATCCATAGAAACATTTCTAAGAAAGTTAAAAATTCTCTTAGGAAAACTTTTAATGCCACTTTTAACCCTGAGTTGATATTCTGCAATTTATGATTTTAAAATGTGGAAATGTTGGGACTTATGCAGTAAGTGACTGTAGACATAAAAGACCTTTCATTCACTCATTTTGATTTTTGTGTTGTTTCAAGATGAAAATGAGTGTTACAGTTTTGGAATTTTCCACAGGCAAAAAGTCCACTACTTCTTCAGAAAACACAGGTTCATGAAGATACTAAATTACCTGGCTGATATTTTGAGCTGCTTTCATGATTTCATGTTTTTGCTGACAGATGATAGAAATATCCTTTATTTGGTACTTATTTAGTAAGGCTTTATGGGAGATGATATGGGAGACTCCATTCAAAGTGATATCACACCACTCATTTATCAGTTAAAGAAGATTATCTGCCACATGGAAAAGTAGTCTAAATATTAGAATGCACTCACAATGTATTTTGTGTACCGTGTGCTGTGCACAGTAAATAGAATCTCTTGCTATGGAATCAAAGGAAAAATAGCTGTCTATATTTTTATGACAAGAAACATGCCTACCATGCTCCTTTTCTCCCTAAGGGTGAGGCCGACCTAAAACACCACCAACATTTTTTGCAGGGAAGATTGCCAACTTATTGTCAGAGAGAATTAGTAAGAAGAAATGTGAACATTTGCCACCAAGAATAAAGGACCAGTAGAAGAATTGGGGGAAAAAGAAAATGACAAACTATGAATATTTAATTGTCTCTAAGAGAATTAATTCATACTCACTTCCCTTTGTGAATGTTAACAGTTCCAGTTTTCAGGGCGTGTATCACAATTTTATTCTAATTTCATTTTAGCTGAGTCTCCATCATTTGAGTTCTGCTCTGTATTTTAGATCTAAATGAATCTCAAATATAGAGAGTACCTCTTTTTTAAAAGTGAAAACCCTGCAGGCAAATTCTAGCCCCTATTTAGTCTCTTAAATCGGTATTGTGACTTTAGAAAATTCCTGCTCGTATTGCTGAACTCTCTGAAATCACACAGAGCTGTCAGGTGTCTAACAATTTTGGAAGCAAGAGTAAATTAAGCAGGAGCGTTAGCAACTGTCATAGTGCGCAAAAATGAACAAAGAAAGTTTCTTGCAATGTTCCAAGTTTGTGCAGGAGCAGCCAGCAAATGATCAGTTGATGATGACTTTTCACCTCTCTAGTATCTCTTATTCACTATTGGGATGTCATTTCCAGTCAAACCATAATGTTAACCTCCATTGCCCATTTGTTATACTTTCAAGTAAAAGCTTTTGCATTGAGTTGAATTTGATTTGCTATATAAAATGTCAGGATTCTGTTAGATTTGTAAGAAGGGCATTTGTCACTCCAGTCCCCAGTGATGTTCAATGTATTTGTGTAGAGAGCACCACTTACATCATTAGACTAATGCTCAGCAGTCAGTCAGAGCCAAGAATGAACAATAGAGTAATGTGAGAATTTGGGAGAGTAAGTTTCCCCTTTGATCCAAGGGTGCATGGTTCAGCAAAATGCATTTTTGCCTCTTCAAATCGGGAGAAATCTGGAGAGAAGAGTTGGCTGCTTCTTGTTCCCTTTTTCCCATAGGAACAGCGAGGCAGAGCAGAGCAGGCCAGAGAATCTGGCCTGTGGCGTGTTGCTGGCTCAGGCGTATATGGCGTCTATGTCAAGTCCCTTCATTACCTCATTCCTCCTACATCAGGAGGAAGCCAATGTAAATTGGCTAAATGAAGAAAATGAAGAAAGATATGTGGCCTTTCACGTTAAACAAAACTCCTTGCATAAATGTTGCATCAGCCATTCACCCACCAGCATACACATTTGCTTTGTCAAACCAACCATTTTGATGAATGTCCTACGAAAATGTAAAACGTAACGAGGTTTATGTAAAATGTAACAAAGATTAGCGAAGTCCAGAAAGCTGCCCTCTGCAAAAGTTCCTTTTTCTATCTCTATTTGCTTTATTATTTACAAAGGGAATCTCATCTCAGATGCAGCATCTGTTTTTCAGTAAAGTCCTGCTTTTTACCCAATTTTCCAGCTGGATTGACTGAGGCAAAAGGAGGTCAAGTGACTTGCCAAGGTCAGATGGCAATCCAGTGCTTTACCAAGGATTAGAATTTAGGAACCTCCTGATTAATAGAACAAATAACCTCCATGCACCAAATCCCCATGGGATGGGCAAGTCACAGAACTGGGTAGGATTAACCAGAAAGGACTTGTCTGCTTGGGTAAGCAAAATATACCCAACACAGAAGAAATACAAACATTTTCAAGTTGCTGAGGCATAATCCTAGGAACCATTTACATGTGTGTGCTTGCGCAGTTTGTAGAGGTCTCTAAAAGACCAGTAGAACAGGAGGTTAATATCTGAAGCTATTGCATTAAATAGCATACACACATCTTTATTAAAAAAAAAGAGAGAAAAAAAGAATAACTCATCGCAATGCATAATTATTATCTATTATTTAAAGAGGCTCAGCCACTGGCACTGGAGATTTGTTCCGCAGAAAGCCCTCGTCTCCTAACAAAAGGGCACATGCTCCAAACAGCAAGTAAACAAACATTCCAGACATGCCTTATGTTCCAGCAGCGGCACGTTTTAAACAAATCTTACTAGTTACAGAGCAAAAATGGAAACTGTCTGTTTTGATTTAAATCTGTCCCTGAGCAATTTCCATGAGTTAACACAGCAGAAGTACAAGTACAGGAACAAATAAACAAACAAACAAAGAAACTCGAGCCTGCCTCTACCCGCTGAACCACCACCCGTTTCCAAAGCGCAACCCCAGAGCCGTCCATTCTTGCTCCACGATTAAGCGCTGCTCACAATGGAGGCAACCGCTCCACCCCGGCAAAGGGAGAGGGCGTTGAAATGCTAATTGCACACAAGACTTTAGTGGTGCTGGTGATTAATATACTTATTGTTATTGTTAAAACTGGAATGACAAAGAGTATAATATGGCAGTGCCTTTGTGTCCTCTGGCTGTTCAAAAGTGTCTCCTTGCACTTTCTTTGGGTGCCAGAATTACTCAGCTTCATTTTACGGTTTTCACTTGCATTGAATAGACAGGAGACGTGGAAGAACAGCCACTGGAATATTTAAATAAAGCAAAATAGGTAAGAACGTTTTTTGTTTGGGAAACGTGTATTGGGGATGACAGAGGGAACTAGTAGGTTATGTTCTGCTAGGTGGAAAAATCTTCATCTAGCTAGGTGGCTAGATGAAGTAGACCTGGTATTCAAGCTAATCTGTGGGGTCCTGATTTTTGACTGTCTTAACTTTGCTCAAGTCATAATCTCTTGCTCACTCCTACTAGTGAGATCTCCATCATGATCCACCAAAGTACTTCAGGGTATTTTTAAGAAGATGAACACCACATTGGCAGTTAATAAGCATCTACATAGAAAGCTTTTCTGAGCAATGCAAGGGTATTTTCCATCTTGCATAATCAAGTTTTCAGAGTCTAATTGTAACAGATGGATTTTCGAGGGAGAGGTGGATGCTCATCCCTTCTACAAAGCAAGGCCCTCATTCATTTCTGTAAGATTCCTGAGAACAGCCATTGGAGGCAATATATGCAGCCCCGTGCCATATGGCTGGATGTGACTGCTTGTAATCCAGCCTGTAAGAGGTGGGGATGGCTATATGGTGACTAGAGTAACTCTCTGAACACTAAGTATCCTATCTTTATACTGTTATGCCCTATGTTAACACAAGCTAATAACTATGATAAATATCTAAGATAAAGGAGATTGCTGCAACAGACCACAAGCTATTTTTAGGGAGAGACTTGTTAAAGACAGAATACTGAGCTTGTTTTATCAGAAGGCTTCAGGTTGTTCATCTCCTTCTCAGATGTCTCCTTTTTCTTGGATTTAATGCCCAGCACAGCCGACAGTGGCTGTTTATGATTGACATTAAAATGTATTGACAATACATTAAAAACAAACAAGTAAGTAGATAAACAAATAGAGCTAAATATAGTAGCCACAACACTGTAGATAATGCCTCCGGAACAAAGGTCTTGCTGATTTCTAAATATACGTTGGTTTCTAGAATGAGGATCGGGAATGTCAAAGTCGACCTAAGGAGTCCTGCTTCTGGGTGCGCACTGGTGGAGAGATGGGAGAGGATCCTGAAAATCTGCGAAGCCGAGCTCTGGTATCATGACTCCAGAGGGCAGCAGCACCAGGGAGCGAAGCTTGCTGAAAGGAGCTCAAACGGTAATTTGGAAACCACCTGTGATTTTAACAGCTGGTTCAGTCAAGCAGGATCAAACCTTAACAAGCACATAGAATAGGTATGTCAAAGGAGTTCACTCACTTGTTCAAGTCAAGACCGACTCAAAGATTCACTTAGACTCCTTAGAGAGGTGCTGAAGGAATTAGTTCATTTTTATAACTATTATTTTTTTGTTTCTTCAGCCTTGTAAACGAAAATTCTGTGGAGTACAATAGAGCAGCAGTACATTTTTCCAGGACCATCAAATTGCAGTTTGACTTTACACTCTTAAGGATGTGTATTGCTGAGACTCCCATTTGTATACAACTTTATGAGAGAAATTTTGATTCTTAATGTATAGTTCTCCAGGGTGATCTGTAGAAACATGGCCTACTCAAAAGAAGAGCAAAGTAATACTCCAAGGCAGGTAGGATGGAAATCAGTTACCTGTAGACAGATTCTTGGTGCCATTTTAGTTCATCCTTATGGGACTGGGAGATAAGCCAGAAGATCTTTAGAGACTCATCCTTATGGAGAGGTAAGGGCATAACCTAAGGGCATATAAAGCATCAGCAAATACTGTGCAGGCAACTGAATTCCACCTCTAGTAACTGTTCTTAACCTGCTGTACTTCATGGGTACATGCTCCACAAGAGTAACAATATCAGAAACATTTTTAAAAGGTGACAAGATGATTTCAAAGGGAGTTTGCACTTCTTAAGAAATATAGCATCATAATTAAGATGATAGCCTCAGTGATACTTTTTTTTTGGAACATCTCCTACCTTGAACAAACCTCTATATTTAGCAGATGCTCCCCGCATGACTTCTGCTTGAGTCTGGTAGGGCTGTAAGGTCAAGGAACAGCTCTAACCTTGACTTCTGTGACATTGATAGATTTCTGTTATTTTAATTGTATATTCCAATTTATTTAACAAATGGTACCAAAATAAAAAGCCGAGATATATGGGCCATGAAAATATGATCAATAAAATATTCTACATAAACATAAAATAATGATGGAATAGAAGGACTTCATAAAAACCATGTTTTGTTTTCTGCACCATAGTGAAACAGGGGAAAATTAAAAGAAATTGTTTCCTGTGGGGGGATTTATTAGTTTTTATTAATGAATATATTGTCCATCATCAGTATGTGTTTTAGTCAAATCATAAACCCCTTTCCAATTCCATTTGATTAGTGGCTGAGATACGGCTTCATGCCTGGGAATAAACAGTTAAATGAATTAGGAGGTGCCTTTCCTTAGACTTTTAAATGGTAGATTTCAGTTGCTGTTTGGTATCGCGTTTCTTCTGACAGTGATGTGATTATTGTTGTCTTATATACTTGCTATATTGCTAAAATAAACAGTATATCCAATATTTTGCTATTTGAATTTCTCATTTCACAGTGCTGCACAACTTCAGCTTTGACTTCAGGAAAATGTATTTATCATATTTAGTATATGCTGTGGTTTAAGAATCATGACAAGCTGTACCAAATAGGTAAGAGGTCAGCAGTTGGCATTAGCTCTTAATCTGCCATACAAGAGAGGTTAAGGTATTGCTTTCAATGAAAACCACATTGCTGCTATTGATTATATGGTTCAAGACTTTAGAAGGTTTCGTTCATACAAACTGTATCCCCAAAGGCCTTCCAGAATTAAATAATATGATTACACAGATGAATGATGGCAGAGGGAGAGTTGAACTCAGATGTTTAGTCAATGAGCTGAGATTTGAAATGAAGTGTTGGTACAAGTGATACAACCTCTCCACGTGCTAGATACAGCAGAGAGGAAGACTCTCACATACAGGGTGTATAGAAATCATCTCAAGATACTAGTGGAGGGGTGAAGAGGTAAATGGCAGTATGTCAGAGGTAGTGTGGATACAATACTTTCAGAGCCTTATACAAAGCTTGGTTCAGCTCTCACAGGTAGAATGAGAAGACAGAAGCTATAATGTGTGCATCTCCCAGTGGAAACATTAGTGCTGATCAGCTGAAAAAACTCTTCTGAGGCTGCACAGTCATCATAGGACCATGAAATGGCATCAGGTTAAACCTCAGGTATCATGATTCTGTGTCTCTTGAACCTGTGCCTCACGGAGTTGGAGAAAGCTAGTGTATCAGACAGCTCTATGCTTGGGAGACTGTGATTTATGCTATTAAGGGTTCTACTGCTCGCAGAATGCCTCTTTTGCTGTACAAGTTGTGTGGTGAATGAGATGAGGGAATGGAGAAAGAAAAGGATTACCTCAAAAATAAGCCATCCGACCCAAAGAATTTGATTCTCTATTTGCCGCTGTTGCCAGATCCAGAGTGTTGTCTATCCTAATGTTTTATATAGTTGACTGCTACTTGTGTGTTCCTCATTTTATGAGGCTTAGGGTAGGACTCTGAGGCTGAACTGGAGAAACTGCTGTGTACTCATAGCTGCAACAGGAGTGAAAATGCAGTTCTGAAAATGCAGAGAGACTTCTGTGACACAGAAGGCCTAGGCATCTCAAATCGTTTATTTAAAAAAACATATTTTTAACAAATTTAACTTTTGTGCCTTACTTCTCTATATGCTGCAAAGAAAAGAATATATAAGCATTCTTTCATCTTGCAAGGATATTGTCAAAATAAAATAATAAATATTTGGGAAGATTCAGATACAGTTACAGGAAAACCCATGAGAAAATTAAGAATTCTGTTTGCAGAGATGGGTATGAATAATATGCCGTAAATAAGGCCTGAGGCCACCCATTGAACAATAAGAATAAAAACTATATTGGATCACTGCTCATTAAGTGAGCATTCGTTCATCCTGTGCACTAAGGCAGAGGTCTCAGGGAAACATATGATGACATCCTACAATTAGAGCCTTTATCATAATGAATATGTCCAAGAAAGCTGAATTAACATAGCATGCATTGCCTTAATAATTGAGTTTTTCTCATATTTGAAGATTTGACTTTTCAAATGGAACATTCTGTTACCATCATTGTACATGAATGCTAAAATAAACAAAAAGATCTAGTGCAATACAATATGAGATGTACTGCCGAAGGTGATTGTAGACTATTGGTGACCTGCCCATTTTATATTCAAGACCCTCTAAAAGATTTATTTGTTTATTTATTTATTGGTTTATTTAAAATTAAGCTAAGGAAAAATATTTCTGATTCTTAGGAGAAAACTCATTATCATGCATAACGATATGCTGAAATAGTTTAGAAAGGTAAATAGTTCTGGTGCCACTGTTTAGGACGAAAAAAAGTTTAGTACTGACATCCTGACTACTTTTTCCCTTTCCATTCCCTTCCTTTCCCTTCCTTTCCCTTCCTTTCCCTTCCTTTCCTTTTATTAAAGTCTAAATCCTATAACTGTATATAACTGTATACTAAATCAGTTATTCACTGTGACAGGCAGGGGAACACAGATATAGTAATTGACCAGTCTGGTATCTGGTATGCATTGCGATTCATGAAATAGATCTCGGCGGGCTGAATGTTGTGCACCCACACATTGTACAGTACTGTGATTACAGTAGGTAGGTGGCTTGGGGAAGTGAATTTCAGATATGCAGGAGTCCAGTATAATGTGTGGTATGATTTGTAGGATTTTGTTTGGACACATCCTGTAATTGCATGTCTGGTGTAGGGTCTGGCTGGCTTGTCTTTTGCATCATTGATAACCTGGACCCTTTAGGAAAATTATGTCTCTTTTACAAAAATTTTGGAGAATCCATTTTAATGGAAACAAATGAATCAAAGCTGAGTATGTTGTGCTTAGTCCATTTCTGTAAAAGAAATCAAGTTGATTTACATGACTCTCAGTTTTATTGTCTGAAACAGTATAAAACACCTATAGGGCAAAAGACATTTATAAATGGACAGTCTATAATAGGCAATAGCAACGACAAAAAAGATATCCTACACAGGCAATATCACACTCCCGTTAATATTTTGGCAAAACATTATTTATAAAATTTATCAGGACTTATTATGACAATCAGAGGCACTACTTCATAAACAATAATTCTGCCAAGAAGTGCCTACGTTGGGAATCAGTCCCAATGTTACCAGCTGGCGGCCCATACTACCCTTTGCACGTGAAACATTCCCCGACATGGATTTACTTTGGAGGCACAGTGTCACTTCTTGCCACCTTTAGGCACAAGGTCAGCCCAGACTAGTTTTCATCAGCCTAGCCCAGAGCAGAGGAGCCAGCATCTTGTGTAATTGTCTAGATGCTGCTCAAATACCTAAGTAAAAAGGAGGTGCAAATCTGCTTGCTTGCAAAACACATTTTCCAAACTTGGTTGGTTATGTCAGTTCAACAGAAGTGATCCTGTATGGTATGTTGGGCCTGCTATACACACATGTTCAGCTTGCCTGTCTATATGTTGTGAAGAAGACTCTAAACCTTTCCCCTTCCAAATGAAGAGCTCTGTTGCGGTCCACAACCACACAAAGTCCAACTGTCTTGGCCACAAGACAGCTACCTTTTCATTTATGCCACTTTAGGCATCATGTTGCAAGTTATGTTATTTCTAACTGGGTCGGCTGTATGGTAGCTATTTTTCTCTTTTCCTTTGGCAGATCACTGAGGAGGTTTTGTTTGTGACAGGAGATTACCATGGTTGGTCAGTTTTGATGGCATCATAGCTGGAACTGACAAAAGCATAGCCTAGTATTCTAAATTCCCAAACCGGGGAAGAAATAGGTCAGGCCAGTGCCAGAAATATTACTACTCAGAAAAATGAAGGGGTTCGTATGTACCAAAATTCGGCTTGCTTGTCTCAGCAGCTTACTAACTGTTAGTTGCACATATCTTCATAGCATAAACAGCACTGTTTCTCTTTAAGCAGCAATGAAATGCTGATGAATTGTAAATATCACTAGACTGTATTAATCACACTGCAATTTGTATAGCAGTTCATGCCTCTCCTACAGCTATTGTCTCAAGAACTTCTTTACCAGTCACACTTGGAGGGTTATCTTTGTTGTATCTTGCAAAGGACTGCAAAATTCAAAATAAAATACAACAGAAAATTTAGCATAAATGCACCATCACACGACTGACCTGAGCTGGTGGAGTCCAGATTCTCCTATATTTTACTATATGAAAGGAGGAGGATTTTACTTTACAAATGGAGGGCTATGAGAGAGGGCTATATCTTCTGAAGGTTCAGCATAGCACACACCTGGTAGCCTGGGACATGCTCATTCGAAATTTCTCTTCTGAGATAAAATAGTCATAAATTCCTCTAAAATATGTGAAGGTCTGTCCAAAGGCTGCAGTGAGAAGAGTTATCTCCTGGCCAAAGAAAAGACCACAGCTACCTCTCCTGTAAGTAGCAGCGGGCAGCGGGGGAATGCTGAGTCAGCTGCAAAGAATTTATCAGTCTTTCATCGTCTTGGCGCAGGAAAAGTGGAATTGCGCTGTGGGGAACTGGGATGGAGTTCACTAACAAAGAATTACTCTAGAAAATCATTAAAATAGAAAGCAGAAAGGAGTTTAGTCCTATTTCTCTGCAGATGCAGACAAGCGAGCCTTCCTGAAGTCCCTGACTTTGCATTTGATTGAAGTCATGCATTTTAAGAGTGTTTCCCCCTCAGCTTGCTCCTCTGGGCACTTTAAAGTCTGGCCACTTCTTATGGATGTTTAAATAGGTTTCAAGCCCGTTCAAACATCTGACCCTATACTTTTCTACTTTAGTCCTATATGTTTAGCTTGGCTTTTAAGCTTCTTTGTCTTCGCTTTTCCACCCTTCAAAACAGCATGTAATAAGCTCCAACAAACACACAGGCATACAAAATTCTTTCCTTGTCCAGACTCCTTTAATGAGAGGAACTAATCCAAAAATTAAATTAAAAGGTTCAGAATCTCAAAAGTAAGGTGTGGATAAACACCTCAAGGCTAAGGGAGAAATCCTTTAAAATGGAGGTATCTTAATTGACTCCAGTGGAGCTAGGCTAATTTACATCAACAGAGGATGTGACTTGAAATGATTACATGTCTTATCTGAAATTGTTCAGCACTGGAAACATTGGAGTGGAAATCTTACAAGCAGCAGCATCATTATGAGATTTCCAGTACCTCTCTCTTCAATTCATGCTGTTGTAAAGGAAAATATGCATGCCAGGGCTGGGTAATAATGTTGACAGGTCCCCCCATTCATAGCACCGAGAGCTGCAGTGGGGCTGGGCACAGTGCGAATTCCTGCGATCGCCTGCCCTAGTGAATTCCCTGCCACATGTAGCCAAAAGCCAACCTCTCCCCGAATACTAAATTCACTGAAGCAGAACCTCAGAACAATTTATAGCAGGTTTCTAGGTGCTTAGCAGCCATAGTGCTTTTCTTGTTTATGGCCCATAGTTTCCCCAGCCATACTCTGTAATTTCCTTACTGAGGT
Organism: Crypturellus undulatus; assembly: GCA_013389825.1. Taxonomy (NCBI): domain Eukaryota; kingdom Metazoa; phylum Chordata; class Aves; order Tinamiformes; family Tinamidae; genus Crypturellus; species Crypturellus undulatus. The sequence goes on along the minus strand of VWPW01021686.1, from coordinate 991,182 downwards.
CTTACTCTCAGGTCTGCATATATTTACATGTTTTACTCTGTAAGCTTTTAAGCAGCAAATTATACAAAATAGAGGTGAGACCTCTGCTAGTTGAGTCTTCCTTTTATTGTTTCCATTGTATTCGCTTCTGGAAAATAAATAAGAAAGAATGTGAATTGACATAAAATAAATGACAGTTCAGGTTCTATAGGTTCATGTTTATGACATGATTGGCCCACAGCCACTGCAGCTATTTCATAGTCTACAAGATGTCCTTGATTTGCTCTTCCACCAGTATGATAACAAGCACATATAATCTTTGCATGCACCGCTAGCAGGATTCTAGTCTGTGTCTGATTTTACATACTCAGCTCTCACATTGTTCTCCACAGAGCTCTCTCAGCTCTTAAATAATCCTTACACTTTCACCAGTTTTGTTTCCATCTCCCCTGCTCTCTAAGGCAGAAGAATATATAGAGAAAAAGTAAGCAAGGAAAATATTCTAAATTACTTATGTAAAGAGAGGAAGTAGAAATTGAATGTGTGTATATATGCCTATATATATAAAAAACTAATGAAAACTTAATCATAGAAAAGATGTATTTTTTCTAACAAAATAAAATATATCACAAAGCTAACTTTAAATATTTTCAGATTTGTATATCAGCTTCTTCTATCAGCTTTTGAGAGTAATACACACATACACAAGAGAAAAAAAAAAGACATGTAATGATGGTAGTAACAGCTAGAGACTGATTCATCTAAGCCAGCCCTGCCAGATATCTCAGTTTGCTTTGTCATGAGGGTTATGAGACTTTTCTCTCTTTTTCATGGATCTTTCAGGAATAGTCTTTTGCAATTGGTCTTTTTCCCTCAAGGCCCACCCAGCGGCCTTCCAAGGCCTCTCCTTTTCCTTGCCCTATTGTCGGGAAGCACAGACAGCTGAAATTTCAGCCCAGTGATGGCCCCATATTTACAGCTCTATTGAACCTGACCTTGCTAGTGTTATCAAATATGCAAGTGGCTTCACAAGGGAGGAGACATAAATGAGTTGGCTGGAGTTCAGTAGAGAAAGGCTGAGGTAAAATCATCAAAATGGGAAAACAACAGTAACTTGTGGTAAGGATGATCCTCGGACTGCTAGGTGATGTGGAAGGAGCAGGGTTGGACTCTCAGCAGTTGATCCTTAAACAAATGGCATCCTCTTTTCCTTGCCTTCGTCTGGTCTGAGAGATAAAGTCCCTTTCTTCCCTCTGAAAATAGTTCACGCCAAGTTTTTGTTGTTTTCTGGAATGTGTCATATATGGAGCTATTCTTTACCTTAACTTGAAACTTCAACTTGGAAAATACTGTAGCTCACACACCATAGCTGGAATGTTTCTGAATGCAATCCCTGGCCAAATGTTCTTTGATCTACAGTGGCTTCTTCATTTGTAGCTAGAACATCAGCATTAGTTTTGATTGGTAGAATAAAGCATCCAAAGGAGAAAGACATGCCAAAATCCTACTGAAATTCAATCTTTAAGTTCAAGAACTTAAATAGGCACCAGACTATGCACTTTAATATTCAGGATTGATAGTGACTATTTCTTTTCCTAGAGCAATCTGGGCACACTGAGAATGAGACTTGTGGTATTATCATCAGTTACTGACAATCTACTTTCATTTTCAGAAAATTCCCTAGTACTTAGAATTCTATCTCCATGCAGTAATTAAAGAGGGGTAAAGGTTATTTTGCTCTTTTGATTAAAAATTGAATTTACTTTGTGTTGATGTAAAAGCAGGGACTGTAATAGCAAATTAGTTTTTGTTCTCTCCATCTGCATTCAAAATTAATATTTAGTACAGATTTTCTACTTCATTTTCAGATAATCAGAATACACAAAGCTAGTAAGATTGTATCACCATTTCTCCTCTCAAAGAAATTTTCATAATTACATGAAAAATGAAACTGTATTAACCTTTCAAAAGCTACTGTTCTTAGGTGAATGACACCAGGAGCTTGAGTATTCACAGTGTAGCATTAGGACTGGCTTCAGAAAGCATATCCAAAATACATTGAGAGACCAAGGTAACAGGTTAACTTAAGCATTCAGTGTTCAGGAAAGCCAGTAGGGTATGTTTTATGGAAGCTTATCTAAGCAAAAGGACTATAACAGGCATTGGCAAATGACAGGAATGGTGCCTTTGGGCTACCATCCAAGGAGTCCAAGTGAAAAACAAATGGGATGAAGATGCAATAGGATGAGCTATACGACATACAGTAAGACTTGGGTAGATCAAAGGGTACAAAAGAGATTAGCCTCTAGAAACACCATATTCATCTTTAGAGCTAAACTTCAATTTCCTGAAGTTGAATAGATGTTTTCAGAGGGACTGCAGCTCTATATAACATTAAAAAGCTGAGAATTTAGCTTTGTAAAAGTCGGGGACATCTTGACATCAAAGTCAAGATAGTCAGGAAATTCAGAGTCTGGTAATGATTCAAACTTTCAAAATGGTAGTGGTGAAAGGAAGAACAAAAAACTGCTGGAAATGTTTATAATGAAGTCATTACTGTAAAAGAAAGTAGTATCATAAAAAAGCTGTCTCTAGATGCAGAGATGTGTTCCCTAGCATATTTTTATATGCCCGAAAAGCTGCTTGTGCTATTGTTGTTAAGCTGCCCACTAACTGTTGGCACTCTTCTAATGACAGACTCCAAGGAAGTTGTTAGCTTTAGCTTGTGAGACAGCAAGTTGCTTCCTGTTAGGAACCAGACCACTATTTGGATCAACTGTGTTCATGGTGAGACAAAAGGTTTTCCATTTATAAATACTGCAGTGATTTTGAGGTCTTTTTTTGCTATTCCTTGTGTTGCTTGCAGAACTAGGGCTAATGAATCAATACAAATAAAGGATGCCAAATCATATTATGGAAAAAAGATTATCTGGTATTTTTTTCATACTTATTTCTGAAGATATGAAATGGATGTTCAGAAAGTATGAGAAATTTGAGGCCACTGAAATTATTTGTTACCTAAAGATTAGATAGGTATCTAAATGTAAGCTTTCACAGTCAGTGTACCTTAATCTTTTAACTGGAAACCTTTGGTATTTTTAAAAGATGAAAGGGTAATTCACTCAGTCAACATAACATAAAATACAGAAAAGGTTCCCATTATTTCTTTTCCTGCAGATTTCAGGGTACTTTGGACATGCTTTCTTTGTAATTTGCTTAAAGAAACAATAACAAAAACTCACTCAATTTACTGCTTTTTTCAGAGGTCATATAATTAGCACAACTTTTTGCCGTTTGACTAACAATGTAAAAGTGACCTCTGGGACACCATTGGCAGCAATTCCAGTCAAAATCAGAAGAGTATTGGTCAAAATATTCCTGACCTTCCTAACTCCCCATATCACACTCCTCAGGATAGTAAAATAATGAATACTATCTATGAACCTGGACAAGTTTTGCCCTGTTATACATCCTTGTCTGCTCAATGGAAATGAACAGTCTTAGTGCAAAACACATTTATTCAAGGTTGTTTCCAGCCTGATAGTGAAGTTCTATGTGAAGGACAACCTTCTGATTTACAGTCCCACTGAAAATTCATAAATGGTGTTGAACTGTATCAGATAAAAGAACCTAAATATTTTGAAGAGTATGTTTTTCTTTTTTTTTGTTTTTTTGCTAAAATCCCAGTCACACTTTATAGAAAATTGGATCTTATAGAAATAATTATTCAAAATGGTATATTATTTATACTCACTTTCAGGCCCCAGACATAATTACTCAATCTGTTTATTCCTCTAAATTTGCCTCGGAAAAAATGTCCTCTCATCTGGTTTGATCCCCTTATCAGCAGAAAGGTTGGCAGGGACTTCAGCAGGATTCAAATCAAACCCCAAATATGTGCCCAACTTAATTCTCTGCAAAAAAAAAGTATTTCTTTCACCCTCTGGGATGTTGATGGCCTATTAACATGTTTGTGCAGAATATGGAACAAATTCATAAGACTGGAGCCTTTGTATGATGAGAGCTGAATGAGTACTCAGTCAAGGCTTGGCTTCTGAGAGTTCACCCTATAGATGGGAAATACACACGGTCGACTGTTGTGTCCTCTGCTCCTGGCACTTGGTGTCCCGTGCCAGCTAGGTCTCACTGGTAAGACCAAAATTATAAATTATATTATATTTTATTCTCCTGAATGATAAGGATCTCCAAATGTACAACGACAGTATATTGATGAAGTCTAAAATTCAGTGTGAGTAAACCAAATATTTTCTTCATTTTACGTTTCTAAAGTTAATTCTATCAAAATGGATTTGGGCTCCAACCGCATCTAAAAATGTTCAAGACTGAGGATAACAATATGACCAGGGTTTTGGTTACATTATTGTCAGGTAAAAATTAATGGTTTAATTTACCTCACTAAGGTAAAATTGACAAAAATATACAAAAAAAAAATACCCAACCCTAAAGCCAAAGACTAAAAACCCCAAACTGTTTATTAATTATCTGTTGAAATTTCTATTTCAGATCATGTTATGTGAGCAAATTATAGCATGAATTCTTGTAACATGAATTCTTACGGGATGCAAATGAAAAAAAAAAAGACATACTCTCTTTCTGTTTATTTTGGTGAAAATGAAATGTTGTTTTTTAAAGCTGCATTAAAATATCAGATAAAAACAGTTTTTATCTTTACGTGTCTTTGGGAAAAAAAAAAAATTCTACCTCAAGAAATTTCTTTAACAAAGAGAACATTATTTCAGACTCTAACATTTCTGTCTGCCTATTATCATTAGTCATAAGCTAAGCCCTGCACTAAATGTCTAGTGAGCACAGATAATGTTCATTTTGTCTGGAAGACAGGTTGCCGCCTGTCAAGGAGAGATGGAATAAATGACAGGTTTGGACTCTGTGCCTTGCAGGCATATTAGGCTAAGAAATCGCCAACATGATGAAAAATTATTTTGTCAAAAATTTGTAGGTCACCCATCATTGTCTAATGTATTCTGTGATTAATTGCTAGCATAGATCAGCATTATGTCTTCCCAGTGAATCGCTTAATTGTTGCCTGCTTCATGCTCTTAATGTAATGACGAGGCATCTGGTCCTTTCACATGTGCTTTTAAATGCCAGCTTTTGCATCCAGGTTACGGGAACTGTAACATTTAACTTAAAGAACTAGTTGAAATTAAAACTTCCGGAAATCCGTCTCTTCTTGCTTTTTTTTTTATGGCTGTGCGCACGGTAGGCTGAGTGTTAGTGTTAATGTATGTAGATTTTATTTCTGATGAGTGATTATTTGACTGCTCATTTTACGAAGATTTATGGTGTGCTTTCTATCTCCTGACTGCAGTGCTACTCTTATCTTTAATAAAAGAGATGAGGACATTAATCAGCCTTTGTCAGGAGTCCTGACTAAGACATTAAATGTACTGTATGGGATAGGTAAACACGCTCCAGATCCTTCTCTACTCCAGTAGATCAGGCAAAAAAACACTCATTATATTTATCATAATTTCACATCTGCTGTTTTTGAAGCAATGTACCATGAGGCCATAAACTGTATTACAACTGTGCATAAATTCAACTGATTTGTGGCTGGAGTAACTAATTCCTAAAGTACATTTTAGAAAAACAAGCAGTGAGCCCTGAAATTGCAATTCCATAAAGGCACTAAATTACTGACTGCAGAATCAAGAATTTGCTTGATGTGATTCTGCAGTGACCATTTTATAAAAAGTGACAGTGTGCCTGTGATTGAGTCAATAAAATAAGGACGAGTGAGCCGTACACTCAAACAAGATTAAAGAGAAAGAGAATGACAGAGGACAGACACATGGGATATAAATAGAGGAAAGTGTAATGTTCACCCCCTCTCCAAAAGTGGCTTTAGGATGTAACTATTAAAAACAGGGAAGTTAATTTGTAATTAATCATTTAAGTATTTGAGCAAAAAAAGACATTTATACATCTGTTTTTATCAGATACAGTATTTCTATAAACAAGGGTGTATTTTTTATGGTAAAGCCTTGTAGCTCTTATCTTAAAATATCCCATATATTTAAAATGACTGGATTCCCTCATTTGAAAATGGTAAATAGTTCCTGCAAATCAATGGGATTATACCAGCGTCTAAATGTGGCAATCAGAAAAGCAATCAGGACTGCACCTTTCAAGCTAGGTCTTTCCTAAATTGGAAAGAATATACTCTCAGGGAGCCCTAGGATTTGGTATTTCGTCATCAGCTGAATGGAGGCTTTATTATTATTATTATTATTATTATTATTATTATTATTATTATTATTATTATTATTATTATTATTATTATTATTTTGCATATGTTTCAAAGTAAAATAGCAAAATGAACAGTAAGAATCTGCCTGTCTGTCTGTAAATCTGTGCTTTACATCTCCTGGTGGTAGAGTAAAGAGAGGTCAAAAGACTCAGGAACTTCCAAAATATAGAAAGTGTTGCTCAAAGTGCATGTTTCAGAACATTTTTGATGTTCAGATTTGGCCAGGCCAAAACCAAGGGTGCTAAAATTTCAGTTAATGGTGATACAAAAGAGGCTTTTCCTTTTTAGTGATAGCTGAAAGCTGACACAAAAATATTAATGCCTTTTTTTTCCGTCTCTTACAGCATTTAAAAAGGAAAATAATCAGCTTTTCGTTATGCTTCACACTGCTGTCATCATTGGTAATGTGCCAGTACTGGACTAATGTTATTGTATGGGATACTTTCAAGCATTCTCCTCTCTGGAGTTAGTGGCTGTCCATAGTGTCACCCGATTCTGGTGTGTGTTGGTAAAATATACATGATGTTCACTTTGGAAAATGAGAGTAATATAATACCCTCTGGTGTTAATAAATGGGTATATAGTTTAGTTTTAGTACTGTTCTTGACCGCAGCCTGCTAAGCTTGGTCCACCTCATGGTTATAAATCTGTAGGGATTATGCTGAATATCTCTGTGCTCTGTCCATGAAAGCAAGACAAAAAAATAAGAGTTTGTTTGATGCCGATGCATAGTCTCTATCGAATAGCATCAATCTGTGCATCACTGAGCGTTTCTTTTCCTGACCTTATTACTTTACTGAAATTAAGCTTGAAACAATCTGATGTCAGATACTGTATATCTACTTTTATTGCTAGCCTTGCTGGGCCTCTCCATACTGCTAGTGCTGCATCTCATTTTAGATAGGTTGAACCACATATATATTCTCTAGTTTATTGAAAGTCTGATAGATTGTATGCTGCGTTCTAAAACAGCAGGCCAGTCTTTTTCATGAATTTTGGAGAACAAATGTAAATTCACATGCATGCAGCTGACCAAAATTCATAGTTTTTTCTTGGCATTGCAAATAAATCCAACATATCACCAGAGATGAGTAAGAGCAGTACAGTGAAGTTGGCTTCAGTTCAGCTTTTCTGATTTAGTGGCAGTTTCAAATGTACTTGAAGAATCTGTAAAAGTTTGATTAGTATGGTAGATTCAAAAAGATTTGCTCAAACGACAGAGCTGCACCAGAATGAATTGTAAGGATTCAATAAAATGCAAACTACCTTCAAACCAAGGCAAGCTTTTTCCTTCTATGCACCCCCCACCTCTTTTCTCTCTCTTGCCATTATCATATAAACTTAGCAGTTTCCTGCAGAGCTCCACCACAGTCAAATAAAATTCAATGATAAAAATCACTCAATAGCTCCATTAAAACATAACTAAAATTATTCTTAGGACCACATCTAGGGATTAATATATTTAGAAGCTATCCAACATTTACATAGCTTTCCCTCATATGGAGCATGATTCTGCTATTTGAAAAATAGTCAAGGTTCAGGCGGCATGAGAAGAAAAGATTTTTCGTTATCAAACTGGTCTCCCTTGCCTGTATCTTTGTGGTAAGAAAGAGCTGCTACCCCTGGAGCCGGTGTCTAAGGAATCAAAGAAGTTCCCTCCATGGACAGCTGATATGAGTTGACTGGACACAAGCAAACCTGGGTTGATCTCCAATTTATTCCTCCACAGCTGATTAACCAGCCCATGGTGAACAGTTCCCTGGGTGCATCTACTTGATTGCATTGACCGCCACGGCATGTGGATGCCTGCTGATGTCACCTGTAGTTCCCTACCCCAACCCGGCAGAAGAGGCACGGCTTAGAGGAGCAGAGCTGCAGGGAACCCTGCAAGGCCCCAGGCCCGCGAGTCCCGAGGAGACAGCCTGGGAGCTGTTGATGTGCGGTGTGACACCCGCTGCGTGCTCGCTCCTCCAGCCAGGTCCATCAGCTGCAACACTGGGACCGGAGCCAGCGCCTTGCTTGCGCCAGAGCAGAGGAGCACACTGCGCTGAGAAGAATGGTTGTGCTCATTTGTTTGTGTAACCGAGAGCATCCGATCGCTGCCCACACCGACCCACTCTCGCCGCTAGCACAACCCCTTTTCACGATGCTTTCATGGTAGCAGAGGCAGGAAGTGTAGGGGTCAGGGGAAGTGTGGAAACATGCTGAGCAGACGGTGTTTGATGCAACATACACTATCCCTGCCTGCTGAGACAGCATGAACGCTTGCTCTGGAGGCTAATTCCTTTACCTAGCTCCCTAACCATGTTGACCCACTGCAGGACTTCTCTCATCATTGCATGTACTGAAAAATAAAAATAAAATAAAACAAAATAAAATAAAAGAGGGCTGGTTTCAGACAAATGCTTTCTGTAGTTTTGCTATTTTGCAAAAGACATTTTTTTTCCTATTTTCTTACACACCTAATTCTTCATTCTGCTCCCAAGGGAGAAGCATAGTAGAATGAAAAAGAAGTGTTTACTGATAAAAAATAAACAAAACATACTTATTCATATGAAATAATGCAATCTCTGGAATATTGTGCTCTTTATCAGCAAAATACATGCCTCTGATTGTTAACTCTGCACGTAAAGCACAAAAACACATTCCTCTAAACAAATGGGCTTTTCTCCCTCTGTATTTATCTTCATTGATTTTTATTTTTCTCCAAATGCAACAAAACATTATGTTTTCTGGTCCTTGAAAGAATGGCATGAAGCGAGAATGCAATGGAACGCTGTTATTAGACGTGATGGAGCTGTTTGCTGCAAGGCAACAACTGGACCCTGTCTACTGTGGACATTTTCTCGTGGCCTGCTCTTTCTGTCTTCTGGAAGCCTGAGCAAGACGCTGAAAGAAAATTAACCTGCTAGATAAGAGGCAGATGATTACCCCACATGAAGACTTGTCTCAAAGTACCTTGTTAATTGTTCTCTTACACTGAAAGCTGCATCTATAGAGGGGAAAAATGGGGTTGAAATATAGGGGCTCCCCCACATAATGGACAAGCAGTTCTGCAGAAGTCCACCTGGAAAATAATCTACCTCTTCTGTGGATAATTATTTTCAGTCAGTCACCCATAACAAAAAGCACCTTTCAAACATCACTACACAATTTCTATTTATAAATGGTAGCTAGTTTATTCAATTCAGCATTTCCAAACAACCTGCTAAGTGAAATGAAATTTGTCTGTCTCAGCCTTGGTGTTTGATTTGCATGATGTATAATCTATATGGCGTAAAAAAGCAAGTTAATGTTGCTATTTATACTTAAACGTGTATATATGCATAACTCAAAAAGACACTGAGTCTCAAAAAGGGACACCCCTGCCTGAGTTAAGCAGGTCTAACTACAGCTGGGTATATTCTGGGAAATCCAAACAGCAACACATGCACATCTGCGCACAGAGCCACTGGAACAAAAGGAGAGGCAACCGTAAAATATTCCGGTCCTCATATGCAATGATACCTTAAAACCACTTTCACTGTTTTAGTCTTGCAATTTTGCTTGGATTACCTTAAACTCATCTCATTTGCATAAGAGCTATATTGAAGGAAGTGAGGCCCAAATTGGGAAGACTTAATCAGTTATTAATTAACATGTTGTATCATTAGCTGTTGTGAAATGGGATGTAGCATATTCATCACTGTAAACAGTTGATTAAATTAATAGCATAATGTTAGGTATTTGGATATTTCTATCACACTGTTACTGTTCTTTGCTATACTGACTGCAAAATATAATAACTTCTAAGCAGTGTGTAAAACAAAGTGCTCAATTCACTTTATTAAAATATCCAATAATAATTGATTTAAAGGCAATAAAATGTGTTCATTAGAGGGTTTATATTCAAGAAATATTGAAAGTATACCTAAAACTGTCACTTTTATTGTGAATGAACAGGATAATATAATTTGAAAAGAGTGTGATCATACTAAAGATTTGTCCTGCAGCATTATCTGATAGCTCGTAAAGTGCTGAAATTTAATATGATGCTTTCAGTCAGTTTAATTGAAATTTAATTGCCACTTTGGGCAGAAGGTTTAGATCTGATCAATAAAATATTAAAGATTTTGTGCTTTCACTTGGAACAATTTCTTAGCCAATGCATCAAGTATACCCTATGTTTTAGGAAATATTTGTTTGTTGTAATTCACATAATGTTCAATATCACTTGCTAATCTGAAAGTTTTAATGTGCTGCACAGATAAATAGTGGAAATAATAAAGCTATAGTTGATCCATTTAATTACAACAAGATGAAAGAAATAACGGTCACCTTCAGATTCATGAGAAAGGCATTAATGTAAAAGAGCTATAAATATTTTGAAATGTCAAACCTCAGAAAGACAGAGTCCAACATGAGCTTAGCTGTAAATCAGGCACATAGAAGGACCTTGAAAAAAAGATGGTTCTTTGGTATTTTAGAAATAATTACTAATACAAAAAGGGTAATGATGAATCTATAAATTACATTAAAAAGGGCCATTAGAGGAGGGTTAGTTTATAAAGCTGAGAGATGGTTCCTGAAAATTATCCCACTCGTTATTTCTTCTTTTCATTTCCTATTATTCACGATTCCCAAAATTGTCTGATTAATGATAAACTAATTGATTGCTACTTTGCAATTCAAATGCAATGGCCAGCTTTGAGTCTTCCTTTACTGTAATCTATACTGTGACTTCATTTTTGTTCATCTTCTTTTGGTGGCACTGTAGAGGGAATTATTCTAACTTGTTCTCTACCACGTGTAGGGGCAGTTTCAGTCTAAGCAGCATTGCCACAAGCTAAGGCTACACAAAGTCTTATTCACATCCAGGTAAACTGATAACTCTGCACCTGTAACCTTTTGCCACTTAACTGTTCTTGCAACACCTTGCTGAGAAGCGAATACAGTTGGAGATGACTGAAAAGCCATTCTCTAGATTTCTAAAAGCTTTTCAGCAATGCTTGCAGACCTAGACCCCAAAGGGTGTCTCACCAAGTTCTGGAGTTTTCTGTTTGAGGTCATATAATCCCTCTGGCGACTGGTTACCACACTCTGTTGGATGGTGAGCACTGATTCAAATAGCAATGCCTGAGTTAGTTACATTTGCTCTGTCAAAAGTGCATCAAGAAGCTGGAGGAGGAGCTGGGAACAGAATACTGTCTCATAAGCATGTTATGATGGCAATGTTATTGCAAATTACTGCTCATTTGAACAAGAGCAATTTTTAGTTCATGTTTTATACTTAGGATTGATGCAGACACACACAAGGCAGAGGACAGCACTAGACGGCTGCTCTATTTTGCCACTGGTGACAGAAAAATAAACAGAGCAGGATCATCTTTTTGGACTGAAATCAATGATATTCACAGTGCTAGGTCCCAAAGTTCACTAGAAAAGATGAAAAAGTCTGGTCATTCTTATTTCCCCTCCCACAGAACTCAACCAGTTCACTGAAGGATTGTTGAACTAGCCCATTCAAAGCCCTCTAAAGACTGCAGTGATCGTTTCTCCCTTTCTGCATTCCTTTCTGTAGAAAATAAGTTGAAGTGACAGTGTGAACTTCTGAAAATCATTAACTTCTCTGCTGAGTGATTTCCTACTTATGCTCACTTTGACATCTTTCTGCCATTGTAAGGGGCGAATATTCAGTTGAGTGCAGGGAGTAACTTAGTTTTGGGGGAATTTGATAAGTACGTAGCATAAAACATGGATTAATCTGACAATTAATTAATCTACAAGGGACATAACTGTGAAAACCAAGTGTTTCCTGTTTTTTTTCTGCCTTTGAACAGAATTTCAGGCCACCAGTTATAAAATTAGCAATTTTGGCTCATAAATTTGAGCTGCACTGGAGGCAAAATCTTGAGAGAAAAAAAATTATTTGAGGGGTAGAATTCAAAAGTGGAAAACTGATTTCATATTTCTATCCTTGTTGAACCATTTCCTCTCTCTGTGTCTTTTTTCATTTATTGGATGGGAAAAGGATGCTTTTCACTTTGACACTTGTCTCCTTTATTGTGGTTACTGGAAGACTGCATAAGTTAATATTCTCACAGATTGTGCAAGATGGTAAGTGCTGCGTAGCATTAGCCTGTTCTGACCAGACAGGCCTGGGGATGTAGACTTTTAATAAAGTGCTGTTTTCCCCAGTTTCACAATCTTTTCTTCAAGCTTTCCAGAGTAAAATGCATTCCTTTGGGAATATTTCTTCTAAACATGTAATTCCTTTCTGGGGCTAATGGAGAATACTAAAAGTAACCAAAGACAACAATAATTCCACATGGTCCAAATTGAACCTGACTGTAGGACCTCTAAGCATCAAAACTGCTTAGAAAGAGTCTATCCTTCTCACCTAAACAGTAAAAGGGTATAATCTCCTTTTCCATAACACTAAGAAAGCTGCTAAAACAAGTGACCTATCTTGACCTTTTAGATATTAAAGTCCTTTCTTAGCTTACATAATCAAAGTTGCATTAAGAATGTAAGCAACTTCTTAAAGTTCAATTAACTAAAATTCAGGCAGAAAACCAAGAATTCACCATTACAGACACCCAAAAGTTTGGCAAAGACTGCATCTGGAATTTGGTTTGAATCACTGAAAAGGGAAAGGTTGCTTCTGACATTCTGCTCAGATCATGATTTGGATTTTGAAGCTCTTGAAATGCTTGAATTTGTTCTAGGACCTTTTCTAATAAAGGCTGTGTTTCAGCTTGAAATTTATTTTCTGCCCCACTTTTTTTTTCCAGACTAAATCACAGCCCTTAATGGATTTAAACCTTGTCCTTTGAATGTGATATTTTTGTGTATGTTCAAGTAGCATTATAGTTTAGACAAAAAACATTCTTCCATTTGTTCCTTAGCTTTTCCACATCTCCACTTCAAGGGTACATTTTTCACCTGGTAGGCACTAAAATTGGTGTCACCTTTCCCCTGCATTGACAGTAGAGGATTAAACTGGTTGTGCTGCAGCATCTTGTATTTTCTCTTCTTCTTCTAATTTATCACAACCACATATTCCACAGAAAGTTCAGGTAGGGGGAGAGAGGGGAGGAAGATGCCCAGCTGATAGACAGCACCTCTACCTTGCAGAAGATTCATTCCACTGCACATTTTGAATCTGCTGACAAGAAACTTGCAGCACAAGTAATCAGAGTCTTCACAAGATTGATTTTGTCCCCTGCTGGTATATGGCATATAGGGGAAAAAGGTTCTCATCTCTCAATGTAATCTTAACTATTTAGAAGCCATTATTTCAGGATTACAAATCATCTGAATACCTTTCTTGTGTAACTTAGTTATTTATTAGCAAGTCCAGCAAATTAGTCAGGTAACATTATATAGGGTTGTTCCAATCCTGTAGCTCTTATTTAGTTGGCTACTGAATTTATCTCTCCCTTTGCAAATGCTAGTAAACCTGTGATAAAAAATGCAATTAAAATTTTCACTTAAAAATGCTTCCAATTGTTGAGAAGGATTAAGAAACTGAATATATACATATATTTAATATGTATGTATGTCCACTTTTTCAAAGTGACTCAGACAAAAATGCAGATGAATTCTGTCCTAGGTTTGTAAGAAATGTTTAAAGTCAACTTGTCATAGAAGCTAAATTGAATCTACTAGCTATACTGCTCTGGAAGAGAAGATGCAGGATAAAAAAAAGGAGAAGCTTGAGATTTATCTGATATTTGGTTGATGTATGGCTATATAAAATCTTAAGTAATACAGATAATGTCACACAATATTGCAACATATATTTTCAGTTGAACATTGTAAGACAATAAGACATAAATGGAAATTAAAGGAAAAAAATTTGAATGGTTGTCAGAGAACACTTTTTCATTCAGAGAATCATAAACATATGGAATGGTGTGTCAGGAAAAGTTTCTGAGATAAGAAGAGGAGAGTAATTACAAAATGGATTTATATCCCGAAGAATAAAGCATAGACAATGGGAAAGCTTTAAGTCAAATGATTTTTAACCCTCACTAAAAAAAATCCTCACGAAAATCCTATTTAATAGGTTCCATCTAATTTGCTGAAGTTTGCCTTCTGTTCTTTGGTCAGTAATGGAATATAAATAGGCAGGTGTAAGTCATCCACCAATGTTCAGAGCTATCATGTACTTTTAACACATATCAGTATATCAAAATGCAAACTTAGAAACTGTGATATGTTCAGTAGCTATGTCTCTATCGAAATAAATTACTTGTTTATGTGAAGATATTGGATACTGAAAACATGCAAATTCTTGATGTTAGAAAATATGGCACTCAGAGTGACTTTTCGGTAGGGATATGTAAAAATAAATAATATAGATAGATAAATACATTAAAAGGCAGCCTCCAGGGCAAATAAAATCAGTAAACATATTTCCATGTGTGAAACAAGTAATTAGAGGAAAAGCAATGGAAAAATGCAAAACATTTTCACATTGCTGGTCCCAAAGGTGGGGCTGGAGAAGAAGGTGTCATTCAGCCTTAAATTCACTTGAGAGATCTGGGGAAGAACACCTTCTTTAGTAGGACTTTAATAGTTCTCAGTCTCAACAATAACACTGGGCTCACAGATTTCATATTTCATAATAACTATTTCACATAAAATCCCAATTTATATATACATTATGTTGTCAAAACTAATATAGTCATATACATAATAAATAAATATACAATGGGAATTATGTTAAGATTCTGAAGAGCTGTGAAAAGGCATGAGTTTGATGTATCTGATTAGGAGTCCGACTATAACCCAAGTACCTGACATACTCTGTTAGAAGTGTGCTCAGTGGCTTGCCTAATTGTGTATCTTTCCTCTGTTTTTCAGTCTAGCTAGGCTGTACTCACTTTATTTATCTCTCTATATATTTATTTATACATAATATATACATATACATAATATATTACTTATTATTTATAATAAATAATATAATATACATATTATTTTTATATTATATCTATATAGATTATA
>VWPW01021686.1:932978-975903 GCA_013389825.1 Crypturellus undulatus | reverse complement strand
TTTTTCATGCTTGACTAACCTGATAGCCTTCTATGATGAGATTACCAGCTGGATAGATGAGGGGAGAGCGGTGGATGTCATCTACCTTGACTTCACCAAGGCTTTTGACACCGTCCCTCACAACATCCTCCTGGACAAGCTCCCGAGGTGTGGGATGGATGACTGGTCACTGACGTGGATTGGGAATTGGCGGGATGGCGGAGCTCAGAGGGTGGTGATTAGTAGTGCGGAGTCTAGTTGGAGGCCTGTGTTGAGCGGTGTCCCCCGGTGGTCAGTCCTTGGTCCAGTCCTGTTCAATTTATTCATCAACGACCTGGATGAAGGCACAGAGTGCTCCCTCAGCAAGTTTGCAGATGATACGAAGCTGGGAGGAGTAGCTGACACCCCAGAAGCTGCGCTGCCATCCACAGGGACCTGGACAGACTGGACAACTGGGCAGTGAGAAACCTCATGAAATTCAACAAGGCCAAGTGCACGGTCCTGCACCTGGGGAGAAATAACCCCAGACACCAGTACAGGCTGGGGACCAACCTGCTGGAGAGCAGCTCTGCTGAGAAGGACCTGGGCGTCATGGTGGACGACAGGTTGACCATGAGGCAGCAGGGTGCCCTCGTGGCCAAGAAGGCCAATGGATCCTGGGGTGCATTAAGAGGAGCGTCTCCAGCAGGTCGAGGGAGGGGATCCTGCCCCTCTACTCAGCCCTGGTGAGGCCACATCTGGAGCAGTGTGTCCAGTTCTGGGCCCCCCAGTACAAGAGGGATGTGGAGCTGCTGGAGAGAGTCCAGCGCAGGGCCACGAGGGTGATCAGGGGCCTGGAACATCTGCCCTGTGAGGAGAGGCTGAGGGAGCTGGGCCTGTTCAGCTGGAGAAGAGAAGGCTGAGAGGGGACCTGATCAGTGTGTACAGGTACCTCAAGGGAGGCAGTGAGGAGAATGGGGCTGGCCTCTTTTCAGTGGTGGCCACCGACAGAACTGGAGGCAATGGTCACAGACTGAAGCATCAAAAGTTCCACAGGAACTTAAGGAAAAATTGAGGGTGACAGAGCCCTGGAACAGGCTGCCCAGAGAGGTTGTGGAGTCTCCTTCTCTGGAGATCTTCAAGACCTGCTTGGATGCAGTCCTGTGCCATGTGCTCTGGGTGGCCCTGCGTGTGCAGGGGGGTTGGACTAGATGACCTCTAGAGGTCCCTTCCAACCTTAGGCATTCTGTGATTCTCTGATCTAGGGTTTTCTTTGTTCAGACAAAAAGAAAGTAGAGCATACTATTTAAATGATAAGAGATCCATGTGTATCTAAATTTCCTACAAAATATGTGTAAAAGTCTTCTGTAATTCAAGATTTCCTGGACAAAAATATGTGTTTATGTGCCACCCTGCTGCTGTGCAATGAGGCTTTGACACCTAGGAGCTAGCACAAGTGGCTCACGTATGGGTAGTAGGGTTAAGGCAATCTCTTGACTCTACAGTGACTACTGTGTACTAAAATAATTATATGTGAACTGTGACCATTTAGACTCTGGGACGCTGCGTCCCTGCCCAGAGAAAAACTCCAAGAATCCCAGTCAAAGGACAAAATTGTCATTTTCTGACTAAAATAAAATTGGATCAAACATTGAAGTAGAAGGGGACAAGAAGACATTAATAATCCCACCCTAAACAATTTCACGTGCTGAGGATATGAGTGACCAAGATGAAGTCTAGTAGAAGGCTACTTGTCATGGTCCTTGAAAGGAAAAATACTCCTTTCTGAGGGGAAAGAAATTGTCCAGCAAGACAAGCTAACTCATGCTAATGAACAAAACCCTGTGGTTAGAGACAGAAAAAGCTAGGTTTAAGAAAGACAACATGAACACTATCTGTACCTATCATCAAGAGATCATAGATCATAGCTATCCCATAACTGTAACAAAATACCTGCTTAAAATAGCATGACAGAAATCAGAGACACCTGTATTATCAAAATGTGACTAGACTTACTCCACCAACATTACCTCTCAAATACCTCCTGCAAAATTGGAGAGAGATTTCAGCAATGCTTTTTTACAAGTGGTGAAGGGCAGGTGTCCAACTGGTAAACTGCTGAATGTAATTCCCTTAGCACTTCTATAATTTCATTAAGAAAAAGGATGAAACTCAACCAAGAAAGTAGCACAGTTAAAAGCTATCCTGACTGCTACATAAATGCTATTTTAAAGTTTTGCTTGAAATATGCTATTTGCTACTTCCCAGATTCAAATCTGAAAACAAAAATTTAATCACACTATTTGGAAAATGGGCACTAGGAGAAGAGGGCAAGGCTAGAAAGAGAAACAGTCCAGTAATTCCATACTTGCTGCTGGTGGAGGAAGAGGATGAAATTATATTAATTTTGCTGGTCAGCAGAAGTTTCTTGTTTCAGATGAAAAGCAATGAGGTTAACCTTACAGGGGACTCAGCACAACTTTTAACCAGAAAAACATGACAGTGATATTTCCAGGCTTCAAAGCTGGAGAACTGAGTTTAGAAAGCGTTTGGGGGGATGCTGAGTTTCCTCTGAATTCCAAGAAGAGTGGTAGAGAGATTTCTCATAAAAATAAAAGAAAAAGAAAAACATGTTATTGATTAGCAGAAACTGGGAACCAAAAAATCAGAACCCAGGCTTTACATTTTGATTAAGCATGAGACTACTCAAATTGAGCCAAATTACTGGGCATCCTGTTATCTTTGCCAATCTCCAATATAAAAGTGGAATTTTAGCTGTGGCTTTTTTTTAGAAATTATGTAACCAAACCTTCCCTTATTTTGTGTTCTTTCCATTCCTTTAAAAAAAAATGCACCAAAAGCATACCTCAATACTCTTGATTCTTTGAAAAGGTGTTTCTATCTTGAGGAACTCATGAGAATGATAATTTCTATAGGTAAAGGTAAAATCTACATGTTGGCACTGCCATTTTTAATCTCTTCCAGATCAGACTTTTAATTCCCAAGAGTCAAAATCTCTCACATGCCTGTGAAAAAATATTTGGAAGTCCTATTTCTAATGGGCAAGAAAAGTGCTTGTGTATACATTACCAAGCAGCTGTAACAACTGGTTCTACCTGTACCTGTCCCAGCTCTTGGATCGCTCAGTACCCTAAGGCGCTGCACATGGATTTATTTAAAATGATACAAGGATATTTTAAGTTTTGATTTATCCAGAAGGATATCAGAGAAAGCTTTAAAAATTGTGCCTGCATTTGGCACTGGAAAACACTGTGACACATACCATCAAAAAACAACATCAAGCAGGGAAAGAGCCAGGTGATTAGGATAAGGAATAAGAGAACTGGTAATAATGCTGTTTTCATGATGACTTCCACAGACATGCAGTATTTTCTTTTTTTACATAATCTCTAATCTGCCTCTAATTTTGAAAATCCTGTTAAAAAGAGAAACCTGTTTTTCACAAATTTCTGCATGGCTGCTTGACCAGTACTCTGCAACTCAAAAGGCAGGATGGCAGATATCAGTGATCAACATTATGTAGTATATTTAAACGGTAGGCAGAACGGTGATGTGAATGAAGGCCAGGATTTAGCCTCAGCAAATAGATCCATTGAAAAAAAAAAGTGCTGAAACAAAGCAACATTTATCCCTGGGTTGCAAAAAGAGGGTTGTTTGTGCCAAGCAAAATGAGTACTTGAACAAGACATATTCAGACTTTAATGCACATGAATTGCTTTGTACATATTCCTTGATAGCATACCCGTGCATGATGTTGTTAGTGTCACTCTAGGCATGTTATGGATTTACTGTATTACATACAATGCAATTATTGATTTACATAAGTATTGCTATTTTTCCCCAAATGTAACAGATTTTTGCTTGAAAGGACTATAAACTGAGAGACTTGCTATAGTTTAAAATTGGCAGCTGGTCGGGAGATGAATGCCAGGCAAAGTGAGTGTACAGGAGGTTCCTGCTGTTTCTGCAGGGAAGCGTCCCTGGGTGAGACATCTGCTGTTCAAACTTCACCACACATTTTATCAGGTGACATTCTGTCAATACCTAATCCAAATTTCTTCTGCTGTGAAGTGTTCTGCAAAAACAAAAATATTTACTTTCCATTTTCTATTATAACAAAGTCAGATCCATTCAATTTGCCTATAAATATTTTATTAATAAATGGTACTGTAGCTCTCATAAACAGTAACTTATTTTCCCATGCATATTCATTATTTTGAAGCACGAATCAAGATTCAGTCCCATACACGCATATTTTATTCAATGCTTACACTGACTGTACTCTGTCAGTATCTGGACCCTTGGTTTATTTAGCCACACAGCAGTCCATTTAGGTAAGATACTTTCGAAGCACGTTCGATATGGAACATAGAAACCTAAAATTTGTCATCTGTCCTCAAGAGCTAATACTGAGACATTTACTTCCCACAGTGCACTCCTGATTCCCAAATGGGATTTCCTAAGCATGTGTGGGAGTTAAGCATCCTCCTATTCTTCCACAGGGGCCAGCTCTGGAATTTCTTCTACATGGCAGCACTGCTTCAACAGAAGAGGTGAAGAATTTTGCCACCCAAAATAAGCTCTAAGCAGGAGATTAAATGACCCGAGAGGTGGGAAATGAGAGGTTGAATTCCCTCAGGAAGGCAGAGGAACTAAATGTTGGTTTCACACGTCCTGGCAAGAGCACTAACTGCTGGGCTACGGTGTAAGGGGTGCACTCCTCGCTCTGCACTTTAACGTAGCCGCTGCAGCTGGGTTTTGTGAGGATCCCTGTTCTGTCTGTGTACCAGATGCATTCTCAAAACCAGACAAAGCCCTTCAGCCATCTTAGGTGGATGACCCTCTAGTTTCTAGCCAGGATTAAATACAAGACTGGTGAAAACTTCTAAGTGCTATTAATTTGGAAACAGCACGAAATCACAGCCTTAGGCACCCGGAGAACTTTTAAAGCCACAAAATAACATGCTCACATGCTGCTGGCACCTCTAGGGTTAAGGAGCAGCTAAGCAGGAGTTTTCAGCAACACTGTTTTGGAATTAGATGTCTCTATTATCCCTGTGAGGATTGGGTAGCTAGAAGGCTAACGAAGGTCATTAAGGTAATCCGTGGCAAGGTGCAATATTGGATCCAGAAGGCTTAGGTTCTGCTACTGGACTTTTCTCTTAACTGTTTAACTATTAGGAACGTTTCTGAGGAAGAAGCAGAGATGCAAGAAGCAGTTGGTGATACATTCTACTCATTTTGGTGTGTTTTAGAAACACCGTTAGCATAAATCTTCTAGTGTGATTTGCACTTCACTTAATTTTATAAATATATAGACAAGCCTCAGTCTGCACATCAGAACCAGGAATGTTTTTGTATCAAGAACCTCAAATGAGAAAATCTGTAAATGAGTTAGCTGTTTTCTCATCTGTTCTCTGTGCCCCTCTTGCTGCCCCTTCTGCTGTCTAAGAAGAAACTGTTTTTTGTTCCTCCCTCTCCCCCCCGCTCTGTCTCACAACTGCTGCTGCTTGACTGATGGATGGAGGGACACAGAAACAAATCCTCAAATTTGCAAGAATCAGTGAGTAAGCATCCCCTGGCAAAACATTTTAAGATAACAAAAGATAACAGCAGAAAACAGAAAGTGCTTTTACTTCTACTAAAAACAAAAAATAAACAAACAAGTCCCCCTCCCCCGCCAAAACCACTAGTCTGATCACATTCATGCCCTTTGCAAAGCATTCCACTAGATTTAGCTTGTATTTTGGGCACACAGCAGCTCCTCACCCTTATGTCCTTCCATGGCACCAGCCAGAATCTGCTTCAGAGTCTCTTACTGCTCTGTGGAAGCCCCTCTCAACATGCATGCTAGTCTTTTTTCTGAGTTTTTTTTCTCCCCTCCCTTTTTCCAGTTTCTTGGTTTGACTCACTGAATCAACCTTCCCAAGCCTTTTCTTAAGGCATACCTCACTAGCACGAAGATGAAGAATATGAAGACACACCACAAAGACAAAGCCAACATTTTCAGCTGTTGTTTACCAGAATAGCTCTCTTGATTTAATGGACTAGCTGAAGAGCTGATCTCTCAATTAAAGCAAAAAAAAGCCTGTCTTCCTCTGTCCTCCCACAGTGTTCTCTATGTGTTTTTTCCTCACGCAATTCTTTGAGGATGGTACTTGTATTACTTCCCTTGTCACACACACAGCTCAAAAGCGTAAGGCACCAGGCAAATGATAGATAATACTTCAAGCTTGTTCTCTTGGCATTTTCTGAATGAACTCTTTATAAAGCACTAAGAAAACACCTGTTGCGATAAACTTNAATTAAAGCAAAAAAAAGCCTGTCTTCCTCTGTCCTCCCACAGTGTTCTCTATGTGTTTTTTCCTCACGTAATTCTTTGAGGATGGTACTTGTATTACTTCCCTTGTCACACACACAGCTCAAAAGAGTAAGGCACCAGGCAAATGATAGATAATACTTCAGGCTTGTTCTCTTGGCATTTTCTGAATGAACTCTTTATAAAGAGTATATTCTTTATAAGAAAACACCTGTTGAGATAAACTTACATAACTTAAAGATAAACTTAAAATTTACATGGAAATGATTATTTATAACTACCTTTGTTACAGATTTAGTTTTTCACTGATCTTGCTCATCATGCTGTTTTCTCCCCCTAGTTATTGCAGTTCATTAATTCTGGTGAATAGGTAACAATACATTATTGACACATTATCCTTACCTCTTAATTAGGACTAAACATTGTTTTTGTCATCAAAATGCCCCCTAGCCTGTATGTCTTGTGGAATCTTTCCATAAGTTGTGCACCTTGTTTGTGATGGGAAGCTAATCTCAGCAAGATAAAAGATGGTTGGACAGAGCTGATTTCATCTACCTCCAAACCTCTCAAATTCTGCACTCTTGTCTAGGGAGGTCATCTTCAGCACTCCTTTTCAATTTCGTTTGATGAGTTGAAGTAAATAATGGAAAATGCTAAAATCTATATAGACTAAATTGTAATTCATTATCAACCTGTATAATATTTAAGGCAGCATCTTTATATACTTTACCTTTTCTTTAGAAGAAATAGTTTAGTTATTGATCTGAAGAGGATTTTTTCCTAGTTTTTGTGCAAATACATCTTTTTCTTGCTTCAGCTGTATAACTAACACAGGGAAGATCAAATCACCCTCAGTTCAAGATTACATCTTTGGTGCCTATCAGGCAATTTGCCCAGATTATAGGTAATTACATGATAGATATTCTTTCCTTAAAATTATTGATATTTAGAAAATATCTAAAATATTTCTCTTAATAACATAGGACTTCATGAAATATTCACATCCAAATCAAAATGGTACTGCAGGTTACATAAAATAATTTTAATAATGGTAATGTCACTTTTCTATCTTAAACATTCAATTCCTAAACTAATAAAACACCCATATGATCTTTTTAAGAGTAAAATTATTTAACCTAAAGGCTTTTTAGGTGTTTGCAACACTATTCTTTTAGCACTGTTCTCAAATAGATTATGTGGGTTTTATCAAACACACACCCACTCTCACCATCTGCTGAAAATTTATGAAAAGTATAAGAATGTTAAGGTAGATTTTCTCCATTTATAAAAACTGGGAGAAATTAAATCAAGAAATAGAATCATTTTAAAAGACAGCTCTTTCCGTCCTGAGGGTTTCCTTCAATTTAGAAGGATGTTGGTGATCATCCAGACTAGAATTGCTTGCAGTACCCCAATTCTCAATCTTCAAGAGGGTCCCATGGTCATAAAAGTCAAATCTATGCTGTCAGCACCAGCTATGCCACTTGACCTGTGGACCTGTGGACACAGGATCCATCCAGTCCTCCTCAAGCCCTTCCCTCCACCTCACACCTATAAAGCGATGCAGTCGTGCTTGATGAGTTCAGGGTCTTCCATGGCATCGGCATTGGTATCCACAATGGACAGAAATGGAAGAAAACATGGAAGAAAACGTTTCTTCCACAATGGAAGAAAAGCAGAGGGCAATGGTCCAAGGTTCAGAGAAGCTGCAGCAAAGCCCCAAATCTGCAGACCTTTCCTGAGAGCAGATCAAGTCAGCAGATGAGACTTCCATTGCCCACAGCAAGGAGTTTCCCACTACCTTCACTCACTGCTTCTTTGTAGAGCTAGAGCTGTTGTCACAGTTGAGGCCCAGCAAGCTCAGATGCTTCCCTGGACAGAGCTACCACACCTTCATCTGCTTCTAAGGCACTGAATCTATTCTGTAGCTGCAGCACTGCAAGTTGAAGAGGCCTGACTTCATCTGCCGCTCAGCAGTCGCGATCCTGCAGCCTTTACCATCATGACAGTCTCTATTTCTTAATCCAACAAGCACAGACCCTACTATCCTGCCTTTGATATGAAGAGGGATTCAGATTTATTGCTTTAGAAACTTGGTACTCTACTCCAGAAATGTAGCTCTTCCAGCATTATTTGCTATATTAGAACAGAAAGTTAAATAATTTTATTTAATTTATTAAATTTATTAAATAATTTTATACATACGTATATGTATACATACGTATACATATATATGTATATATATATAATATATAATCCACTGCCTTCTTGACATTTCCAGCAGATCACTTCTTACTTTTTTCCTCGCATTCATTCACATATACACATATGCACTCTGTACTTCTCAGATTCTGCTCTTTCTGCTGTGCAGAAAGGCACAGGGCCTTAATTATCATATGAATACTTCAGTTTTATGAATAACATACATTATTTACATCAAAATCATGCCCCAGAGTTGTTCTGTGCATGCAACACATGAAGAGATATTGACTTTGAAGGTCTCAGTAAAAATATAATGTGGATACCATTTGTTTATTTTAAAATGTCTTTTCACTATAGACTAAACAGTTTCAAACATTAATAATGGATATTTACCTAGAAAAAAAGATACAATGTAAGAACTCTATTGCCTGAAGGACAATATTAATTAGTAATAGTAGTCCATAACTTAGTTTCAGAAAATGCATGCTTTCTTTTCTAAAGTATGTATGGAGCATAATTACACTAACGTTGGTCAAATTAGGTCACTTCCTTTGAGGCTTTGTAAATATCCAGATGTTATCTTTTTCACCTATGCAACTGAGCTGGTTTTTATGTATTTTATGCCTTGTTGCAAGCCTCTCGTAAAGCCTCTCTAGACAGAAAATGATCCCTGCGATCCCCTAGCGTGTGTTCTGCTCTCGTTATGCCAGCCCTGCCGAAGAGAGTGGGAGCTACACATTTGTGTTTTGGAAGAGAATACAACCCCTAGGCACTGTGTTTTAAAATCAAGCAGTAAACATTCATCCCAGTTGGAAGCAGCATACATTTAAACTTACAAAAAGATTGTTTACAGAGGCTGGTGGAAAGAGTAGGTAGTGTTTATTTTAATTATTTATTCTTGTATTCATTTTCAAAGTGGTAATGAACCCTTTCCAAAAAAAAAAAAAAACAAGCCTGTTGAGAAGCATAAGTTGTCTAGTTCAAAAGTAATATTGACAAAAATGGATTGATATTTTTTTGATACTGTTGACATTCTGGGAAGGTAATTCAGTAGCCTGCGTAACACTGCCAGTTTCCTGCTTTCCCTGTCAAACCTTGGTCTTCCTGCTTTCAAAGGCGCCAGCACGGAGCTGCCGCAGTGGGTGAGCACACCTGGCCTGTGGGACCCACGAGGGGAAAGTCCACCTCCAGATGCCATGTGCAGGTGTTCCAAACATATGTGTACAGCTGCTTTTGAGTACACAAAACCAAGACTTTTCAGCTGCAGACTCTTGATGCTTCATGCATTTCAAATGACCACTATGAAGATCCTATGAAATTCAAGACCCCAACAAGTCAGTCAGAACAGAATGCTTGATTTCTTAAGATATGTTACATCAGGAGTGGGTATTTTATATTCATGGCCAGTCTTCTGCAGCGACAAGAACCACTGTCCCTTGATTTGATGGAGAATTTTACAGTGTTCTTGTTCCCTATGTGCAACTCTGCTGACAGCAGATACATTTTTTTATAGTTATGCTGAAGTTTCCATTCAATTTGAAAATTACTCTTCTGCTACTATTCAAAAGCCAAATAGAATATATAGCACCTCAGTACCCGTAAAACTGATGTAAAGGTGAAATTTTAACCTTGTTTCTGAGTTTACTTCATTCTTTTAAAATATACTCTTGTAGGTTAATCTATTCTTGTTACAGGTACCTTTTTCAGCATTCACCACCTTGTTCATGTTTTATACAATGTCAGATAGCAAGTGTCAAGAGAAATTTAAAATTATAGTTCATTTACTCTAGTTAAACATAAGGAAGCAAAAGCAATTACCAGAGTAAAATGATGGAATTAAAGATTCTTCCTGCAACCTAGTTAGGTATTTAGTGTTTGATGAGTGTTGCAAAAGATAAACACATTTTTCAGAGAGGACTGTATCAATCTACAATCATGAATGAAAGCCACTGAACATGATTTAGATATCAAATATATGGTTTGCAAACAAAAATCAGTCTTGGACCAGGAGACTGTGTGTAATGTTCCCTCTTTGTTCCTCCGACAACATTTTTTCTGCAAGTGGTGCACAATTCCTTAAAAGTGATTTCAAATTTCTTATTGAAAATATAGTTAAAGAAAGATTACATTAAAAAGCAATCTTGCAGAATGTTTTGTAGATCTGATTTAATATATATACATATATATACATATAAGTGTGTGTGTGTATGTGCATGCCTATAATCCCATATAAACACACGGATAAAATGTTAATTAGTTTAGTTAATTATAAGATTTCTGCATGCTGGAAGTTGAAATTTAATGGATTGGTGATTCAGTTTGATTGATCATAAAAAGTGAGCATAGACTTATTGTCGTGGTTACTAGCCTAAACTGTATGTCATGTGCATCTGTAATTTCATCTGTGATTCATAGTCTATGGCACGTTACACATAACAAAATATTTTTGATTGTTAAATATAGAGAACTTGAATTTATATAAACCTTACTTATAAATATCAGATGTTCTATAAGAATGAGTTATAAAATCAGGGCTGTCATTATTCTGACATTGCTTTCTGTAGTAACAGTTAGCTATATTCAGTTTAGGTTCAGTATGAGGTTATAGCATGGAAAATTGCTACGCTTCCCTAGGCAAAAAAAAAAAAAACCATTAAAGAGCAGAGCCCTGTCATAAAAATTCAGGGAACCTGGGATGGGAGTTATTCTCCCAGGAGTGGAAGGAGTGGACATCAAATTTCTGTTCCGCTCTTATCTGTCCCACTGCAATACAAGAAAGATGTGCAGTACTGTGGGGAAATTCAGGGCACCTTGTTCTTCTCCCTGCTCTTTGTGCCGTGTATTGTGGCTCTGCCCAGCGAACCAGAGCCAGGCTCCACGTGCTCCTCAGCCCACCCTCTCCACCAGCAGGATATGAGCTACTCAGCCTCCACGTTCTGGTGCTGAAGAGTGGTAGGACTTGTCTGCTCTTGAGGTGCGTGAGAAGCAGACGACCTCCTTAGGATTTGACACATCCAGTTGAGAGGGAGGAAGGAGATTTGCATATGTAAATTTCTGCATTTCACTTGCACTTCCTATTAAGAAAAGATCATTAAAGGTCACTCACAGAGTGCTTTTATAAAAAATAGAATAATATCTCTCAAGATGCCACAAGAAATACAGAGGAAGAAATGCACTAGTCAGATTGTTTGGGGAATTTAGGTTTTTACGATGAGTTTATAAATCATTTGAAGAAGATGTTACATGTATAACTACATGTAATTTGTTTTGAGGTATGGAACTGGCATAGCAATATATTCCAATTCCTACCTTTTTATAACACTTGTAAACATACTGCTTAAATAACAGCCAAAGTAAATGTTTTCTTTCTTTTTCTGTTGCCCTTCAAGGGATGCAGCTCTATTCACAGTGAGTTTTTATGTTACCTGATATCAGTAAAGTCTATTCAAGCATGAATAAGGGTACCTCTGATCCATCTCCAGTTCTAAACATTTTTCTGCTTTTAAATATGACACAAAAATGCATATAGGGGTTCTTAATATTTTGAAATATCTGGTTGAATAGAATGCCAGAAATAGCATGATAGTCATATTCTCACCTGTGTAATCAATTCATGTTCTTTGAAGATCTGGGCACTGTTGAGGTTTTAATGCTGTAACTTGCAGTTTTATTTTAAATCTAATGTTTGTGTTGTATTGAACACAGGAAAAAATGGTGACCAGTTACTTACCCATACTGAAAAGGGTCAGTCTGATACAGAAAGGGAGTCAGATGAAGACAGGGAAACAAGACAGAGCCAAAGCACTGTGAGTTCTGAGTTACATTAAATATACATAGCAATATTATAAAAGTCCTATCAGTGATTAGAAAGTGCTTTTCAGCCCTTACCATCTGCCTGTATTGTTGTTGCTCATAAGGTTTAGTATTTTCTTCTGGGGTCTAGCCAGCTCGCTTGTGTTTAATAATCTGCTGTCCTTTTATACTTTACTCAGCAATCATTCACATTCTGTTGCAATACCAGCAAAACTTTAAACAACTACTTCTCATGTTTAATTCATGTTGGGGTTATTCTCAGATGGTCTTAGAAAGCACCCATTCACTACAATCTTCTTAAAATAGCCTTTGGATATACAAACTTACAGACTCTTTGCTCATTTTCCCAGAAGGAAGCCTTCCACTGTACTCTATTTCCACTGCACATAATGCAAATTAGGAGAAAAGCAGAAAAAAAATGAGTAAGAGACCAGGTTTTCATGCAGGTGCTCTGCACCTCTTTTCTATGACATTCCATATTAATCTTCTAGCTAGTGTTTAGAGAAATATTTACTTAAGAAAAACAAAACTGTCTTTTTTTCCCTAAAAATAAAAAAATACTCCCTCCCACCCCTACTTGTTAAACTGACATAAATCCATTGGTATGAGATTAGCCTTTTCTGGGGCCAGTAGAAACAAGCTAAAACTACAGACTATTTTCTCTTCAAACACTTTCCTTTGTTTGTTAAGATTAGGCAGAAAGCACCTTTCTTTTTCCCTTTCTCTACATAGGCTTTGTGTGAACTGCTGCGGGATTCCACCCGACACAAAAGATTGCCAGATTAAACCCTGAAGATTTTTCAAAGACACTCACCCCATCTTTATCAGCAAGTCTGATCAATGAAAGTAAAGGGGAGTTAGGTAGCTAACTCTTTTCTGTGATATAAATAAATAAATAATTTCAAGAAGTGTTTATACAGTACATAACTTTAATGTAAAACTATTTCTGTGGAAGCAGATGCAGGACTGTCTGGTACCAAGAACCCCTAATAGAAAACATTAATCAGAGCTCAGATTCGGACAGCGAATTTAGCTTATACTTTTAACTCTGTGGCTCTGTGATTATGTTTAATAGAAGTTAGAAAGATCACTATCCATGCAAATGCTTTGAATATTTAGGACGTAACATGGAGATGCTCTGCCACGAAACATATATGTATGAAAGACAAGTTCAACCGTCCATGAAATGATGTGCTAATCTCAAGAATTCACATGCAATTTGAGGTATATTTTCATCTCCATGCACCTGCATTTGTAAAGGTAATTTTACCCTGAAAGTAAGACTACAAAGTATATACATTGCGGATACAGCAGAAAAGTCTTACAGAAAAATTGCTTCTTTCATTTTGAGGTAAAATGAACGAGATCCTTGCAAAATAACTTCTATATCTTATCTTGTTTCATTTTACTTCTTCTATGTGATTGTTTTATTGTGTTGGTAATATGGAACTGTTGGGATATTCGTTCCTTCTCTCTTTGTAGTTTTCCTGAACATATTTATGGATTTTCAAAAATCATTTTAAAGATTTTCATTTTGATCTGTGTTATGTTCAGCGTTATTTGCTTAAGTTTGTCCTATATATAAAAAATAAATATTAGATTCTAACTATTATCAAAAGAATAACAGTATATGTTGAGATAAGCAAAGAGATACAACTGACTCTCCTCTGTACTTTTCTTCCAAATATCTGACATTGTAGTAGACAATGTAAGATGTGTTTCCCTTCAGTGTTTGAGATTTATGTAGATGTAACATTTATTTATGCTTATTTACTATTTATTAAGAGTTATTTGAAATGCAATCTGAAAGTAGTGAAAAAGAAGAATATTTAGAAGGGTGAGGAAAAAAACAAAAGAACATTGAAAAACCTTGGAAGAAATAGATCTGCGTATTTCAGACCAAAGGCAACTCTCCATCATAATTAGGAAGACTTTTCCAGCATGGAAAATTCTTTATGATTTCTTGTACCTCTCCTGATCAGAAACACAGGCTTATACCAGATTAAAAACAGGTCTGGCCAAAGATTGTCCCCTGACTTTGCTAATAGGCACTGCAATGTTCCCATGAATAGACTTAGAAACAATAGCAAAGTAGAAAGCGTTAAGACCGGAAAATGGTGATGGACCAGCTGTTATACACCACATAGATAGGACTATACCTACAATAGTCCTTCCTCAAAAACATCCTCTCTATTACATTAGCAGCAGCCAGAGTGAGAACCCTGCTGCAGCTAGAGATTCAGTATTTCCTGGCTGTTGATAGTAACCTTGCTCTGAGCTATACCATGGTTAAACTGTCAGAAACGATCAGAGCCTAGGCTAGAGTAAAGATGCAATTAATAATGTTGCAGGAGTCTTTGCAATGTTGGGAAACTTTCCCCATAAATCTGTGGTGTAGTCAGGAGACAGAAAGCCTCAGGAAAAAGAAGAGGAAGGAATCTCTTGCCGTTGCACTTGGGCATCAGAATTTGTTGCCATTCAGGGCATCTCCTATGAGTATTACATATGGAGTAGGGCTAGGTGATATTAGTTAGGTAAGAAAATGAAGTGTATCCATGTCAGGCAATGTTAGACTTGGCCCTTTTGTGTACCCAGCTGATATGGGAATGAGGCAAGGACCTTGTGGAAAAAGTAGTGTGTGATTGGATTTTTAAAGATTATAATTAGTGCTATTAGAACTGTTTGCTAACACTGCAAAAGGGAAGTTTTCTCTATTTTTTTCCAAACATATCTGATTTTCTCTAAAAAAGAAACCCATAACAAAAATAAGAATATATTTCAGGTACCTGAAAAGAAATTCTTAGATTTTGTTTTCATTAAAACCCCAAAACACTTTAAGATATATTCAGCAGAAAAGACACAAAACCAAACAAGCTGTATGGACGGCTATTGATCTTGGAGTTTACAAGTGCACCGTAGCTGCCTGTTCTCTCTTCTGCCTCTTATCCCCAAGAGCTGTGGATGCTCGTGTCCTACATATTGCCTCTGGGCTTAGGCTGCTAAGCCATGTGCTAGATCCTGATATGGAGGGATTATCAGGGGAAGATCTTTCTTCTGCCTCTTATGCAGCTTTTCTGCCTTCTCTCAAGAGCTCTGAAAAATGTCTGGCAGTTCTGCTGCTGCCTGGGAAAACTTACTTAGGATAAGTGACTCACATGACTGTCAAAGTTTTCCTGATTAGTCCAAGCAAGGAGACGAAGCCAGCTATTTTGTTTTGTTTTGTTTTGTTTTGTTTTTCTTTTTAAATAATTTCTATTTCAGCTAAAAGTGAGTAAAATTAAATGGGACATAGGAATGGCACTTTTTCAGCCTGAGGGTTTTCTTTCAGCTAAATATCATAAGCCAGCTGCACAGAAAGAGAAACCGCAGTGTTCTTTACAACTGAAAGCACCGGCCATTTGGTGGGTAGGTTATTTATTGCTTTCACCTATAACGTGTGTCTGGTGGGTCTTCCTTAAGGGGCGAGTAAATTGATATGGCTTGGTCGAAGTTAGTGCAATAAGTTGAGGAATAATTGCAGAGAGTCGAGCCCTTAATGCACAACACTTAAACCAGAGGAGCAAAAAGAGCCCAAGATTCGTCACAATGAGAAAGCAGCAGAAAAGTCACGTTTAGTGAGTAAAAATATACCTAATTGTCACTTCCACATAACATAATGGTCCCAGCTCTGGCGATCTCTTAAGATGGCACACTAACCTGCGAGGAGTTGTCTTGGGGAACATAAACCGCAGAGGGTCGCAAAGGGCTGCTAACTGGTTGCCCCTTTTACGATCGGTTTCTGGGAAGCTGTTTCTTGTCATCTCACCATTGATGCATCTCTGACAAAATTCTCTGCGGGGTCCCTTCTGCTACAGGTAAAATGTATCATGTTTATTACTTCGTGCAGTCCTCCTGTGGCATTTATTCTGCACTTGTGTGTAAGTGTTTTCAGCGTTGAGAGAGAACAGTAGAAAGCATTAAAATTTATACCAGAAGAGTGAATTGTATTTAAATAACTTCATAGTTAACCAAATAAAAGCTTTTGAATGTTATGGGCCAGTTCCCTAGCTGGTGTAACCTGCCTTTTGCTTCCCACCAGCTGAGGATCTGACCCGGCGTATTCAGGCTGGTTAATGCAACAGCAGAGAAATGCAGAATTATATGTCAATTGAGAATAATTCAAGTGGATAGATGACTCAGAAGGACAATGCAGCATCCCTGCACAGCTTTTGCTAAGGCTCCTTCAGCCGGTCGTCTCTGAAAGCGTTAGAAACATGTTACATTCATGTGAAGAGCTCTTGACTCTTAACAGCCGAGAGCACTTCACATGAAATGTGAATGCATGTTGAATGTTTATTCTTTTATTAAATGATTCCTTGCTACTATCAAACCAATGTATTGTCACTGGCTTTGCTTTAAGCTATTTCTAGGTTTCAATACAAGCATAGTTTGCTATTAGTACTTGACTAATTATACCATTGTGGGTGTATTAGTTTAATCTGAGCCTGTCACCTTGGCTTTTTGTTGTCGTGCACTTGACTCATCACACCCCATTCATCCAACAGTCTTTATGGCATTGGGTAAAGTAACAGATGCTGGAACTATCTCACTGCTATTTTAAAAGTATCTATAAAATGAGTTATAAACTAAGAAATCTTAGAGAGAGTACTTTTACAGAGAGCAGCTCATGCTCACAATAGTGAAATGTAAACAAGCTCTTTGTGTTAAAAAAACTCTCAAGCATACAATAATTTTTGTTTGTTTGGTGTTTTGGGGGAGGTGCAAGGAGGTGTTACAATCAAAATAATGGCAATTACATTTTTTTAACTTGTCCATCAGGTAGTAAAATCGGGTATTATGTTGAATTCCTATGAGTGTTGCTCTTTCTTGAATGGAAAAGTTGTATAATTGAGCTTAAATGCAATTATTTTATTTATTGTTATATTATATTGTATTATTATATTATATTATATTATATTATATTATATTATATTATATTATATTATATTATATTATATTATATTATGTTTTATTATATTATATTATTATTATTGTATAAAGTCCTACACTTTTTTTACAGTAGTTTTTAATACAACACATTTCTGCCATTGATTTTTCTTTCTTTGCTAGCACTAGTGGTGAGATGCCACAGGTAGACAGTGAACTGGTATTTTATATTCACAAAGTGAAACACAGGTGACACAGATTCTTAAAAATTAAATATCACCACCATATTCCACACCAGCTATCTCCTGTATATCAGTTTCAATGGGAATCAATTCAGAAATTCAATTCTTTTCCCTTCTGTTAACTTTGATATCAAACACTCAATAGGAAACTTCCTCGATCACCTTTAAGTATTTCTAGGTGCTGAATCTGAAGAGCTGAACAGAACGAGCACGAGTGTCCCCTTCCCGGTTCTTTAATAACATGCTACAGCACCATTTTCTTTCTTGCTGTCTTCCCTTCTGCCTCATAATTCTTGCATTGCTGTATGCATAGTATGGGAGCTTTCACAAGAAAGACTTTTATTCTTTTCCATATAATTCTGAAAAAAAAATAGTCTCTCTTTTTTTTTTTTTTTCATTTCAGAGGATGTCTGACACACTGAGTTTCAATAACCAGTAGGTAATGCAGGTAGGCTAAGACAGGCTCCAAGTGTGAACAAGAACAAATAGGGATATTCAGTAATTGAGTCAGTGTGTGCAACCTGCTTGGATTCTTCGTAAAAAATCTCAATGGTCTGCATCCACACATCTTTCCAACCCCCGTTCCTTCATTTCTGATTTGAAAGCAAGAGCAGAAAGGGCCCACCAGTTTGACAAGCAAATAGGGAAGATTTCAAAATCTCTGTTAAATACTGTGAATTTTGTGGACTTCTTTCCTCACCAGCACAGCTCTGTCTGACATACATGAAAATGACAGGAGGAAGGAGTAAGTCAGAGAGCAGTGCAGAAAGTAAAGATACCTGTTGATCTCAATTTGTAGAAATGTAAATGAATCTTCTTTACCTAACGCTAGTCTTTTTTTCTAGGGAAAATATTGTTGCCTTTGCTGTCTAATACAGAAAACAAAGGCTAAAATATTGCTGCTATTATAAATAGCACTTCCATTTTGCTGTTCTGCCTTTCTTATGTCACATTAGAAATCTTGACTAAATGAAATTTCTCTGGAATTGGTTGAGGTCCAGCAGTCTAGTCAAAGCTGTGACCAGACTACCTAGACATCACAGACAAGTAACTATTTATACATTGCTTGCATACATTGCTTGGAGTTGATGGCTAGATTTCTGCTCCTCCCACAAGAAAAATGAGCCTTAATAATAATAATTGTACATGAAAGATGACTTTGTTTTTGAGAGATTACATGTTCCCAGCATTGCTAACAACAGTATATCTGAGAACAGAATGTCAATAGCAATAAGCTTTAGAGGATAAAATATTCCTCATGAAGATGCATCCTAAATTTCATCTGCAAGTGACACCCATGCCTTCAGAGTACTGCTATGTGTTGGAATATGCTAGCCTAAGTCTTAGCTAAAGCTTCTGTTATTACACTTCTGTGGCAATGGCACCTAGATGAAAAGGACCGATTCTGGCAGCTAAATACATATGATGTTGTAAGTTAAAGTAGCATGTGACACCATCCAGTAAACACTGGGCACAAGTTTTTCTGCTGTGGTAGTGTTGTTGACATGCAAATGCAATGAGACATATGCTTTGTTTTGATTTTTCTTTTTAATACAAATCAAACACTGTAAACCATTTTAAAATGTATGCTTATAAATGCAGGGAGTAATGAAATAGAATGTGAGCACAGTTATGGTAAATCATTGTATAATATGCAATAGTTTCAAGCTCCTCACACGTCACTTCACCATAATATTTGCAATGTAATGAAATGGTCCACAAATGATTAATATTCTTAAGTGCTTTCCTTTTTCTCTTAAGTGCTTCCAGGCAGAAAAAAAGAAATATACTGCATTATCAGTGTTTGTGTGCAGTTAGTGTCAGTGTCTATTGATTTTTACCTCCTGTTACATATGCACATTAGGAGGTTTTATCTGTGTACGACAAACAAATTGGAGAATGTATCTTGAGCTAGACCTGCAGTTGGAATAAATGGTGGTAGTTCCATTGACTTCACTTGAATTATGCTTATTTACATAGGGTAAGTGTGTTGCCCCTGTCTTCCAAGTGAACTGAGTGTCAAGTAATATGTTATCCCCTTTCATTCAGATGGCTCTGGGGATTCTGCCTCTGTTCTACTCCCATGACTTTCACTCATATTTCTAATGATTAAAAATACTCTCTCTGAAATGAAAAATAAATAGACCTTGAATAGTGGTGTTTTTTAACATTATTATTATTATTTTAAGCTTCTATGATTTAATTTTATTATTATATCCTCCTATGTAGGTAACATTACAGAGGGTGGGGACAAGATGAGGATGATTGGGTGGAAAAATGTGGCACTCCTTTAAAAGCAAGGCTTCCCTTGGTCCCACTGGGTGTTCACAGGAGCAAAGGTGGTACCTCTATTTTCTACACTGTTAATAGAAACTAGGACAGTGCAACATGGCCATCCTTGCTGTGACTGCAGCAGAGCAGCAGTAAAACTCACCTCCCATTCTCTTTGGTGAATCTGTTTGTACTGTGGAGTCACTTAAGTTTGAAAGATGATTCTGAAGATCAAAAAATTCAAGAAAAGTCAATTTTCAATTCAAGAAGCAAGCAAAAAATTCTAATTCTCTGTTATGAGGAGCTTGACTCTGATTTGAAATATTTTCAAAGACACAGAGAGATTCAAAAACCAGAACATGTACTTTTGGAGAGAAGGAGCAGGAGGTTGAATGAAAAAAAGGAAAACTCATGATAATCAAGCCAAATCTTAGCAAGGCTGAAGCTTCTTCCTTATGCTGCTTTTTTCTGCGTTTGTTCTCACCATAGATTCATGAAGAGTTGGAAAAAGAATCAGGAAAATTCTGGCAGTAGAAGTATAACACAGAATCAAGCCAGTCTTGGCAGATTTCAATTAGCAGTAGGAATATGGAATTCTTGTGGGTGCCCTCTCTTTAGGCAAAGGTGTGTTTTTCAAATAAAAAGATGGAAGAGAGTCCTATCATTACTGCTGTGGAAAAGGAAGAGGAGAGTTCTTCCTATGATACTAAAACTTCATTTATATATACATCTTGTTTAATTAAAGGTATCGTCTTCACTACAAAAGAATAAGAAAAGTTTAATATCACTAGTAAATAAAGCAATAAAGTTTTTAAGAGTTAGTTTTTTTCTTAAACGTGTATTTCTGTTTATTTCCTATATATGTTTATTTTATAGAAGCAACTGTTGGGAATTTGTTCAGAGAATGAATGAAAACATCTCTAATCTACAAGATAATTCTCTGAAAAGTAATTTTTGACTGCAATATGACAGCAAAAAAAATAACACAAGTACAGAAAATGTGTTTGCATATATGTTTGTGAAGAAACAATTTCCTCAAATGCGTTTTTGGATGATGCTGGATTCTTGCTTTCCTTTAAGGTGATAGGTGATAGAAAAGGTCCTTAAGTCAAGGGAAAGTTAAACTAACAAGGATATGTATGTTGGAGGATAGGCTGATAAGTTTTCTTTTGTCCTGTTTTTTGGGTGAAAATCTTGAAAGAATAGTTTAAGCAGTGACTACAACTTGCAAAGGTAGGGCAAGGTCTTCAGCTAGGCAGGCATATTAAACAAATGGAGCATGGAACAAATGAAGTGAAACAACAAGCATGCATCACATCAGGCAACAGCCAAAGGTGCTTAATATTCACAGAAATACTCTTAGAGAAAAATGAAACATAAAAATGAAAAGGCGCATATTTGCCTGCGTGACTAAAAATGTTATCTGCTTAGTTCTGTAAATCTGGTTAGTCATATGATGGCAGTAATGTAAAGCAGAAATTCGTCTACTAGAAGATATTAGTTGGTTTAATGTCTGTTGTGGAAGTTGGGGTCAGCCTCATCAATGCACATTTTCTATGGTACTTTGGCAATGAATCTGGGAAGGAGAACAAGACCTTTTATCTAGTCTGATGTCAGAGGCTT
This sequence comes from Crypturellus undulatus, assembly GCA_013389825.1. Classification (NCBI taxonomy): domain Eukaryota; kingdom Metazoa; phylum Chordata; class Aves; order Tinamiformes; family Tinamidae; genus Crypturellus; species Crypturellus undulatus. The sequence goes on along the minus strand of VWPW01021686.1, from coordinate 954,528 downwards.
TGAATGACATTATCACATCAGCCTGAGTACGAACTGAAAACACTATTTTTCAAGGCCTCAAATTTGTTTAAATAATTTCTATTATTGTTTATATAAACTGTTTTTTAAACATGTTGCTATAAAAGCAACACAGACATTGTAAAACATTATTTTAACAGCAGTTAACAAAAATATTGCCATCCTATAGCGTTAAAGCGAATAAACAGAGTAATTTAACATAACAGTGAAGTTATAATAATAAAACAGGGCATCTGTATCACAAAAGTGCACATAACAATGCACTGTCAGACTTAGCATTCATAATCATTAATAGAACTGCCACTATGTGTTTCCTTTGGTGATACTGTGATGAGTCTTTGAGTTGACAGAGCAATGAGTGCAACATTGTCTAAAGATTAAATGCAACCTGATTTTCATGCACAATCAGATCATTTTGTTGATATTGTGCCCAAAAATGTTCCTCTAAAAGGAAGAAGAGATCTAAAATTGATTTGGCAATGTAATGCAGTTATTTTCTATTACATTGGCACTGGCCTTTTTTTCTTTTGAAGCTTTCAGAGTATCCTATAAGAGACTACTTTGAGAAAACTTGCTGTTAGCCAAGAGCCCAAACCCTTAAAACCTGCAACATAGCACTGCACTATTAACATATTAAAGATTATAAATAAGCTAACTAAAAATTAGGACTCACACTATAATTCACATCTTTAAAACAAACATCCCATAACACAGATGTGGTTATACACAGTGAGCAAAGGACAAAGTGAAACACAGATTTAAACATCAGCTGGAGTACAAACTGATGCACAGGCAAATTTTACATCTGCTCAGATACTAATTCAGACAGTATAGTTTATATCTAGTGTGTATTACATTTCAATTCTTTCCTTGTAGCTTTAAATTGAGTGGAGGTTTTAATACGTAGTTGGGGTAGAAATGAGCTGATTCTTGAATGTAGCTAATACATGTTTGCAAAAATGCTCATTTTTGCTTTAATAAATCCTGTCGCAGCTAGCAAATGACACTTGAAACTACTGAACTTTAGTAAACTGTCTGCTAAAAACTGTATGATAATGATTTGACTACTGAAATGCTTTTTCAAAAGCCCCTTAAATTTGCTGGAAATACAGTTCATTTCAATAATATTTGAATCTGGCTTAAGCAAAAATGGTTACTAATCAACACTAGTATAAGAATAGTATAACAACATCTCAACAAGGTATAGTGAGTTAGCATGAGATTAAAAGGCAAAATACCTTTTCTTTTTGTGTTTTAGAGATTTTTTTCAAGCATAGCTCTGCGGCATGATGAGCAAGATAATTTCTACATCAAGAAGACCCAGGTTATGGGGGCTTCCTGTAGATTAAGCTTCTGTAAACATGTTTGTGCTCAAACACCTAGAATTTACTCTTCTGTGAGCGAACAAATATAGTTTTGTTTTTCCTTTTTTTTTTCTCAGAAGAAAAGTCTTGTTAATAGGTACAAAAGATACCCGATCATATGACTAGATATCTCTCTTCTTATTTCCTCATTTTAAGTTTTTGTCTGCGTAAACAAGAACCGTGGCATAGACCCAGAAGGATTTCTGCAGCACATGTAAACAGTCTAGCATGCCAAGGAGAATAGACCAAATTTGTTCTTGATGTAATTTCACAGAAGTCACAAAAGCAATTAATGGGGATGAATGTTGACCATTGCCACTTTTTGCTCTGTAGGCTGTGAGAATTATATTTTATCTATCTTTAAGATTTCATCAATTGCAATACACCTTTCAGTGAGGAAAATATCATGCTTGATAATTCAATGTCTCCCATGACAGAATCATAATGCATTTGCTGTATGTAAAAGGGGGCAAAATGAATATACTTGTTGAGCATTTAGAAGGAAATACAAGTATCTAGCATATAAAGCTGACCAATGGCTGGGAACTGGTAATATCTATAATTTCCCGCCTCCGGAAGGATCATACCTCTTTTGCGTACTCTTTACTTCAATAGGTTTTTAAATGCTTAACCTTAGAAAGGGAAAATGTATTCCCTTAGGAAATATCCATATATTCCAAAGGTTTCAAATGCATTTTTAAAATTGTATAAAGCACATGCAAAGTATACAACAATGTTTTTGAGGGATTTTTTTTAGCCTCGTTTATATACCCATCTTTTAATACCTGTGAGCTGATATACTTTTGAATTTTAGGTCTTTTGCAATTCTTTTATTGATTTAAATGTTATAATTGAAAGAAAGCTATATAAACACCATTGGTAAACACAGGTATTGGGTGTGTTTTTTTTATAATCCAATAAAAAGCAATCTTCATCTCACTTTCTTTTACTGAATATTCTTATCCATTCACACACAGTTTAACTGGTTTCAGGAAGCAGATGTTGAGTCTTGGGAACAGATTTTTTCCAACATCAACATCTGGAAGTGTAGCTGTCTCAACTTGTAGTGATACTGGTGGCAGTGCAAAAGCCTCAGGGCTAATATCCTGGGCCAGGCTGTTCAGGGAATTGCTAAAAGTCTTTCTCAGGAATATTTCTTTGAGTTACTGCTGACTTCAAGGAATCTGTTTCTACCCTCCAACCTCCATTAAATAAGATGATTAAAAAAAAAGAGGCAAATAATTTTCTCAGTAAAAGAAAGATATTCCCAGGGAGCAAGATACTATTTCCTCTGGTTTATTTAAAGATCTCCCATAAATAAAATGACTTGAAGCTTGACGGTTTGGTTCTGAAGGCCATTTACCATCTCATTCCTATTAATTTCTGCATTCCTTAGAGTTCTGATGATAACAATGTTGTTTTTCTCGTGAAAATGGTGAAGCAGGGAAACTCATTATTGTGAAGAGTAACTAACTGATGACATTTAGAGTTGTACGCAAGTCACATTAAAAAGATCTTTGTACTGCTGGTGTTTGGGTGATACATTTTGAACTATAAATATTATGTTTTCCTTAAATATTTCTGCATAGATCTTAGCACTGGCCAGAAGGCAGCATCTATCAACTCTCCTGCCACTGAGCAGCATTCTCTATTTGCAAAACTGGCACCTGGAGCCACAGGAGCTTTACATATTCCCAGTGGCCATACTGTGATCCCTGGGGAATTCCATTATTTCACAAAGATCATGGCTCTGCAGAGTCTTATATCAATAGGTTACAGCATCATATTTATCTTCCAATAAATGTGTTTGTGTTATTTATTAGCCTTCTTAGGGAAGTAGAGTATATTAATTCTCATAGCCAAAAACAGCACAGGCAGTGTGTACTTCGGATAAATGATGTGCTCAGTAATCTGAACTATATGAGTCTTTGCATGGCCATGGTTCTATCTGCATTTTAGAAGATTAATTATCTCAATAAATTAAATCCCCTCATCTGATGCCTCTACCTTGTTCTGTGTACTCATTGCCAAAACTCACTGTGAATACTGGGTGAAATCTATTCCTGACATGGAAGACCCTCTTTATAAACATGTATGTAGGTATATACATTTCTTGAGACACACAGTGTGCAAGCAACAATATCTTTGCATAAATCTTGCCTTACACCTGTAAAACATGAAAGTAATTTTATTTCTAAAAACTTTGCACTAGTACAACTTGAACAAACTGAAGACTGGTCATTTTAGCTTATTCATGAAATAAAGGTCTGACTGATTTTGATTTCTTTGCTTAATATATGAATGTCTCCCACTAGGAAAGCCTTAAATTCAACGTTCTGTTTGATTCAGCTGATTTCGTCTGCACAGAGTTTCTGCAAATCAAAATGAACTGTTCCATATCCCTAGGTAGTTGAAATGGAAAAGTTTCCCCAGTAAAAACAATTCTGTGTGCAAAAAAGGCACACAATTCCTCCATCTGAAAAATGAACCCGGCCTAACTGCGCTGAAGCAGAAGTCTGCGTGTCTACAGTGATGTGAAGCTGTGAAGTGGAAATAATCTCTAAGTGGCTTTTTGGAGCAATTGTAACATGTTGCCAAGTTTCTGTAAGACTCCATGATGTTAGTTTTATTTGATTAATTGCTGCATAATGGATAAAGATTGCCAAATCTACTATGGGGTTGTAGTTAAAAAAATAATCTTTTATCATTGACAATAATTTTACTTTACATTGATAACACTCTCTAGAAAGTTACTTAAATGTACATTATTATAATATTATTACCATTGACACGTGTCCTCTAAGAGTATGCTTTGCATTTTGAAATGGGGCTCTACACTGCATTTGACCTCTATGTTCTAATAGTACTTTTCCATATTTCTAACTTTTGTGAGTTCAGTATATTAATACTATGAGATGTAAAAGGACATTTTACATTTGTCTTCCATGTGACATTTAACACTAAACTGCCCAAAGCATTAGGGAGTACAGCACTAGAATACATGAGTGCTAGAACCGAGGGAGGAGGAACAACGTGAACTGCCTACAACTTTGGCACTCTCAGCGATTGTTCTGTCTCCGCAGGTCTTTCTGAATACACGTGTTCTTTCTGTGCTAAAGTTAGTGGTATACCTCTCCCTGACTTTGTATGATCTGCAAGCTTCAAGCTGTAAGTCAGATTTTTGCTAAAAAAAAAAGATGCTTCAAATTATGGTTTGGTTAAATGGTTCTTGTGGACCACTCATTTTCTATGGATTTCTCTGAGACTTCAAACGTTTAGAAAAGGCATCGATGCACATCAAGAAAACTCAATGACTGTGATAAAGACTATACAGTATTAAATACCATTTACCATTAAATACCATACCATTAAATAAAGAAAGACTTACTGAATGTAAAAACTATTTTAAAATAGAATAATCCATAACATTTTTGCTTAAATAGATGAATGCACTATTAACATCAAAATAAGCACTACTATTCCCTAATAAATCAGTTGCTAGAAGACTTTGAAAAAATTTTTAATAGAAAATGTCGGATAGAATCTCTGTTTCTCCAAGATACTGAAAGAAATTAAAGGAATAGTTTGCAAAAGTATTATATATGAACCCGTAGATTTTAGGAGTGTTATCCACATAGAATTTTATTTTATCATTGAGATTAGGTAGTCTTCAGTGTAATATTTCATTTTTCTTTTAAGAATGTAAGATGAAAGAATCTTCTTCTGTTTTCCTTCCTTATTTAAAGAAAGAATTTTTTTTTCTGTTTTCTTTCCCTATTTGTAGCCCAAATACATTATTTGTGAAAAGTACTATTTCTACATAACAATTTACATTTGGGATCACACTATGTCTTAATCTCACTGCAAAAGGTTTGTATGAACTAAATGGAAAAGATAATTAAAAAAAGGATAAGAATAATTAAAAGAGAAAAAACGCAAAGAGTATTAGTAAAAACCCAGAAGAATACATGCGAGTGAGATATTCAAGAACTCTCAAATCAAGAATTTTATATATCATATTCAGTTATTTCAAATATATGAGGCAGGTTAGCACCGTTTCAATTTGCTCTGTGTTCCTGAATATTAGGAAGCACAGAAAGAGCTCATAAAGTATTTCCATTAATAAGTTCTCCTTCCTATATCCTTCACCTTTCTGCTATCCTTCACCAGAATACCCAATTCACCTTATGAAAAATAGACTAACGGGAATCAAAAGCTACACAATGCAGATGCTACTCCAGTCATCAGAATCAGGGAAGTTTTTAACTTCATTAAATTGCTGTCATATGGTGTCTGCTGACATGCATCAGACTTTGGAGAGTCCTACTCATCAGGTATTCTCTAAGATTGTTAACAAGAACAGCAACTCTCATCAGGGGTCCCCAAAAAGCAGCTAATTAGGGGACAAAGGTTATTCAGTGTGTGACAATTACACCTGTAGGTCCCTGTAGAAACACCAAAATCTTGAGCAAATGTATGTTTGGTTGCTTAGTACAAGAAATAAAGAGCTAGTCCATTAAAAAAATGAGAGACAGAAACTGTCAACCATCTGAAAAGCTTTACGAAAATGATCATCCAATTAGTGGCTATGATCAAATCAGGCATGAACTCTCTCTGGATGGCTCCATAATTTTCCTTCTTGCATGGTGTAATTTCATATAGCTCAAATGAACTCGTGAGAGGTAATTCAGTTCCAAACAGTTTTCTCATCACTGCTAATTATACTAATACATTGAAATGCCTCCTACAAAATGCATGAGCCCTTTAAGCCACCTCATTAATGTGATATAATTTTTGCCAGAATATATATCAAACCTATTATCACCACAGGTTTTCTTTAGCATTTTTTTCAGAATGTCTATCAAAAAGCTGAAAAAGTAGATTTCTTTGGTCTATTCTCAACATAATTAACTGTTTCTTTTAACTGTGGTTGTCTATTGTGGTATTTTCTTTAAAGGGTTCTGGCAAAATACAGTATGATAGGGATATTCCTCATACCTACAGGTTCTTTTCCCTGATTATTTGATGCCTTAAATCTTTTTTCAGTTGTAGCTGATTCTTTAAATGGCAAATGGTGCATGCAATAATGTGCAAAAATGAGTTATACAAACTGAAAGCAGGGGTGTAAAAAGAAGCATCATCTGAGACTAAAATAAAGACAGATTTTATGGTATTTATGTCAGTTAATTTAACTGCTGGTAGGGGCTTTTGTTGAAACATGAGTTAGTTCCAGTGTTTAACCTTGCAGCATTAATTTATGCTTTATGGCATGAGTACTTCATCACTCCCTCCTTGGGAAGACAGTTATCTCATTAGCCAGAATTTAATGAAATGCAAGGATACACTTCTTAATTTCAAAGATTACTATAACACAAATCAGGTGTAAATCTCAGTCTGACTCTCCCTTCCCTTTACCCGTTTAAAAAAATAGGTTCATTTTGCAATCGTATCACAGAAATTCATCTGGTGGGATAAATTTCACTACTGCTGTTCCAAAGGCATTTCTCATCTGTGAAAGTTGGCTTTACTTTGTATTCAGTAATACCAGTGACATTTAAGGTCTGTGCAAAGTTTAAGATTTATAACCCATTGTAACTACTCTGAACAATTAAAAATGTATATTGTTGATTTCATTACAGAAGGATGGCTTGCACAAGAAGTAATGTATATAACCTAGGTTCATTTTCATACAAATCTATCTAGATCTACAGTAATACAAGTAAGCATATTATCTACTACATAAGACTGATAAAACTGGCTTGACTAATGTAATTTATGTAGTTTTTTTGTGCTGGTGCCTATCACTGTAACCAGAACCCCAGTAAACATACAATATTGTATTGCCTTGTGGTCTCATTTCTTTAAAAGACAGGGTGCTCAGAAATGGTTTACAATGTTTTTCACACCCCTTTTTTATTACTTAAATGTTGTCATAAATTAGCTTAGTTTCTTATTGAAATCTCCACCCTGCAGCTCCCTGCATGGAAGTGTACTTCAGTGAACAATAGCGAAATCTAGAGAATTCATTATGCAAAATGTTTTTTCAGTGAAAAATGCAGGTGCTAAGTTCTTGTTCATAACAGCAATTTTTTTGTTTCACTATCAAAGCAGGCAAATTTATCAAAGATTTTTGGTCTTCTATGATGTTAATGCATATAATATTATGTTACACAATATTTACTTACTAAATGCATCAGTATGAAGACATAAATGCATATTTTCCCTCAAGTTAATAAATACTGATAGCAGTGTTTTACATTTATACTCCATTACAAATTATATCCTGCATTTTAAGACTGTGAAGTAATGACCGGTTGGGTATCTTACATAGGATTTGAGCAGTAAAATACTGGACAGGAAAAAAGAAATTTAGATAAAGCCTTATATACTGGTATCAGGCTGGATTTTCAAATTATAAGTACTGAAGGACAGAGGGAATATCTTTAGTTTGGTTCTCAGTCAGGTGAGAGATTTATATATTGATTAAATGTATTTTTATAGTAAGCTTCTTTTTTAATTTGTGTATAGTAGAAAAGAGTAACTGTTGCTTCATGTACACAACAGTCTGAAATGTAATTTTTTCAGCAAACCAGGAAAGATGGAGTGAGGCCTTTCTTTTGTGCAGCAGTTCCTATATCTGTTGTGCAAAGGCAGCCCTAAGTTTGGCAAGACCGGGTCATATCTGTTTGTCATTAAATAAACAGACTAGGAACAGGACAATGCAGGCAGGATAGCTGCAAACTTCAGGGAGTGCCACTAAAAATAAAACCAGGCAGGATACATGCTCAGAGAACGAGCGTTTACACTGCCGCATAGGATGTGGATCTACATACTGGTCCACAAGACTTTGGTATGGAAATCCATGTTAGTCTGGCTCTGTACAGTGATATGTATGAAATAAGCTGCATCATGTTGATTCAAGATGGTTATGGAGAACATTCATGCCAAATCTAGGGTTTTCCATCTGTTTTAAATACCTTCAGAATCTTGTCAGAATAGATCATCTCATTTTCCTTCACTGGATCCAGCCCTGTCAGGGTGAAGCCCATGTATTGTGGCAGGCACTGTCATGTCGCTTCTTGTGTTTGTTTAACACATCGGAGTCTAACCTGACTCTACCAGTTAGGTGCCACTATACTAAATTGTAATAATAATAAGGCTCTATGGAGAGGAGTTATACCAAACAAGAAAGCTGAAACGTATCCCTGATCACATCAAACTTGCTCTGCAAAGTCCAATAGAGTTACAGAGCAGACAGGACCTCAGTTATCATGATTTTATCCAGTTATCATGATTTTATCCTCTGTAATAAACTCGCCTGGATTTCTGTATTCCTCCCTACAAAAGTTGGGTTGCTGAACCAGTCCTTCTCAAATTTGCACTTCTTTCAACAGAATCTGGCTTGTTCACACAAAAGCTATTTCAAACATTATTACTGTATACTGATTTTAATATATCATGTAACTATACATTTATTACTTGCAGTCAAAGGATGAATGGATCCCTGAAGAGTCTTGAATTCAGAAGTACCCTTTGCTTGGCTCTGCTTTCTTTCAGGTGCACATCGAGATAGTGGGCTGCAGGGAAAGGTAACTGTAAGAAATCCTGGGCTAGGAAAATGATCTGGAAGCAGACTTGCAGTGCTAGTAAGAGAAAGGCCTGGCTGAGAATACCTCACATATCTCAGCTGTACAAGAAACGTACTGAATCAGAAACTAGGAGACAGAACTTCACTTTTCATGTTGATTTGTTTCTGACTTTTGACAGTCATGTGCCTAAGGCAAAGGTTTGAAACACTAACAGAATAGTGGGCAACTTGGCTTCTTGACTTAGGGGAGACTATGAGTAAATGAGGTGGACTTGAAATCCAGTAGTGGATTTTGTGAAACCTTTTGATATACAGAAACTGTTGTTTTATAAAGTGTCAGCTTTTCCCAAAAGTAGATGAAAAAATAACAGCATTTCAAATTAAATAACCCAGTAGAGTACATGATAAATAAAGCCAAACTCAATGACATTTGTGATTTTTCAGATCAATAATCTTCCTTGGGAAATTCTTAATTTTGAACAGAAAGCTTTATGAATTTGTGAGCGTTTATATCCTTTCTCAACTCCTCCTTGTTCAAGGCTAAATACACTTCTGCGCTGGCAAGAACTGTATTTGCTCTCCAGAATTCTTGTCAGTCCTGGAGTAGTTTTAATCAGATCATCTTCTGTTTCTCAGTAGCTCTGCTGATAGCTTTCAAAGGGGAATTTTTATTCATGACTGCTCTCCAGTTTATTTTATTTTTGCCATTCCAGCCATGCTTTTTCACATACCACCTTGAAACAAGTGATGCCTCGCTTCCAGCGGCTTGTATACACAAGGCTCAATTGCTCTTGCTTTCAGAAGTTGTTTATTTTTCTTTAAAGTCTAGACACATATGTGAAGGTGGATAGAAGCCTAGATCTTGATTTCTAAAGAAATAATACAGACCAGTAAGAGAGTGATTATTCACTGTACTTACAGATTGAATGAAGCTCACAGCTATTCAGTTTATTCGGTTTGTTCACAATATACTTCCTTAAACAAATAAATACTACCTTGAAATCTGTGAATCTGAAGTAGGTTTAATGATTACAGTAGGGAACAAGAAATCAAGGTGGCCAGATTTTATTTTCATCTCTATTATTTAAAGTTCAGCCATATGATCAAGTTGACATTGCTTTAAGAAGTACTGTGTGAACTCCGCCTGTGGCAAATCCAAAGCAAAGTGCATTAGTATAACATTCTTTAATTAAAGTTTAACCTAATTTGTTTTACCTTGTGTTTGATACAAGTCAAGAGTGAGTGAACAGCCACTACAGCTCAGCCAATGCATTAACCTATAGGACTCAGAGATATCGCTGTCACTGTTAGATATTCACTTAATTCACTCTACAGTTACAGCCAGCTTCATGAGATGACTGGTTTCAGAAAATTTAAGATTAAGTTTTTTGAAATGTTGCTGAAAAAAATAAATGGTACATGGGACATTTAGAAACTCAGGCAAGCTCAACTATCAATCACCATTTCATATTTTCTGGTTTTTAACCTGGATGTAAAATATAAAAACATCATTAATCACACTTAAATAGTCAAAAATAATCTAGGATGCCAAAAAAAAGAGTTCCAATTCTTTAAAAATCCCTTGAGATTCTTCGTATTGTCAGTTTGGTTTTTTTTAAGCTTTTTATATTGGCATTGTTTTCTCTGTGAATATGAAGACTAGAAGTTTATTTTTAAAAATGAGTTCAATTCTCACACACCAGACTGGGGTTGAGAGTTTTAGGAAGAAACCAAATTTTTCTCAGAACTGGCAGCACTTACTCTATAGTACTATAAGGTTCTCAGAGGTATGCGGCTGTGCTAAAAACATAGCATTTTTCACTGCAGTCAACCTTCTTTCATTGACTTTGGCATATGGATGAACAAGTTCTCTATAGGTGAAGTAACTGGGTTAGGAAAAAATCCTTTGAAAAATTGACTTTTATAAATACAAAGGAAGTGTCTCTTCTCATTGCTTCATCCTTTGCAGAGAGGAAGCAAGAGGTCTGCTTTAGACTGATGGAGGAAGTCAGAAAAATTACCCTCTTGTGTACCGATGTTCTCTTTGTGCAAAACATAGGAATATACAGAAAGACTGTAGCAGTAGTGTGTGTGTGTCTTTAATCCAAAACAATTTCTTGTTTGAGGCTTGAACAACATGACCCAATTTATTTTTACACTGCAAATGATCATTATTATCTCAAAGAAATTAAAAGAGAATCAGCCTGGAACTGGCAGAAAGAAGAATAAAAAGCAATTGTGGCCTCTCCAGTCCAAGCTGAGGTGATGAGGAGAAGATGGGCACAATGGCAATTGGAAGCTGTGGATTTAACTGCACACAGTTTTTTAGATTTTCCTCTCCTGTGTGTTTGCATTTTTTTGATACTTTAACCTTTCTAGCCAAATAACAGGGCTGTTTCTGAATTTGTGTTTCTGTGAGTTCACAGTGTGCCTATTTTCATTCTACTCTTCCTGTATTTTCTTGATGAGCTGAAGCGTCAGTTTTGCTTGTGTTAGGGGACTGCCACAAACAGAGGTTAAAACATTGCAATAATTATGCACTTAACAACATGACTATAACTGACATAGATCATCTGGGATATGAAAAAATGGATTCCTGTTAGCTCATTCTGTTTCCATGCAGGCAAAGGTCTTGATTTATTTGGGTGGGCTACTGACAAGTATCAGCTGACCATAAAAACTATCTATAGATTTAATTCTTTTAGAGGTCAGGGAACAACACTTAGTCTTGTATAAATTAATTTTTAGATTTCCCTACTCACAGTGACATTAATGAAGAAAAGCTGCATGAGAAAACAGGCCGTTTTCGGGAATGTGATTCAGAACATTAACATCTTAATTTACATAAAATTAGTTACATACTGCTGCAGTAATTTAATTTGTTTGACCAGGTCTTTGCAACTGTAAAAAAGTAGATTCAGAAAGGCAAATCAGGAGCCTCTAATTTCTCCAAATAGCCAATTACAGGACAGTATGAAATCAGAATGATTTAATTGCAAGTCATCTAAAAATGTAGAGCATGGCTAAATTTGGAAAGCTTGGATTTGGATTAAGCCATTTAAAAAAATGGAAATTAAAAGAACAGAACAAAACGAACAAGCAAACAGCAACAACAAAAGAAAAAAAAACCTATGTTTAAACAATTGCTACTTTTCACGTGTGTACAGAATGGGCAAGAAAGCTGACTGTAAGGTGTTTAGCTATGGCTCTGAAAACCAGGCAAGCTGCTTAACAGAAGTTTTTGACAAAAAAAAAAAAGAAGAAAAAAAAAGAAAAGGCCACATGGGAAAGAAAAATCATGTGAAGAAGAGATGAGAGTCTTTTAGCTTCCTTCCTTAAAAAAAAAGAAAAAAGAATGAAACATTCCTCTTATTTCTAGACATCTTATCTGAAAATAAGATGCAAAATAAATTACAGTATCCTGAGTATTCAATACCTTGATGCAGAACTCAACCACCATCTTTCTTCATTAAAAATTAAGATCCACCTTTCCATATATTTCTAGAATATCTTTCATTCCTATTTCTAAAATATATTTTATTCCTACTTATAAAATACCTTTCTATTCCATATCTTTCTAAAGATTGCCTGTAGTTCAATTATCCATTGGGATTAAGCACTATATGTATGTGTACTTTATGGTTAACAGTGAAATATATCTAGTGAGGATCCATTTAGATCCATAAAATGATGATTTATTCTGTTTAGCTGCACATGCATATCAGAAAGTTGAGACTGAGCTATGCTGATCGTGTAGAAAATGCTAGATGCAAAGGGCTACTGCCTGATCATGTTGCAACTTCATTAACATCTCTGAATTGTCCACCCATAATTCCTATAGCAGAGATTACAATTCTCAAACTGTCTTGTCTGATGAAATGCTATGAGAGTCTCCTGTGTCTAAAAGTGACCCGTAGCCTAATCCTAGGCCACAGTATGTTTCCAGACATAAATTTTCCTGTTAGCAAAAGTAAAAATCTTCTTTGGCCAATAACATAAGATCCCTTACTCTGAGTAATTCAGCTATTTGATTGCTCAACTTGATTCTTTACACAGGAAATTATAGATCCTGCTTGCTACTGATCTTGGTAACACACTAGCAAAAGCCTGGAAGGTTCCTAGCATCCTCTTAACGTATAATGTTCTTGCAGTAAGACGTTGAGAACTGCCCTAAATCTCTCCTGCCCTAGCTATAAGGGCACAGTCCACCTTGAGGTGGCCCGTACACCTGCAGTACACGGACCTGTGGCAGGAACCCTGTGCAGCCACAGGCCATAATCCCTACTGCTCTTTGGATTTGCAAAGCCTAATACTGGAGCAGGAGGATAAGTCAGGAAGCCTAAAGCTTTTTTACATTTCCCCCAAAGGGAATAAGGGATATTTTTTGCCCTGTTGTCCTGCCCTGAGGCATTCCTACTTTAGCAAATCATCAAAGAAAGGGTGCATCTAAGGGCACAACTGTGTGTTTGTGTGTGTGGTGGTGGGGGTGGTTTTTAATAGTGAGTGTAGTATGTGTTCATTCACTCCGAGAAAGAACATAGCCCTTTGAAACATCCTTATTCCATTCATATATTTATTCCCAGTGATCAAGGCTGGCATATCTCAGAGCTATTCCACCACAAGTCATGGTGCTGCTAAACTCAGAAAGCTTTAGATATGTTACTAAATATTGTGCTAGTGCTATTCAAATGATTTTTAACTAATATGCTATAAGTAGTGGGCCATATCATATTGATGATTTTCATTCTTTTATATCAGTTGTGGCTCTACTGTGGCCTTTGTATGTGGGATGAGTATGCACTAAGGGAAGCTTGAATTTACAGCATGCAAACAACTATGCCTTAAATCCCTTTGGAGAGCTCTGCTTTCCAGATGGAATAAGTCACTCCCCACAAAGGCATGCTTCCTGCATACAGTTATTGCAGAATAACTACTGCTTAACTTATATGCTTTCCCTTCATAAGAAAGTGTCCAGTAAAATACCCTGGGAGTATATTGGTTAAAATTAGAGCAATTGTAGGACAAGTAAAAATAGAAAAGCTTCTGGTATTGTGAAAAATGTGGATTACCAGTACAGGAGAACTCTCATGTTTTTGCTCCCTGAAGTTTTCTTAGCATTAATAGTTTTCTAATACACACATGACTGTATGGATACCATCTTTATTTACCTCGAATCATACAGTTAAACATCATAACTAAGAGCAATTGCTGAGAAACAACCAGATTCAAACCTTATTATTCTCCTGCAATGGTATTTTGACATGAATTTCTCAGGAGTTACAGAACTACAGTGAATCAGATAGATACTGTTAATGTCCACTCTAGTCTAGTCTAACTTTGAAAGATGTTAAAATATTTCCACACTTGTGGAAATATCGTGTTCAATGCAGGTGCTAGGAGGAAAGCCAGTTCTGCCATCCCCTCCAGGCTTGCAGTCCATCAGGCATTCCTCTGCAGTCACTGCTACCCACACAAGAGAACTACCGAAGGAAGTTACCAGAGCTGCTGTACTAGTGTCAGTTGTCTTGGCTGGGTTCACTTGAAGGGATTCATCCTCTCAGAGCAAGGTGAAAACAAGTGCATCTCTGTGAAGCTGGAAAATGTAATACAATCTCTTGTTTAAAATTAAGATTTAATAGCAACATTAAATAGTGATGTGTCTATTCCTTACTGGAAAGCATACATCATTACTTCAGCTTACTGGATCTTGAAAAATCTCTTAAGTCCTAGCATGAATAAAAGCACCCCCTGTATTCCAAATTCTGCAGCTACCTTGATGAGAAAACTTGAAGCCATGCTCTGGTATCTTTCATGAAGTCTACTCACAGCAATACCCGTTCACAGATCACAGCAACAACAGTCCGGTTACTCTGTGTCAGTGCTGAAAGCTTGAAAGAGCTATGTAATTACAAAGAGTTATAACTAGGGAGTGCAGGAACGTTCTGAGAGTTGGCTTTTCAAAATGAGAAAACTGTTTATGTATTTTTGGTCTTCATCAGATACTCTGAGTGGGCCTTTTAATGAATAGATTTGTAAGAATAACAAATTGTCTGTGCGCTGAACTGAATCATACAAGAATATATGGAAGTCCTCTTGGAAAAATACCAGATAAAAGAGCACACTTGATTAAAAACAATAAATGTCCATTGCACCAAAAGATTAAAACAATGCAACAGAAATTTGAATGGATCAAAATCTTAGTTTTAATAATTTTTATTTTAGTGTACCAGACTGAAATTCACAAAACAGCAGAGGCTCTAGGTGAATAGCTGCTAAAAGAAAAGAACTGCAAAAAGAGTATTGTATAAATTTTGTGCAATAAGGATATCCATTTAATAGGTTTCCCCACCAGCTTTGATCACATTTGGAATTATTCTGCTTTTTGCATTTTCTCAGTTATTTTTTAAACTTTTTATGCTTTCTTTGAAATATATGAACCTTTTAATGTATGGATAATTTATTCAGCTCCTAAATTTAAATGCCTGGTGGGCGTAATTTTCCTATTTTAGTTTACTTCTATAGCTGCCTTCACTTTGTCTGGAATATATTATTCATTGTCTCCAAATTATAACAGGACTGACGTGTTAGAGTATAACTCCTTAAATTCATTTCAATATTTTAACTATTTGCATAACAATCCAAGGGAAGGAAAGCTTTTCTAGCAATCTCTTTGTCTCAAAGAAATTGTCAGAGACTTCTTATACTATTAATTGTGTTTGCAAGAAAGTGCAAAATATTTTAATATGACCTTATGAATATGAACATGAAGATGTTTGTGCCACTATTGTGACTTTTTTGTAATTTGAAAATGTTCTCTCAAATTAGGGGTTATTAAGTCTCTATAAAGATGCAGAGGCAGGAGTCCTTATGCAGGCAAAGCTCTTCATTGACATCACTGGAGAGTCACAACTGCTGGATTAGACCAATGCATTTTCTCGTTTTCCTGATCAAAACAGATTTTGAAGCAGTTCTTTAAGAATATTCTATTGGATCACACTGCTATTTCACTAGAGTAAAACAACTTTGCTTCACCTAGGAGATGCAATGCCAACAACCACAGTGGGCCACCTGCGAGTGAGTGAGGCCCATTGGTACAACACAGGAGCCACTGCTCAGTTGTGTCCAGGGTGCAGCCTGGCATCTCAGGACATTTTTTGGTATCTCAAGACACCTTTAAATGGAAGATAACAAGCAAGCCATGAGCGGTTATATTTTTGGGCACTCTGAAAAGTCATAATGTCTGTTACTTCTCATAGCAAATGCTTATTAAATTTTTGACTTGCTTCTTTTCACACTGTGTTTTGAAAGGAAAGATGGCATTCAATTTCGTTAGGAAAAATAGTCAAAAAGAAACCTGACAAAAATAATAAATCTCAAGTTCTTGGCTCGTATCTCAGTCCCACTGGAAAATCAGGAATTTTGGCTAACTTCAGTGGGGCCAAGACTTCAGCACCACTTGTGTTTTCTGTTAGGCTTGTCCAGTCTGGGTGTACCTTTTATTCACAAGGATAAAGATTACTGTAGACAAAACATTTGTTGGTGATTTTATGACTGTCCTACTGCCTAAGCACACTGCATGCTAGTTAAACCCAGGCTTTTTGGGAATATCTTCTAGTATAACTGTCCTTACGGTTTGAACAGACCAAGAGGACTTGGATTATTTAACAGCTTTCTGTAAGGGTAAGGATAAAGAAACCGATAAAGAAACCAGAAATTCTTGTCTTAGGGGAGGCTGCTTCCGTTCCATACATAGAATAGTACAAAAAGTGCTTAGACTATTGAAAGAGAGCAATTGGAGGTCAGAAAAACATGACCTACAGTGAGTGAGGGCAGTTGGCCTAATTAGATAACTCATAATGAACAGATTCATTTGGATTAATACTATTGCAATGTGCCTCTGAAATTAAGGAACTACATTCAGAGGATTTTCCAATATAAAAGTATTACCTATTTTCAGTTTTGAAGCATATGAAGCTTTTATAGAATTAAAAAAGCAATGTAGAAATGTACTGAGTTGAAACTTACTTTATAATTTGTAAGTTTAGGCAGTTGCCTTTGAACTTGTCTACAAAAGCTTGTACTAAAATTATTACACCTTTCCTTAACTGGGGAAACCATATTTTCAAAGCGGGTTATCTTTTCTGGGGGGGTAGTAAATGAAGTAGCTTAGTTTAAAAAATCAGTTAGATCTAAACAAGAGCATTAGTTTTAGGGTTTGAAGAATAAATATTTTAAAATAGGTTATTAAGTTTTAAAATATAGCTATAGTACATAGGAGTGTTTTTGTTTATTTGTTTTCAATTTAGCAGTCTGAAAGGATGAAAATGTCTCCTCTTGTGGTTCTCCTGTCTTCCTGTCCTGGTGGTGCTTTCCATTGCTTCCCAGACCATTCTCAAGTTATGTTCTTTCACTATTATAGATGTCTAGCCCATGTATAAGGCTTTGATGTAATTTTCTTTCNTGGTGGTGCTTTCCATTGCTTCCCAGACCATTCTCAAGTTATGTTCTTTCACTATTATAGATGTCTTTTTTTTTTTCATTTTTAAAAATGCCAGACAAATCTCTCTTCTTTTCAGTGTCCTGTTAGATACAACTCTTGCAGGAGCACTGCTCCCAAACTGTGGATTTATAATGGATTATTTCATGATATTTGATAAACTTTGCTTGAATTCATCAAACCAAAAGACTTGTAATAGAAAGGTGTCTATGAGATGGGGATTCTGTATTTTCAGAGCTTAAATATTCCTGGGAATAGCATTAGACCAAGTACATTTGGAATAGGTAGAACCAACTCTTAGTGGGGATAATACTGAAGAGTGCCATGGAGAACCAGCCCTTGAGGAGTGTGTTGTTCATTTCACAGTCTGTTTGAGATGGAAGGGACCTCTAGAGATCATCTAGTCCAGCTTCCCTACTCAAGCAGGGACACCTAGAGCACGTGGCACAGGGTGACATCAAGGTGGGTTTTAGTGCCATTAGAAAGACTCAAATCACTGGCTCAAGCTGTTGACTGCCTCAAGGAAAGCAAGGCAATTTTGTATTCAGATGCACGCAGGTCAAACATGACAAGCATGAAGCTGTCTTCAGCCCGCTCCTCCTTCTAGCTGTGCATTTTTAACATGTAAATTTGGTCTGAACTGAAATTAGTCATGTGCATTCCATGGTCTGAGAGAAATATCTTGCCTGGTTGTAAGAAAGTGAGGCATTTGGTGGGTGAGTGCTTAGGAAACTGCCTGTTCAGTGAGGTTGCATATTTAAATGATCAAATAGATATTTGGATATACCCAGTAAGTTTTAAATTCAACATTTAAATGTAAAACTGATGTAGTAACCCTGCATTAATTGTTTCAGGCTCCATATGAAGCATATTCCCACTGATTAAAACATGTAGAGATGAAAGTGTATATATGAATCTCAAGTTTTGGGGAGTAGGATACATATCCTCAAAATTACAGGGAGGCTGACATGTGGCTAAGGCATTGGACTGAAGAATGAGAGGTCTGGGTTCACTTTAGTTTTCTATGTGACGTTTTAGGAATAGCTTCCTCATTCCGTGCTTTAGTTTTCATCAATAAATGTAAATAATAATGCTCTTTTTCTCTGACCCTTTGATTGTCTTGTCTATTTTCTGAACTCTTTGGATCGGTGAGAGACTACGTCTCATTTCATGTTTCTAAAAACCTCAAGAGACATATTATCTGTTTGACTTTCTTGGCAGTTACATTATGAAAACAATAATAGAACACTACAAACAATCTTTTACAGTAGCTGCTAATATAAAAATTGGAAAATAATAAGTAGGAAATCAGCTAAGAACAATCAAGATATACATCAAGATTCTTTACTCTTTACATGCTTTACTTTTGTAAAAACATAATAAATTAAATTTTGAATAATATTTGAGATATATTTATTGTGAAAACATGGAAGCAAAAACTTAAACAGAAACTGAGAGTGTACTTTAGTCATGTATTTGTTTAATGCTGAGATGATATACATCAACTGTGCAATTTCAAGTTTCCTAAGGGAGATGATTACCAGGAGGTAGGACCTTAAAATCGTATTTACTAGTTTTGTTTTAGTATAAAGTTTGCCAAACACACCGCTACAGGTGAGTGAATGCAAAATAGCATGCTGTTCATGGTAGTATTGATAGGAATATTTAGTGATCTATAACTGCCTCCTGAATGACACTGTGCTTGCTGATGGTTTTATAGTGAACATGTCTCCTGCTATATAGCAGCTATCCGTAACTGCAGCAGGTTTGAAAGGCCCCAGCAAGCCAAGCTGTTGCAGCAGTCACATGTTGATCTGATCTACAGAGGCAGTGGCTGCAAGTTCTGTTGAATATTTGTCTTACTTGACAATAAGTTAAGCAGCGTGAAAAACTGGGCAAATGCTTTTTTGGGTCATTATGTTATTGTGCATCATCTACAGTATATTAATATACTTTGAGCTTGTGTACATGTCTTGTTAAATTTATTTGTTTTTAACAAATCATTTTTGAAAACCTGCACACTTTATCACAATGGCTTCTTAAATCTAACATATTTATCATAAAGTATTTTATTTATTGAGTTTTATTTGCCATCAAGAGAGACAGACATGAATATAATGTTTAAAAAGATGTCTATTGATGTGAGAAAAATGCAAGCCGTGTGGTAGAAGCTCAGTGAGTGGGAGAAATGTAAATGTTCTCTGCATTTTATCTCACATGACAGAATGCATTATGGTCAAAATAGTGTCTTCTCTGAGACACAGGTTTCTAACATCTGCATAATATACACTTTTATGTAAGCTTTTTATTCTGCATGCAATTGTTTAGTTAAATGCCCTATAGTCTCACTTATAAGATCCCCTTTTATGCCATCATCTTCTTTAGTTTTTGTACCTTAGATACATATAACCCAATTATAATTACAATGATAATATATAACACCTTTTTGAAACCCTCCTCGTGTTATATAGGGGTGTGGTACGTACTGATGTCAGAAGCAAGCTATTTTCATCAGACAATTAGTTGTCTTTGACACAGGCTTGCGTTTCCCACCAATTAGTACAAGCAGCAGGGTGCATTTCCAGAATTTTGCCAAGCCAGTAGCTCCAGCTATTATGTGGAATTTAGGATATTTAAATAAGTTCCAATACATATTCTGGCTTCTGCTAATTTGTGAAAATCAATAGCTACTTTTTGCCCGTGAATCATTTTTGACTCAATATAATGCATATAGATTAAAGGCTTTATGAGGTTTGCTCTTCCTATCAACAAAGAGTTTTAGTTTTAATTTTAGTCTTTCATACGTGATGAATGCCATTAGCAGCAGTAGCACAAAAGCTCAAAGTTACAATATCCTGTGTAGCAGTTCGCCTATTAAGCAAGGACGTGTGAGGTTAACAATTAAAATGCACCACCGTCTTCTAACGAGCCACACAAATACAAAACTAGCATATTGGTCAGATTTTAATGGATTTATGTATATTAGGAGGAGATATACAGAAGTTTGGCTCCAGTGTCCTTCTTCACTGTGCCATGAAATGTCTTTGGGTGTTATGGATAACGGTTCCACAACAAGCAAAATGGGTCAGAATAATTTAGCACTACTGTGGTCAGTTTTGCCATGGTGGCTGGCAGTGATGAAGGACTGAAGCGCCTGATCAAAAGCCATCATAACTGAGCAGAGGTTCCTCTTGGTGTCAGTAGGGTTTCAATGAGTCACTGGAAATAAAGTGGAGGTGGGAAACCTCCCGCACACTTCTTGCAAGAGGTTCTGTGGCCCCCATTCAGGACCCCATTCAGAACTAACCATGCTTGGTAATATCGTATATGTACTCAGATCACGTTTGCTCATGATTGCTCTTCCTTGCTTCTCCCTACACCTTGTGTGGGGGTCACCTTGTTTTGGTACCTTTGTTTCTTATTTTTGCTGCCTGCATTTTCATGCCAAACTCGAGGCTCATTTTTTTTCACCACCTCTTTCTTCCTCACTTGCCTTCAGAGCTCTGTGTCACCACTACCATGTCAATATCTTCTGTATGAACACCATGGATGAACTCAACATGCTTGACTGAGGTCGTGATGGGACAATGCTGGATTGCCCTTCTCTTCCATCCTTTGACTGCAGAGGGCAAACCTGGGGAATTTCTAGCCCCACGCCGGCATCTTGCAGTCATAGATAGGTGTTGCCCCACTGAGCATGGGAGGCCGTGGAAGGCACGAATTAGCAGCAATGTCTGTTACACACCTAAATCCCAAGCCCTGAGAAAATGGGCCCCTTTTGATTTTAGAAGTCTTTCCAATGAGGATTTCCCTTGCGTCAAGTATGAGCATATAAATGGCCATTTTATTGTATTAAATATGTATCACATCCATCATTTTAAATGCTGTGCTGTGATGAAGGCTTCTCAGTCCTGGGATCAGTTCTGAAAATATTTAAACTTGGCAAGCAAAGCATGCTCAGCTGAATAAGCCTCAGGGTCCCATTCATGGAAATGTTATATACCATTTGTGCTTGGTTTTTCAGTTAAATTACACAGAAAAAGTTGGTAGAATATTGTTTCAGCATAAATTACAGCATTCTAA
>VWPW01021686.1:857978-927978 GCA_013389825.1 Crypturellus undulatus | reverse complement strand
GTGCTACTTTGACAAATTGACCCACGAACACTAATAGCCTGTATACAGACATGGCGAAATACAGCTCCATTTTATCGAGGCAGCTGTGAGTAACCTGTTAGACAGCCTTCACTATGTCCTGACATTCATGATGCACTTGGGGGAGTTTCCCCTACTTTTTCCAGGCTCATCATAGTATTCTGGCAACCACACAGAAATATTTTAGAAGTAATGGCTTTCCCCTTGGATCTTAAGTACGAATATTATAATACATGTAAAATTATTTATCTATGAATTTTCCCAGAATCTTGGATATATTAATTCTCTGTTAATCCAGCTAATCATCTTCCTCCTTAAAGTGGAAGCTCTAGGATTTAAAATACAGCGTGTTTTGCTGATTATGAAGGAGAGGGAGGAAGAGGACCTATGGAAGTCTTCTTGTAGATATCGTAAATAGTGACAAATGACCAGGTCCATGCTTCTCATTCGTCGGGAGCAATCCCTTATTTGCAAGAATTTTTAGATGTAAAATAGAATGTCAGTTCTGTTTTGTTATGGGTTTTACTCTACTTATTTTTTTTTCCTCTTTGGAACACTACTGAGAGTGCCTCAAAATGTCTTCCTCAGGCCTCTATTCAAATCTATTAATGCCAGTGAGTCTGTTTATTCTTCAAATGTACACACAAATTTCCCTGTGCAATCACCAAGGACTGCACATATTCAGGGCATTCATCTGTAAGAACCTCCTTGAAAAACTACCTTTTGTTTATTATTTTTATAACAGATTAGTGCCTAAAGGTCCAAAATATAAGCAATGCACCAATGCATATGTAGTTCGTTAACAAACTGATACCATTTCAAGTTGTAGGGCATAACATCTAGGGTTGTTTTTGTTCGAGTGCTTGTAGATGTCCAAAACAAAACAAAGCTTTACTAGACTGGGAGTTCACCATATCCAAATCTGATGTGGATGATAAAATTAACTTCTCTTAAAAAACATTTTTTTTTCTGCATTACACTTCAGTCAAAAGGTAAACATACTAGTTTATTTTTATTAGGTAACAAATGGTAATAATAGCAAATGGATGCATGCTGATCAAAAGAAATAGCCTTTTAATTTGTTTAACTCAGGTAGCACTACATTAATGGGGAAAGGCTTCATAATCATAAATGGATTCTTTTTTCACAACATCCTAGCAGGTGGGTATGTAGGGCTGCATTTTAATAAATACTAAATTAAGACAAAAGGTAAGTTAGTGTTCGCAGGAAGCCAAGCCAACTAAAGAAGTGAATCCTTCCTCCTGCTTCTGGTTAAATATCTTCTTCATTAGGATGGTCTTCACAGCTCTATGAAGACCTGTGAAGATCTATGAAGATTAGTGGTATTTGAAGAATGCTTGTGATCGCCTGCAAACAAATCCTGAGTAGTAGTAAGTAAGAACAGCATCAACCTTCAGCAGTGGAAAGCTCCTCCAGAAGGACCACTGCCCTGTTATTAGTATGGCAGTGACCTGGCTGATGAGTTAAACCTGTGGACACGCGTACGGCATCTCTAGACCTCTGAGTCATTCTGTGCTTGTGCAGCTTAGAGGGAATGAAGGGCTGCACCTTCTATTCAAAAAATAACATTTGTGACTAGCTGACCAAATTATTTCCTGAGAATTTTATACAAGATTTCTGTTCTTTCATCACAAGCCGTGTTTTCATGAGAGTGTTTTGATTTGTGTTATTTAATCAACTGTAGAATGAATCAATTTGTATTTGAGGACTGTTTTGTGCTAGCTTTTGTGCCACTGACTGACTGATTTAAAAAAAATGAAGTCAGCTGTGTTCCTCAATAGTTGCTAAAGAAGGAAACTGTGGGCAGGCATTTCTTATGAAGAAATCCTTGGAAATTCCTTCTAGTTATACAAATATTAACAGAGTGCTGTTGGATTTGGTGGGTATCTTTTTGCAGAAATACTGCCTTTGCACCACATGTGGTAGATGTATCATTGCGCAGATCCAATCACACCGCAAGGTAGCTAAAACTGTTCATTTTGGGACAAGTTATATGTGCAGTGCCGAACATGCTCTAGAGCATATTTCCCAAGGTTTCAAGGAACAAAGAGATCCCAGCATATACTGGATTGCCTAATCACAGACACTGCGTATTACGCACTCTAGCTTCAGACTTCAGAGTATATCAACTCAGAGAGGGGGAAAGATAAAATGTTGCAGGATCTGTGCCTTTCTCCTAGTTGAAGGAGACCTCACTATGTCGATCTTCAGAGATAGATCTTGCCCCATGAAGAAGTAGCTAGATGTCTACCACTGATTTATGATGGTGATAGGAAAGAGGTAGCAGATAAAGAGGAGAGAGAAATATTTGATATCTGTAGGTCATAATTAACACGGGAAGACCATATTATCTAAATTTCTACATTTTAGGACAAGATCCATTCATATATCTATGAATTGTCTACCACACACTGGGAGTAGTATAAATCATAATTATAAAGTAATATGATACAGTTGATTAATTGCTTAATTAAGCCTTAATTAATATTTGCAAAGCAGTTTAACATCCATGGTTGAAAAGTCTTAAAGAAGGGTGAGATATTAAATAATATTTACAGTCAGAGATTCTGTCCTGCCTCTGTTGAAATTTCAGAGAGATGCCTTGAAAAGTCAGTGTTAAATGTATTTATTATGAAGGAGAGAATAATCATTCTATTTCTATTACAGACAGAAATAAAGTCCCAAACTCTTTGGAACTCAAAATTCAGATATAGCATGAAATACAGTGGATTACACTGTAGATCTTTCAGTGTCTCATTTGCGTAGTCCATGCTGATGCAATATCTACAGACCATCTTTCCTCACCTTTCACGTGTAGTGAAAGGGAGAAAATATTTTTTTACTAGCTTATTTCAATATTTTGTCTTTTATAGCAGTAGCATCCTCTTTGTGCTAGTCTTCACTTACAATTCAGGCTCCTCCCTCCCCCAAAACAACAGCAACTACAAAAAAATTGCCTGTACCCTGAAGAGCCTACAATATATGGTCCTCGTCCTGCAATCAGATCCACTCGGGCAAACCCAATTATAGGATCAGGACCTAAATAGGATAATAGGTATTGCAGAAACTACCATAAATTTCTCTCTGGTGTCCTATTTTGCCACTACTTGAACTAAGTGGATAATTCCGGTCATCTTTCTTGTTATGATGCATCAATTCAACACCATAAGTTTACTGTTATTGGCCTAATTTGTCCATAGAAAACCTTTCCAAAGCTAAATTACTTGTTTATACATTTGTCTTTTCCTCAGAAAGCTAGTTAGCTTTTGCCCAGAAAAGCCCAACAATATTAGACTAGAATTAAACAGATTTTTTATCAAGCAATGAATATATTGCTGGGTAAAGACAAAAAGAAGTCATTAAGGAATATCTAGATATGCGACAAACTGCCTTCAGATAATCCAGGTAGTCAGTGAACCACAATATCTGCTGGTTTGTAAGTAGCCAAGACATCTCGCTGCCTGCTCTGCGTGACTCCACACACATACTTTTAATTAGATACCTGTTTTCTGAAGTGATTGTGGCTATCTATCTGATTTGAGAATAGGAGTGTTGTTCTTTAAATGTGTTCTGCTAACTGTACCGTGTCACATAGCATTCCGTCTCTTTGCATCTCATTAAGACAAATATTATTTTGATACAATACAATGTGAATGTTAAATTCTGAGAGAAAGAGCAGTTTTTAGGTCAGATTATTGATATATTATTGAGGTTTTTAAAAGAACATGAAAACTATTATTAAAGTTGTCTACAGTGCTTTTTCTGTAAGTTCTGCCATGCATTCTCTTTTATCATTTCCAACTATTTGCTTTTGTTGACCTTTTTTCTTAAGTTATTTAAAAAAAAAGTCCTGCACCACCCTTAGTAGGTAAATTGTATAAACCGTGCTTGCCATAAGCAGCATTTACGTGTTATCAAAAGCCCATTAACTTTACTCCTGCTGCTTTCGCTCCACTGACATGAGGCAGTTAAAGCCCAAATAAGTTCTAAATTGAATTTAGATTTCAGGATGTGATTCAGATGCAGAAACGCAGGTACCTAGGACCACGTGAAATGCCCTGGGATATACACGGCCTCTGCGAGAGCTGACAGATGTAACGCAGGACCTACAGGCAGCCTGGACCCTTGTGCAGCGCGTGGGACAGGCAGGGCACCCGCGCGTGTCTAAGTGGCAGTAAGCCACTACGTTTATCCCCTTGAACCTTACCCTCTGCACCACAGAAGTGCTACCTTATGGTTTTTGTTCTAATTAAGAGACACAATCAGCTTCAGTATTCTTTCTGCGTTCCAAATTTTAAGTCATAGTCTATTTCTAACGACATTAATCATTTCATACTTCACTCAAATTAACTTCACTCTTCTGTGCATCCGATTTGTTACTGGCAAAGCAAGAGCAATTTCAGTTACATTTGTAAAGTGTTTTGAAGGAAAACATTATGTAATTATTATGTTGAATTTAATGCTCCTAAAAATGTCACTGTTCACAATGTTAAAGATTCTTGCTTCAGCTGGAGTCCTGTAACAAACTCTCTACATTTCTTTAAGGACAGTTTTTAGTGCAAAGTGAGGAAGATATACTTACAGATATGTTGACTAGCAGTCACCTTAACTGATTACAGGTGAGTTTCTCTAAATTGTCCCATGTGTAACCAGTTTAGTTTCTGTCCCCATAAGCAGTGCAAGGGCAATGCTCGGTTCCTTTATAATCATCCCTTATGACACCCAAATGAACCAAGTGCTTCCTGATTTTCTAATCAGCATCATTTACCTACAAATATTATACAAATTTTGAGTTCTAGCAATTCTTTTTTTTTTTCAATACGTTTGACATGTTAAGAAAAAACACTGTAACGGCATTTGTTAAAATGAGTGGAAAAATCAGCAAGTTTATGCATGAAGTGTTGCTATCATCTTCATGAAGGAAGGAAGATATTTTCTACTTGGGTTTTTTATTAAAGAAATGCAGGTAAATGACTATGTGTGTTGGGTACTATTATTTTTTTTTAATCAGGAAGAAGGGCAAGTAGTAACAGCCCCCAAATAGAAAGTGTCCTGAAGAGGTTTATCCAACATAAGATACAACATGTTTGGTGACTCATTTGTTCCAACTAAACATAGTCTCGAAATGATTTTGATCTGCAAAGATTCCGTTTCACTGTGTTTTCCTTAAGTGCACTTACATGAACTACTTTGTGCCATTTTATCCAATCTTCTAAACAGTCCTATATCATAGAGAATACAGAATGAACCCATTATGCTCTGACTTAGCCTAAAGTGCTCTTAAAAGCCAAGTAATATTAAACATGAAAGATATAGAATCCTAGTGTATCTGCATGTACTTTTAGCATTTTACCTGCGTTTGGAACCTCTTGGAAAAACTTCTGTTTTGAGGAATTCTTTTAAATCCTATAAAGCAATGATATGCAAGTTTTAAAATAGTTGGTGATTGCATGCAAGGTTTAACTTTCAAGTAGTATCTTTTTTGATGCTGAATAAGAAATAAAAGTGCCCAGCAGTTTCAGAATGGTGATGATAATACAAGTACGTGGTGGGGATGTGCATATGAAGACAAGCCTGGGAAGAGGACATTACAATTTCAAGGCAATGACAAAATTTCAATTCATGTCTATAGAGACCATATTACAGTGTCAAGACGATGGCAAAATTATGCCAATGCAAGTCTATGGAGACCACTTTACTATGTCAAGACAATGGTAAAACAATGTTATAAAAAATGATTGAGACCACATTGCAATGTTAAATTACGATGCCAAAACCTTGTCATTTTGTGGAGTAATGACAGAGGATTCTGCATATGCTCCTTACAGCATTGCCACTGGACCTGTATTCCAGCTCGTAACGCTTTTGTGGTTCTAGTCCTGGGTCTTCCTTAAGTAGAAACCAACTTTTTTCAGACTTTAGGCCCAAAACTGAGAGTGTCTGAGTTCCTGGATCTGTCTTTGTATTTGAGGATAAAAGGCTGATGAAAAGGATGATATGATTCTGCCCCTGTCTCTGATATATCTATATTTATATATTCATATTTTTAGTAATAGGGTGCAGCCTGACATTGTTGACTTTTAGGGTGCATTGCTGTCCTGTTGTCTAGTTACTTTTTCTCTGTGGTGCTGTTCTGAAAGTAGATTGATGCTTCTGTTTCAGGAATGTTTATTGCTTTACATTGAGCCAGTTGCTTACAGCCTTACAAAGCTCTAGTTACTGCATGTGTACACAAACAATCTCACAAAAGAAAGAACGAATCCCAAGTATTTCTGCTGAAATTTCCCTCTTCAGTGTGAAAGTGCATGTATTTGATGTTCTTGCAAAATGACAGTTTGAAAGCTTGCTTTTTTTTCACAGGACAAGAAAAGTGTTGATAATGGTAGAGCATATGTTAGCTACCTCTCCTACCAGTATGTTTCAAGACATATATAGCAAGAACAAACTTCTTGCAGCTCAGTTCTCATCTGTTCAGTTCTTGGTATCATCAACGGAGACCACTGTGGATGTTGCTTAACAATTTGCTCACTCCGATATAGAGGGGTCTGATAAGTACAGCCAGATGACACCGGGACTGTTCATCCAAGTATCCTTCTAAGGCAGCAGCCTGTGTAGCCACGATCATAAAAGCAGGACAAGCATTTAGTGACCCATCCCGAGAGCACTCCTCTTTCAGACTCCAAGCATTTGCTGCATAGGCACTTCATTTGAACATTCTGACAAAGAGCTCATTGCATCTGAGATCATGAAACAACCTGTGTGGGGGGTACGATTGCCATGTGGTTGTAATAATATAGATTTGAAAAGGGGAAATAAACCATTAGATTAGCTATAAATTTATCTAAGATCTTTAATTTTGCACAGTCACATATTGCACAGTCACATTTTGCGCGTATTGTCAAAGCATCAGATAAGCAAGTCCTGCTTCAAGTTGTTATACTTGCAATGTGCATATTTACTGATTAAACCATTTAAATTGGAACTTTCTTGAAAAGAAAGCATGCAATGGGGCTTGTAACTTGAAATTTGGTATGTTCCAGTGCTGATCAGAATGTTCAAAAAGCTCCAAGGGGACGGCCTTTAAGAAAGAAAATAGTCATACCTTTCAAGATCTACAACTTCGTCATCTCCCCTGACTTTATTTGGAAAAGAAGCTCTGGGAATTTGTTTTTGTCATGAATCTTATTGAAAAGTGAGTAAATGGTACTATGCTTACTTTCCTAATAAGAAACCATATTCTAAGTGGTGTGAAAGCTCTGCATAATTGTGCAGAAATGTTTCCTATTTGAATTAGAGGGGAATTTATCTACTACAATTAGGTTATATGTGGTTACTATTTCTCTGTAGAATTTAAAACTCACAAGGCCACAAGCAAGAATGTTTTGTGTTAGTTATCATATAGTCAAATGATTCTTTCTCATGTCTTTATTTATGGTATTGCTTGTGATAGAGTGTTATATTTACCTGAGTTTTACTGGAGAGTAAGGCTGAGTTTTTTAAGAGGAAGAAAATCTTTTTCAGATGAAAGTTTAAATGTTTCCCCTTCTGTGGAGGTGTTAAGAAAGCATTTTTCTATATAATTTGGTGATTAGTATTATTATTGAGAAAGCTAATCACTGTGATTGTGTTATGAGAGTTTCTGCATTGCTCCTGTACAAATTATCCCTCTTTGCTTTGTGCCACCTCAGCTGTCCTTCCCATTCAACCCCATCAGTGAGAAAGCACTCTACTAACTGTAGGAATCATCACGAGCTTTTGTTTCATGTGAAAAGTCCCATGATTTCACGGTAATAGCAGATTCACAGTATGATGTCTTTTACAGGTCTATGCCTCTATAATATTATTTTCAGTAGCTTGTGAATATGATACTTTGGAAGAGGAAGTCATGGTTGAAGGGATTACATGGGGATTAGGACAGAGGCTGTAAATAGCTAGTGACTGGCCAGTGGTCAAACAGCATTTTACAAACATTTATTGTGGCTAAATAATGCGTTAAGAAATCATGGATTTCTTAGAAAAATCTTTAGAGGCAGTGTTACTCAGTGACAAGAAGATGGAGATAAAGCTTAGGAGGCATGGCTTATATTCTTCTACCACTGACTTTGTCACTGTGGGGTATTAACACGTCCTGTCTGTACCTCAGTTTCTCCAAGCAGCATGGGGATAATGATACTTATTTTATTTTGTAAAGCACTTTGAGATCCTTGCATGATGTGATAAGTATTAGTATTACTTTTACTATTGCACATTATCAAAAACCAAACCAGTCTTTTAAAGAATTCATTTGGAGGTTTTAAAGAGCTCATATTTCCTAATGCATTATAAGAGATGCATAACAGCAAGTAGCTTCCATCTCTACTGTTTTACACACAGAAACTTGTTTCCAACATTTTATTGTGAGTGCCACCACCAGTAGCAAGTATAATATGCTATACTTGGATAACTGCCAAACTTTGATTGTATTTATTAATTCTATTCTGACTATATTCACTGCTGGACTTCTTTGAGTGGGATATACAAATTGTTGCCATTGAGACATTGTTATGAGCAGATATTTTCCAATAGAACAAGTGAAAAATAAGTCCCAATGAGCTGTAGGCTCATTTTATAGCTCAACTGAAACAAAATGTGAAACTCAGTGAAAGTCTTACTATGTCATAGTCTTACTATATCATTTGTAATGGTAGAAAGATGTACATGAATTTGCAGACAAATAAAAATTAGAGATCTCAGTGCTTTCCCACACATTCATGGGGTGATTTTTGCACGACATATCTTTACTAAAGTGCCTGTTTAAGTGCTGCAGTATGTGGTAGCCTTTCATAAAAAAACTTTTTTTCATTCTGCAGTCCCATATATTTTAATAAGAGATTTAGGAACTTTCATGCTGATTTTTTTTTTTTTAATGAAGGATGCAGTAGGCTTTTGGGGAAAATGTTTTGCAGGAAATGAGATAATCAGACCAATTCCGTGAGCTACTGAACATCTGTGATGGTTCAACTGTTTGTGTTACTTATCGGTATCATTTCTGTTGCCTGAAAGTGGAAATCTGTCTCTCTTTCAATTTTCCCCCTATATTAGACGTACACTGAGCCATGCAGTCCCTAAATGCATGCACTGTAGTTTGCTAACAAGCATTCCTGTAAATAAAGCATCAGGCATGGCATCAAATTGGATCTAATTCTTCATCACAATATCCCCTATCTTCTTCCCTGGCTTGGCTAGAGATAATTACAAGCATGTCTCGGGAAACAAGCAGACACTAAAGTTGAGTGAAGACATGAGGGTGAGCATATTAGAATATACATAGGAAACACAGCACATTTGTTTAGCATTTCTAAACAAATGCTACCAAGGTCTTTGTGTGTGCTGGTAAATTCAAATATCTGGTGTTAATGAATTTCACTCTAGGTAAGGTGGACCCCATTGTTTGTTGCGACTGTGGTGCTTTTGGGAATATTTTTTTTCTCTTGATTTGGAAACAGTTCACATGAGCTGACTGTCTATTAGCAAAGTATATAAAGCATTATGCTATGAGTTAGCTTAAAAATACAAATGCAAATCAGTCTTTTTTTCTTTCCTAGTCACTCAAGTACTGGGGAAAGTATTTAGGGCTGACATAGAAATTATATGAAGACTGTATAGCAAAAGGCAAATGAAGAATTAATATGCATTGAGAGATTTTTGTTATGGACCATGGTAATAAAATTAAAAAGCCTACCTTGTTTAGGTGATATTCTCAGCTGATTTCTCCAGAAAAGCTGTCTCTTTCACCAATTGCCCTAAAAGAACTATAGTTTGGCAGAGGAATGGGGAGGGTACAGGCTTTTGAATTTGGAAACAAAATTCTACCTGACCAAGTGTTTTGTTTTGAGTAATATTTTGTGAGATGTATGAACTGTTACAAGAGCAACCTCTGTAACGCAAAGGGCCGTTATTTGAAACGGGTGGATTCATCAGTAGAGTAGGTTCTGGCTCGATTCATTCTTTTTGAACTGGCTCAACTGATTCTAATTATAAGCTACGATCTAGAGTTCTTCCTCTTTGCCAGATATTTCAACCTTGATGAGCAAGCCCCTTTAGGCTCTCTTGGGAAAGCTTACAAACAAGGAAATTCAGTGCTGTTCACCCGCTGGGCTTGGGACAAAAAGCAAGTATGAAAGCTGCCAATATTTCTATATTTGCTTGTTTCATCTGAGTGGGACCAGTGCAATGACACAGAAAAAGACTCTCTAAGCCCAGAGCGAAAATAACACACTTGAAGTGCTTAATGGGTTTCTTCTAAGAGATTTCTCCAGCAGCTTTAATAGAGCTGGGTGAACTACTTAAATGAAAAAAAAAAAAAAAAAACTTTAGCTGATGAATTTCAGTATTTTTTCAGTGTCTGGATTGTTCACTCAGCGATTTGATTTTGTTTCTAATCTGTAATTATTCACAAACCAGAGCACGAGCAGTGCATGCTCTCTGTATTTCTGATTCATTGCTTCCAGTATGAGCCTGCTTTACTGCACTGTCGTGTCTGCTAAAGTGCATGGGTGCACTCGCCAGAACTGCGGGAAGGGGAAGACGCAGGACTAGGTTAGAAGAGACAGCTGGGAAGACGTGGAGCTCTTTGTCCTGTTTTGTGTTAGGTCAATATTTTAAGCCTTGCACATTTCAGAATACCTTAAATACCTTAAAAAAGCATTTTAACCTTTTGGTAAAGCATTACGTTTTAAATGAATGCTCCGTCATAATCAATGCAGAATTAGATACACAAGTCTGCCTGATTTATTTTGCCTTTGTGCAAAGTCTATGGGGAAATTATTCCCCAGACCTCAGTAACAGAGTGTAGTTACATTTCCTTACGTATAATTATAAATATTTAGTGCTGTGGCTAATATACAATATAATTATAAATAATAACATATATGTATGTAAATTTATAAATATATAATTCTATAGTTAAGTGTATCTCACTGTCAACCAGATCCTGGTGAAGGCAGTGATATTCACCTCATTATTTGGGATCAGGTCCTTAGGGTTATGATTTTGGCCATGGATTTGGTAAACTGTCAGAAGTAGCTCTTCTTGTCATGCTTTGTTAAGCTTTTAGATTCATTTCAAATTCCTCTTTGTCTCAGATAGTTAATATACCTATTTCTACGTAACTAAAATCCCTGTAGAATAGATTCGGACGTCCTGTGATAATAATTGCTTAATGTGATGACCCATTTGTTAGGGTCACTGGGACATTGTACAAGGACGAGACAAATACTTAGTTTTATGGTACTGTCTGAAAACGGATGGATTTGACAATAATGTCCCTGTTGGGGTATAAATCAGGCATGTTTGAAACTTTTCAGCTAGTCTACTCAGAGAGTGTGTGTCAATTATTGTGTCAGATATTTAAATCTGATCTGAAATTTGACTCTAAAAAGCTGTGGGTTTTACTTCATATTAGATCCTAACTGGAAACTTCCTGAGGTTGCAATATGTTTTCAAACATAAAATCCTATAGCTAGTCACAAGATGATGCACGAGTACTAGTCTCTGGAAAATTACTTGGGTCAGATGGTGTAAGTGGGTTCAACTCTTTCCCTAAAAATATATAGGCAAACTAAATCCTTTAGCGAAATTTTAGTAAGTGAGTAAGTAAAATGGTCAAAAAAGAATAACATATTTATCTTGACATGGTCTTGTACTCCCTTATTCAACAGTTCTGGGTTTCATGCATAGATAAACTATAAGGGCTGACTGCAGGAAGCAAAAAGGAGAGGGGGGATTTCATTCAGTTACCTTCTCCATTTACATGAGTAGCAGAGCTAGTCGAGAAAAAGGTTGCAAAATTGTCGATGCCCTAAAACCAAGACCTTTTGAAGCATTTGGGGAAGAAGTAATGGAAAGAGAGACCAAACCCACAAAAGTAGCTAAGCCTGTAGATAGTAGACTTACAACCAATCTTCTACAGCCCAAAGGAATGCTCTGTTTATAAAGATATTCAACATTCTGAGAGGAGTCTCATTTTGGCAAGAGGTGACATGCAGAATTTTATACTTTCAAATTGGCAATAGAAATGAAACCCGCTAGATTCATATAAATGTACAGTAATGAATTTTATGTTTGTGATTACAAATGCATGGCAAATAATGTATCTGTATGCATACATTACATATGCATGTTACAATGTAATGTACTTGACATATATGTATGTACATTTGTATAAATATATGTCTTTATAAAAGTATATAAATCTTTTCTAAGATCTTAAAATGACAAATCTAGTTGCAAGATTCACAATCTGCTTTCATGGAAAGTGAACTACCTTGAGCTCTGGTTTGGTGCTACTGACTATAATAGAAGAAGAAGCAATTTTATTATCTATTAGACTGTTTTTTTTCTGGAGCAGAAAACATGATGTTAACTGTGGTTCTAGCTATGTGATCTAACTTAAATAGATATAAATTTGGTCCAGGCTTGACTCCACTGTAAGTTCTCTATGTCCTTTTTCCTTTGTCCTTTTCTTGTTTTTGTAGAAATAAGAGATTGTCAGTGAAAGTTAGGAAAAGATGTAATGTTCAAAGGTTAAAATGTTCATCTTTGCCTGAATATCAACCTCTCCACCCCCAAATGTATGTTAAGTTGAAATTGTGGGAGGTTCTTTTATTCTGACAGCCTTATAACTGAGATATATTTTCACCTGTCATGTAAATCAATAAAATATACAGTACTTAATCTTTAAATGTTTCACTGTTAGAATCATTTTCTGATCCCTCTGGATTAACACACTGTAAAATAGAACACTCAATTTTATATGAATAAATTAAGTGTTTAGCAACTTGCAGTAATGAGGTAGTTGGTTCACATAACTTTATAAACTGGATGAAACACTGCAGTCAAGAATATGTCCACCTCGTAGGCCTGCTTGCCTTAAGGAGATGACAGTCCTGCTTACTTCACTGGCTGTTCTGTTTGAATAAGGACTGCAAATTGGGTCATTACTTTTATATTCCCATGTTTTTACCTCTTATATTTTTTTTTTCTATCAGTCTTTATTTTTCTTCTAATTATCGACTTTTATGTTGCCATAGACTTCATAGAAAAGATGGCACGGTTGCAAGACGGCCACATAAACTACTTTTCTCCTGAGAACTCACAGAGAAATGCTTCCCCTTCACAGAGGACAGCAGCAGATCATGAACATGGCTTTCACGCAGCAGCGGAGGAAAAGTTCCAACACATAATGGCAAAGATTTGGCAAATGAGTTGTTAATCATTGGATCCCTATGAAAACCTGGCTCTCTGAAGTATATAAGTATAAAAACCTGGCTCTCTTAGTATATATATCAGGTGGTTGTAGGGAAGTAAGGGAGTAGGAAAAAGCATTTCATTAAGTTTCCCAAGTCTGATAACTTTGTAGATGGAGGGTCTCCTCTCTGATGACTTTGAAGGCAACTGAAGTCAACAGAGCAGAGGGAAGCCCCTGGATTCCATGGGGCCGCTGCCCAGGGCCTGCTGCTGGGTAAACCTTCTCAGCCGAAGACACACATTCGCTTGACAAGAGGGATCGGCACCTCTGAAGGCACCTCAGGCTTGTGCTGAGTCTAGTTGAGCCCATNGATTCCATGGGGCCGCTGCCCAGGGCCTGCTGCTGGGTAAACCTTCTCAGCCGAAGACACACATTCACTTGATAAGAGGGATCGGCACCTCTGAAGTTCAGGCTTGTGCTGAGTCTAGCTGAGCCCATGATGCCCTCACAGGCTGCTCTGTACCACCAGCCCAGGGGAAGCAGGAAGAGGGACAGTAGACCTGATCTGCTAATAAAATTGCAGAGATATGAAAACAGGGATTTCCATGTATACAAATAAGGTGTAAACAGCTCACATTAAGAAAGAATAATTTGTCTATTTTTATCTAAATAAATTAATAGCAGCAAGAGTTTTCCTGAGGAATCTGCTGCTATACATTTGATTATAATGTAAATCTCGACAGAATTTAGGTATAAGTTATGAAAATATGGGATTTAACCTTTTTGTGCTACAGCCATCCGTTTGTTTTTATGTTGGTTAACTAGTCCCAGCTTCTGTAATATAGTGATCAGGATTGGTGTTAGAATTCCATAGAAGTGATATCTGTGAATGAAAGGATAATGTACTTGTTATGTAGAGAAGTCGAAAAGATACTTTCTTTAAACTTTTTAAGGGAATTCCATGATAACTACATGTCAAACTAGAAGAGTAAACTCACAGGTTTGGTAAGCAGGTTTGGTAAAGCAGGGGCAGGCTTCACATTTTTGCCTGAACTTATCACAAGCATAAGACAGTTCTATAAGATGAAAATATTTATGCAGGGTAAAAAGATGTACCTCTTTATCTTTTTTTTTGGTGGTTTTAATTATTAAATGAAATATTTCCTATCCTCTATCTTTTTTATTTTATTGCCCCAGAGCCATAAGAAATGCAATAGCAACTCTTCTGAGTGGCAAACTTAAATACACCACAGATATATTTGGTGTGACCATTTGTAGCCGTCTTTCAATTTGCCATGTTCATGTATCACTCTATCTTGTACTTGACAAGATTTAGTCAAAAGAAGAGTGATTTTTTTAAAGCATGCTTTCAAAGAAGAGATGAACACTGGCTAACAAGTGTATTGTTTGGATTTGAGTCATATATGTAGGTATTTTTTGTAGCTTCTTGCTGGTCTCCTTTACTGGCTGCCCAATGTCAAAACAGGAGGTTCTCTCTTCTTTTGCAATAATCATCTCTGACATGCTGTTGGCAACATTATCCTTCAGGTTCTTTCTGTTGTCTTCTAGAACACATTTGCCCTATGGGGAAGAAAAAAGCATTCTGTCTTTAAACAAGGAATTAAAAAAGCAAAACAAAAAGATGCTCGCTGGAATTCAGTGCTCCCTTGATCACCTTATTTTATCAGTACACGCAGGACTGCTTAAAGCAGCTAGCTTTACTTTTGTTTCCTTCATTATAATAAGATGAAATCAGGGTTTTCTAATATTGAAATAAAAAGATGGAAATAATGTTGCCCTCAGCACTTGAATAAATCATGATTTTTGTGTTAATGTTGTCTGAAATAATCCAGCATCACTGCACTGGATAAACTGGAAGTAAAGTAATTTTTTCACTAGATAACAAGTAGAGAAGTGGGGCAGAGAGTCTCCCACTTTTATTTTTTATTAAATAAACTTGGTAATCAGCATGAATGCCTGTGCAAGTAAGGGATCAGTCCTCCAGTTACAACCGTCTTCTTATTTTTTAATAGCAGAGGGAAGAAACAGATGTGAAGTAAAGAAGTTTTTTTGCATCATTGATCAAATGATTATAGTCTAATTTAGACATCATGTCTTAATGATTCTTTAGCGCTGATAAATCTAACAGATTTACATCTCTCAAAAATTTTAAGTAATTCTGATGTCAGAGAAATGATAAAGCTGGTTTGCAGGAGCTTCATTTTCTGTTGCCGTCAACTGTCAAGAGCGAATATAGTAGGTTTCCTTCAGGCAAGGCGCTTTACCTGGCTAACTATTTACACAACATTTGTCAAGTTTGTTTAAACCTTCATGAAACAAAGTAAAAAAATCATACAAGATTAAGAGAGACAGACACTGATACTGAGGATGGTTGCATAACCCTTACTTCTTAAGGAGACCAGGTTAAAACAGTGAAATTATAAAGTGCTTTCTTTATGAGATGGAAGAAATTTAGAAGTACGAGATAGTAGTAGATAGATGTTGCTTCCACATCGCTGAGGAGAAATTGTTAGGTTTTTAGTGTTGCTCTAAGCTATGATGTATTTCTCAAATATTTCAAGCAAATCATTCCGCACTAGAAATGGGAGTTTCCCTGTGTCAGGAACATGGGATCACTCTCCTAGAGTTCACCTTTCACGGTACATGCGCATTCAATAGAAAGGATTTCAATTTCCCCATTTCCTCATTGTGCTTTTGGGGATTTTTTTCCTAAAAGTAGAGCTAAGTTGTCTATTAAAATTCATTTGCAGCTTGTTTGTGCCCTTCCATTGTAGTTGTATATGTTTATTTACAAAACATGTTGACAATATAGTAAAGAATGATGGATTCACAAAAAAAATCACTAAGTACTGCTTTTTAAAGAAATAATAATTCTCTTCTATAGAATTCTATCTATAGAGAATGAATGACTGCCTTCTAGCATTTACCATTAAATAAGTATTTTCTGAACATATGTATTCCATGTTCTAATGGTTATGTGATGCATATATATACAAAGATATGGTTATATCATAAATATTGTAATCTACCAAGAAAATAGGTTGGAAGAAGTTAGCTACATCTCTACATAAGGGCATACCAATCACAGGAGAGCACTTTCTTCAGAAAAAAAAGGCAACAGAACAATGTTATTAAATCTGGTTCTGAATTGCCTTTCACCTTACTGTGCTGTGAATACAGAGACTATGAGTCCAGTCTCATTCCTCAAAGGATGTCTGTGTAGTGGGACAGTTCTCGTAGGGAAGAATGATGATGTAGCGTGATGACACTCTCGCAGTACAAAGCAGAGGGCGAAGCCTTGCAGGGTCATTGGCAGTCGCTGTCGCTTTCTAATGCCCTGAGCACTCCGGTTTGAAATATCATAGGCTAATAACCATGCTGTGCCTGGTTTTTGGAGATGGCCATGGTCTTTGAATGGGGAATACATGCAGCTCAGTGATTCCAAGGCTAGTAGCACCTGAGCTTCTACCATCAGGTGCAGAAATATCTGCATGTGTTTTCATCATAGCTGGACAAAGCACCTGCCAGATGTTCTCCTCTTACTCTGAACAAAGTCTACTAACAGTCGGCAGATTCCACAAAGATATCGTGTGAGAGAGGAGCCCTGAAAGCCGAGAGGTAGAGGGTTACCCAGCTGGGGAGTGTGTCATTGCCCACAGGAGGAAAGCTCAGAGACGTTTTGGCCGGTTATAGACATCTCAGGTGACTAGCGGAGCAGATCAGATAAGGGTAACGCAGACATAACCTACTTAGGGGACACAGAGGTGGCATGGGGGGAGAATGGCCGTCTCCTCTTGGGGATGTCCTCTTGGGGACATTTATGTAAATGATTGTCCTTGTTCTCAGTGTTTCTCAAAATATGTGTCTTAACAATTCTGACCCAACAGCATCTCCTGGGTGGTTACAAAAGATCTGAAAATGAATAAATGAATGATCAGTGGGTACTCCTTTTGCATCCAAAAGACTGTCCTTTCCAACAGCAATACACTGTTACTGTCATGACACAGCTATTCTCATTTTCTGCTAAAATCAGTGTGTTTTACAGTGTTTTTGTTTGTATGTTTGTTTGTTTGTATGTTTGTTTTTAGCATTTACCCAAGCTTTGTGCACTTTTATCTGTTCAGTTCAGAAATCTGATTATAGCCACTCTGGTTCTCTGCACTTCTTTCTGCAGGCTGCAGGACAGAGAATGAAGTAATCAATACAGCCTTCTGATTAAAAGTGAGATACAGGATTCCAGCATGTTAGAGCAAC
Source organism: Crypturellus undulatus (assembly GCA_013389825.1). NCBI lineage: Eukaryota > Metazoa > Chordata > Aves > Tinamiformes > Tinamidae > Crypturellus > Crypturellus undulatus. The sequence continues at coordinate 910,436 of VWPW01021686.1, read as the reverse complement.
TTAACTTAGGTTTTTTATTTCAATATCCAGGAAATTCTGTGGTTTGGTGTGTATTTCCTTAAATGCTTTACCAATGAGAAACACATTTAAACAGCACATAGTAAAAATTAAGCCTATGTAATTTTTTTACTATTGCAGATATCACTATGAAATATCTCAAGACTAAATTTATTCCAATAATCATTACAATGATGAAAAAATTCCTTGCTTCAATAATTGATTTATGCTTCATTTAAATGTACAGAGTAGTTTCAATATCATTTCTTATTAGCTCTAATGACAAATTTTAAAATAGCAGGGCTCTGAAATAAAGATGAAAATTTGCCATACAAGTTATTACATTTAAATGGACTTAATATTTAATATTTAAAAAATCATTTGATGTAAATAGCCATCATGAATCACTGCAAATATACTTACATGTAATTAAACTTTTTTTCTTTACTCATATCTAGTTGCTTCATAATAAATTATTTTCTTTCCTCTTCTAATTTTTTGAGGATCTTCAACAATTACAACTGGAAAAAAATAGTTTTTTTCTCACATATCAGAACTGCTTATTCAGCTTTTCATTATTGCCATGGTTAAGAAATTATATGCAGTATTAAATATATGCTAGTATTGAAGTTTTATGCAAGCTATACTATGTATTCCACTGTGAAAGACAGACAAATAGAACATAAGAACCTCAACAGCAGAATACTGTGAAACTTCTAAAATATTTTGAAGAACCAACTTTTGTGGGCAGACGTTAAAAAAAAAATCTTTTTGTCCTGTACTGTAAATTCCTTTCACATGAGATTCGAGGAGCAACTTTATCCAAGACGAGATCCTACAGGCATGGCCAGGAGGCAGCGTGCCGTCTTTTGATGCATCTGACACGGCTGCTGTTTGCAGACCACAACAGTCACAGGCAGGACCACAGTATCTAGTGATGTCTGTGAGCCGAATTCAAGCAGTACATTTAGGATGCTAAATAATAAGCAGTGGCGTTTGGTAGGCATTTTACTGGAACAGTGCTCCCAACTGTTAGCTGTTTTTACTTAAACACACACAAGAGTACTTCAGTGACAAAAATATTGCTTCTCTGACAAAAAGTGCTTCTCTGTTGCCAGGGCCGCTCAGGCAGCTTTGCGATGTCAGTCGCAGAAAGTGCTTGCAGAGAATTATATGTGCTTGCATTAGTGATACCGTAGCACCACTTCCAGCTGTTTAAGAAAATTGTATTAGGTCCATGTATCTCTATAACTGACAGTGTGACATTGTTCTAGCCTGACCCTTTCTTTAATGCACAGAACATCTTTTTTATACGATGAGTCTAAATGCAACACAGTTAACAGGGGATGAATGATATCCCTGAAATCATTACATGAAACCTGAAACAGGCTGCTGAGGTTGCTCATGAGGGAAAACACTTGCATCTGAATACATAAACCTTCAAAATTTAGTTGCTTTTGGGAAGCTAATCAGCTTAATTCCAAAGAGGTACCTAGCTTCATTAAGCATTTTCTTCTTAAAATGAGAACAGAGTGGGAAAGAGCAAATGGGAAGTTACAGTGGAGTTCCCCTGGGCTCTGCCCTGATACCTGGGCAATCACAGGTGATTTGGGAAAGCGGTTGAATAATGTGGTGGGAATTTTGCTGATGATGCTAGATGATTAGCAGTAAACACTAGGACTAACTGAAAAATTGAAAGGAAATTCCTAAGATGAAGTGACTGGCTAATAAAATGACAAATTAAAATCAGTGTCAGTGAATGTAAAGTGAATGTGTGCAGGGTAAAAAAATCCTAACTTAACAAATAGAGTTGATGGGCTCTGTCTGGCCCAAGCTCAAGTTTACAGCTCAAGAAAAAGATCTCATGGTCAAAACAGGTAAATAGAGCCCCAAGATGGCAGTCTACTGTGTGCTCCCAACTGAAATATAGGAATTAATTAATATTAGGGATTATTAAGAGGAAAACAAAGAAAAAAAGTATGGGAATCTATTGTGCACCTGTATGCTGACAGATAACTGTCTTCCCCTCTGCCTGGTAATGGCAGAGAAGGTTGAACTGAAAAGGTTAAGGAAGAGCTGGGTGAGAGATCAAAGGTGGGGAACGGCTTCTTCGCAAAAGGAGTCTCACACTCTTCAGTATGAAAAAATGAATGAAAGAATAAACAATACAGGCTGAATGAAAGTATGATAAAGAGCAGCATGGAGGGGAAGAATGGGAGTGATTGTGTGCACTCTATATATGTATGAAATAGGGACACCCAAGGAACCTAACAGGCATCAGGTTCAGAAAAGGAAACGGGAAATATTACTCGGTGTATGGGAGTGCTCAATACGGGCTGCTGTGAATGCTACAAGTGTAGATGCGGTCAGGACAAAACTGGACAAGTAATTCTTGCTTCGGGAGTCTCCGAGCCATGAGGAGTTGATAGCTGGGATAGTTTTCTAGGCAAAAAATCGCTGTATCATTTTGTTTTGTATCTTCTTGTACTGTTTCTTTGACATCATCTTTAGGCTACTGTCAGAAACAGAGCGCTGGCTGGATAGATGGATCTTTAGTTTCACTCAGCGTCTCTTAGGCTCTTAGTTAGCAATGTTAGCAATCATTTACTAACACTACTAAAAATACTTTGAAATGATACTGCTGATGGTTTTTACAGTTTATGAAGAGTTCATTTTTGATATATATGAGATGAGGATTTTCCTCTTTGTTTTAGATTTGTCTTTACATTTAAAGTAAAAACAACAAAAATAATTGCTTTTTGTTTCCTTCATTCATATCCTTATTAACAGTATCAGCAGAAACTTACCTTAGACCTAATTAACTTTAGAAATAATGTAGTTCAAGGAGAAAGATGAAATTTCTTTGAATAATGTGAAAAACATGATGACATCGTTTAGTAGAGATGTAGACCAGTTACTTTCTAAAGACCTGTTTTGAAAAGTATGTGTGGCTACTTTTATTCACTCACTGCCTGTCATGCCTGCATTTTTTTGCACTGACTTCCATTTGCCATAACAACAGAAGTTTAACAAACCATATATATGTGTTTCAGTCATAGAAGTGTACATAAACACAAAAGAAAAGTAACAGAATGCAGGTTGCCAATCACATCATCCCATTTTCCCAAAAGCTTTGAGTTTTACTTTGCTAAGAGTTTCCTTCTTGCGTAGCTTTTAAAAATTTGGAAAATCTATACTTTCTGTAGGGGAAGTTAGTTATTTTCCACATGGAAAATCCAATTTAAAAAAAAATCCTCTTGAAAATATATATGTAATGCTTTCCTATAGTGCAAGTAACTATATCTGGTGTCTCAATATACTACAGAGTTGTACTACTTTAAGAAAAAAAAAGTTAAAAGTAAATTTTAACCTCTAATGTTCCTAATTCAGGGTGGCTGAATTAAGTGGGTTCCAGACTAGGTTGGAAAATGTCAAGGTAGCTAGATATAAAATATTTGCACTTCTTTTTTCTTAAGGTTTGCATCAGCACAAGCAGCTCACATATTTTGCCTTCAGGATTTGCTTCTCAGAAATGTAGAAAAAGAAGCTGGAGATGTGAGGGAGTTTAGCCATAAGAGATAAGTATTTTTCCATTCCCTTTATGTAGATGAGGAATATTTCTGGCCTGGCAGCGCTCTCACAAAAACTAACAAATGGAAGTTATCATGGGCGAAACACACACACATGCACGCACACACACACACACATGCAAAATCAACCTAAGATAAAATGATATAAACTGACAAGAAATGCACAGGAACAGTAAAGGGTATTTGAGAAAGGCATACATTAAAGCACATACAATACACTCTGGAAAACCTTGGAACAATATCCGTGTTGGAGAAGATGATTAAGAACAAGTCACCTCAAAATACAGGTCAAATTTGTCTACGTAGACCTTTATAATTCAATCGTTAGAAAAAAAGCAAACACTTTTATGTTAAATTTTGTGGATTTGTATATGATTTTGTATGTAAACTTTTCTGTAACTTTGCTTATATAATCATCAAATGATTTGCCACAGTTAACTTTAAATTAATATTCCAAATCAAGCACTCCAGATATGCTTTCCAGATAAATGGCAATCTTAAAGGTATGTAAATAATGCATATCTAAATGAACAAATTTGTCGCTTTCCAAGTTCTGGATTTCTGATTAAAGTTATAGCATATTCATCTACTTTCCCTAGATAATAACCATCTTAGATAACAATATTGGAAGAAATTTTCAAAACATGGTCATCCAAACTTTAGAAATTATGTGAGTTACATCTCTTTGATGTAACTCAATTTCATTTTCTTTTAAAAGTAAAATGAAATACAGTTTGTGTTCAATTCAAGCACTGATACAAGATTTAAACATCCTAGTCTATGAACCTTTAGATTATCCATATAAATAATGGAATGCTAAATTAAAGCAAGGGCTTTAATTTATCATAACATATAAATTAAATTCCCTTAAGGTTTGCTATGCTTGAACATAAAGAAGTTTAGCAGTATATTGTTAGACAATCATTTTATGCCATATATTTTATTGAGATGGCATAACTATTAAAACGTATTTCAAATGCAATATATATTTTTGATATGATAAAATAATTTGAAAGATGTCAACTTGAATCACACAACAGTGATTATTTACTAATGTAAGATAGAGACACTTTGATTCTAATAAGAAAATGTCTGGCCTGAAGTCACACCTTCATATGCATCTAACGGGACTCTCATTTTATCATATTTTAAGAATCCACACCTCATATTTTCTGTTTCCTTATATGGATGGTGCTAATGACACACGTAGTAAACCTTCTATTAGCTTTGTACTTCAATAGGATTTGTTTAATTTCAGCTGTCAAACAATATGGGGAAAAAAAATCCACTTTTTTGATAACCCCAGGATTTAGAATGCATTATCAGTATGACAGCAGTAAATGTTTTCCAAACAGTCTTATTTATGGGCCATGTTCTTTCTTGGTGTATATACAAATCTGAGCAGCATGTGAAATCCCTCATTTGTTTGCCATAAATTGTGCATGTTACCGACCGTAAGATTTATTATGTAAGAGTGGTTGACTAAACCAGGATTGGTACAGTTGATATGCAACATTTTACCTGCAGCTCACTTACTCAAATCTGACTGGAGTTGGTACTATCTGAAAGTCATTACCAGCTGACGTCTGTTCAGTAATCAATCTATATGAAATGTATATGCTAGTCCCTTTCCCACTGGAGAGGTACTTAATATATATTACTTGCATGTATGTGAAACCCACAATGATAACTGATTTCTCCTCACCAGAATGGATCACTTAAAACTTATTATAAAAGGCTGGGCAGTATGGGAAGCCACTCTTATTGCCCGTACTCCAACACGGAGAATGGAAGAGCTGCTGTTTTTACTGAGGTGTCCATCTGACACTTCATTGAGATCACCAAAAATATTTTACATTTGCATAAATTTACTTAGTCTTTTACCTTTAGAGTTATACTATAAATTTCTGTGAAAATTAGCCACTGAAATTTCCCTCTTCTCTTCCAATACCTGGTTCCATATTTATTCAGAGTATGGCAGTTTTACACTATGTTATATTCAACTATATTGAACAGAACACTGTAAAATTTCTATTTACAATATGAATTCTGACAAAATATTATCAATTCTTTATGATAGTCATAATGTACACAAATAATATTTTAGTGCTCTATTCACTTTTTTTTTACATTACTTTTAATTCTTTTGCTGATATTTATAAAATCCTCACCATCATGGTGCCTGAGGGCCTGGTATTACATTAATATCACATAATAACTATAATTATATATTTTTTTACAATTCAAATAATTATCTTGTATTAAAATATTACCCAAATCAGGCAGTCTGTCATCCATGCTTCTTAGCATTTTGCCAGAGCAATATGCTAATACTGGAGGACTGAGAGACCTTTTTTTAAATCGTGAAGTCCATCTGTTTTTACCCTACGCAGTCATTCAGTAATGAGAAAGCACAGTTTTTACCACTGAATATTCCTGGTTCAGAGAATACTGCAAAGACATTTTAAATGCATCTTCTGCTCCATTAGAGTAACTGAGATGCCTACTTGTAAAAATATTTTCTATTTTTTCCTCTTTGTGAACATGAAGAAATTGTAGGTATGTGTAGGGAGCTGCAGCTTACCAAACGATTGATGTAGCTTCTGGTGCAGGACCTACTCCTGCAAGCAGCTTTCAAGTTCAGACACCAGAGCGCACGATGGAGCCTCTCTGCAGAACAGACTGTACAGTGCCACTTGTACAGTGGCTCTGCTCCTGTCCGCTTTGAGCCACATAAAAACTCATTAGGAGCCAGTGTCCCAAAGCGGCAATACCCATTTTACAAAGTACTTCATTTCATATTTAACTTTAGATATGTACATAAATCCCTCTGAATGAATTTTCTTGTGAATGGGAATAGATTTAAGTCTAGGCTTGATGTTTTTCTGAGATGGTAGGTAGATGTTTTCATGTTTTTTTTATTTTCAAGCCAGCTTAGTTGTAGCTGTTTAACTACAGTCTTGTAGAAATGCTGACTTCTAAGAGCTGAGAAAATGTGATATGTGCCAGGAAGGAATTATTTGGAATTCCAGCCTGGGAAAAGCAGTAGCTGATACTGTTTGTCAATAAAAAGCACCAAGACTGTTCTGCTGGGGTGGTGGGCTGTATGATTTTATGTCTGCTCAGTTTTATTGAAAAATCACAGTACCAATCCTCACTATGTTTGAAGAAACTCTCTGTTTCTAATCTTTTAAGAATCTCAATGACTGCAATTGAAGATAAGCAAACAGGGCAGCTGTGACTCAACGCTAAATTTGATCTAGTAATATGTTCTGTACAAAGAGCTTGCAGATACTCAGTGGAGTTATGCCCCATGCAACCTTTATCTTGTTTTCATCTGTGTTTTCTCTTTTTCACTGTGAAACACAAAATAGTCTTTTCATGCTCATGCTTTCTGCAAAAAATGTGAAAATGCATCTATAATATTTTTCCCCACATTTGAAAAATGTTTACTAAAGGTTGATTTTGTCATGTAGATTAAATAATTCCGAATAGAAGAGCATGCTTGTGACAGGTCTGTATTTTCTTGGACATATTGCATTTGATTCTGAGTGCAGTTTTCAGCTTTTTTAAATGGAATTTTGTGGGGTTTGAGCGTTTGTTTTTCATTATGTTAAACATAGACCATCCATATGTTGCTTTCCTTTGGAATCTTAAAGAAAACATAGTCATTTAAATCTTGGCTATTTTATCCCTGTAGTCATAAAATCACTGTAGAAGAAGACTTTTGCCTTAAATATTTTTCTCCCTTAGTCGCTGTAAATGTGTGCTCTAATTCCTTTTCTTCATTACACTTATCTGACAAAGTTGTTGCAGGGAAGGAAACATGCATAGGATATGAAACAGACTCATGATCTGCTCCACGGCAAAAAACCTCGACCAAGGTGCTCAAGTCATACTGCTGGTTCATGACCTTCATGTTGGTAGAGCACAATAGGAAGTGTAATAGCTGGCTTCTATGCTATAATCTTTATTGAAAGAATAATACATGAGATCTTACACGTTTCTATCAGTTGCAAATATTCTTGTAGCTCATTGTACAATATGTCAGATGAAATGGATTTCATGATCTTTTGTATAATGCATATGATCCGATAGTAATTTCAAACCTAATTTATTTCCTTAGAAATTCATTCATCTTTTGGGTGCCATTTTTAACCATTTTGATTTTCTATTGTACAAGCACAGAGGCTAAAATCTTTGCCCACATACACATATACCACTCCCATTGGATTTTGTACAGGATTTACAGCATCTAAGGGAAAAAATTAACTTAGGACTATTTGTATTTTATCATTATATTACAAGATTTTTTTCTGTTCAAAACCTAGTAGTTCTTTAGCAATTGTGTTTCATTTTGGTCTTGTTGCTGTGCTTAGAAAGGCTTTTGTAGTTATCACTTTTTCCCTGATATTATACTTCTATAAATTCCAGAGGTGACTTTGTGTCTTCCAAAATATACGTATAAGTTATTGGAAGTTTTAACATCAATTGCAAGTATATCACTGAAAACAGTTCTTACATATTCTTTTTTTTTTTTTTTTTTCAGTTTAGTAGCTGTTGGTTTTGGGGGTTGTAGAAAGGCAGGGAAAAGGTGCATGCCAGATTTCGCTGGGAATTTCAAAGAGATACTAAAGCCACAGGGCACAATTGTTCTTGTGCTTTTTCTTTTAACAGAAAGAATAAGAGAACAGGGGATTCAGGTAGCCAAAAGAGCTTTTAAAAGGTATATTTCATTTGGAAGAGTGGCATCCTGGCAAGGACAAACATATTAAGCTGCAGGGCATTATTAAATATAATAAATTTTTTGGCCCAGGGCAATGTAGAAAATGTCAGTGCTGGAAATTCCATTTTTTCCCTTGGAAGAGGCTTTATTTTTTTTTAGAAAGCAAAGTAATTGGTAAGATTAAATATATCTTGCATACTGTATGATCAGTTTACCCATTCGTGCTGGAAACAGCATGGTAATATTTCAGTCACAGCCCTCTCACTTATTAAAAGTATGGGCTAACTGTGTCTCTAAGGTTTCACAGTTATAGAGCAGTCACCTTCCTGTAGTCTATGAAATAGCTCCTGTAATTCAGATCTACAATCTTATGCTGCATGTGCTGTTCTATAATATTCTAGTCCTACCCATCAATATGGTATACGTGCATCCATATAAGACATGTTATAATTTCCTCTAGAAATCTGTTTGACTAATAAAGTGGATTTAAATAATGAAGGAATCAATGAAAAAATTAAAGAGCTTTTTCATGTTAAGGTGTAGCATAAACCAAAACCTTGGATATTGAAGATTTTCTTTTGTCTCCCTCTAGAAACTCCAAGACAGAGAAAAATCATAGGTAGGATCATAGAATCCTCAAGGTTGGAAGGGACCTTTAGAGATGATCTAATTCAACGCCCCTGCAAATGCAGGGTCACCTACAGCATGTGGCATAGGACTGCGTCCAAGCAGGTTTTGAAGATCTCCAGAGAAGGAGACTGCACAATCTCCTTAGGCAGCCTGTTCCAAATGCCACTAGGCTCTTAAAAAATAATTCATAATTCAGGATTTTGGAGGAGTATCTAGGTTAAAGAAATAAAATAAGCATGAAAAAATGTATATGAAATATTCCTTGCTCAAAATTCAAGTATGACATAGCAATGCAAAGTTTGAAAATGAAAATCCTAAACACACCTAAAAAGAAGTAACTAAGTGTGAAATACTTGGGAGAACAAGGCTTTGTGGGCATTTATTCATCAGTTCATTGGTGGCTCTTGCTCACAAATCCCAAGTAAATTTGTTCCTGGTAAAATGCTTTAGTGCTAAGCAAATTTTAGGATTCCTGCCTTGATGGTATAATGATTTGATTCCCTTCTTTCAGTAAATTCCATCAGACTGTTCACACAGATTAATGCATTTCCTTCTTTTTAGCTGTTTTTTAATCTGTGTTGATAATATCTAGGATCCTAGAACACATAAGTAGTCTTGTATACATCAATGGCATTACTTTTTCCAGCTTGTGAGCTGAATGCACTCTCTCCTATCCTCATCTTTTAAATTTCTGAAGATGCAAAGAGGCATATGACAGCAGTATTCATTTGTTCCTATTTGTCATGGTTTAGGTAAATTACAACTAAAAGTTGAGTTATAATGAAGTGAATAAGAGAGTGAAGTATGGCAGTCTTACAACATTTGGTGTGTGTGTCTGGTCCACAGTTTTGGATTACCATGACCTGAACAAACTATCTAGATGTAGGACCACAGTTAATTGCTTCTTCTTTGCATCTTTGTGCTGCAGTCACTCTTGGCTGTATTCATGAGTAGACAATTCTGCAATACAGATGCTTCTTAGGTTTGACAAGTACTCAGCTAGAGCTGCTTTCTTTGGTCACTAGTTGCTGACACAAATTTCTCTTTTTCTCTAACAACTACACAGGTCTCTCAAATGAGCTCTTGGACCTAACGACTACACAAAAATGTCCTGAGTTCTGTTCACACATGCACATTTATACAGGAATCACAACTTGCATTACATACACATGGAGGGCTTCAGTTTGCCATTGTGTTTTGGAGTATTTCCCAACCTGGAAATGTCAGTGTTCTCCATGATCCTTTAATAAAACAAGGAATTATTCTGACCATTTCACTGCTACTTAACACAAGTGCTTGCCATAGGTGTTGCTGTTGTATATAACATATTAAGCTATTCTCTGAATGGGCCTAAATGACAACAAAAAGAAATGGTGAGACTTGTGATGTCCATTTATAAATACACATGATCACTAGGACGAAAAGCAAAGCACTGGACCCATATATTTTAACTCAAAATCTAGCTTAGGGAGACAATTAAAAATAATAATAAGGGGCAATCTTAAGCATTGCCTCTCCGGAGCTACGGTTTTTAAAAAGATTGGTGTGGGTCAGTAGCATGCAGACGCAGCTAGTACTATTGATAAGGTGAAATGGTTCGAAAGCCATGCCATGGGCAGTGAATGGTGCTTTTTAAAACTTATTGTTTCAAACAAAGCTCTTCTGCTGGGTGTGTCTGCCCATATACAAGATGCTGCTGCCATCAAAACCGTGTCACTGGATTACATTCAATTTCTGCTTTACTTTTCAGTGCATCTGCATGCCATAATTGGACAGCGCGGGTTTTCTGCGCCTCACATTCCTCTTCGTGATGGCAATGGTTTGTCACCAGCTGCTGCACAGCTACAATTGCCTTTCCCTCAGCACTGTTTACTTTTGATTCTTCCTGAAAGTGGTACATTTTGTTTTATGTTGTGTCACCGTTGTTATACTTCCATAATGTACTTAAGTATTGTTTAGATTGACACAGTGTTAGCACTAAAATTGAAAATAAAATGTCATTATTGGTAAGCACAGCTGTTTTCATGCACATCATTTTCTGAGCTTCAGTTTATTAATCAGGCTAAGCGGGAGTTTGTACAAATGGTAGTATTTTTTCTTGAAGTACTCTATGGACTTCAGATTTCCATCATAACAGAACTGAATAGTATAATGCAGCATAAATGTTTGATGTGATTAAAACTATTTATTCTGGGTTTGTAATTGATTTAATTGTAACATCTAGCGGGCTGCAATTTTGAAAAGTTTCAGCCCTGATTGCCTATTATTCACATGACAACACTGAAATAAAATGACACTATAGTAAATGAAAACATAACAAATAACCCTAGTGGTTCAATAACATTTTGAAAGAAAATCAGTAGATGTTCTGCAGAAATCACCTACAGAAACAGCAGAAATAAAAGCCCAAATGTAAAATGCGTCAAATTTACTGCAAATTTAAGAGTACTAAGATTCTGCACCCACAAAAAGTTAATCAGGTTTGATCCCACAAGAAACCTAAGTGTTTTGAACTGGCTTTGTGCAACATAAGGGAGCTCTTCCTATGAACTGAATTTATAGAACTGAGAACTTTAGTTTATATAAGCCTTGGATACACTACATTTCAACAGTGTCATGTATCATGTATAACATGCCCCTGTTAATTCCTAAAATGAGAATTAGCAAAAACAAAATTCAAATAAAATCTGTCTGTATAACATATATATATGTATATGTATACATATACCCAATATTTAGTAATGCATAATATATATATAATATAATATAATGTAACAATAAAAATGGTTCAGAATTATTTACCAATCTTTATTCTCAAAGAATAACAAACAAATTCATTTTAGTTGTTTCACATACAGCTATGAGTATCAGTGTCATGTTTTAAGTACTAAGACTGCTATATGTTACAAAATATTTTTCTTTTGCTTGGTAGTCATAGGTCATACCCTCTACATTCTGTGAAAAATACAGCTTTTGTGTTCTTACTTAATTTTCTATTTTCACATTTCAATTTTAAAATTCCCAAATATAAATTTTCAAGCGCAAACTTTCAAATTTAACCAATTAGGCTATAGACTATAACTATGGGAAGTTTTTATGTAATCCCACTGAAGTCCATTTGCATATTCAGCCATATTGTGCTTACCATTTTACAGGTATAAGAAGTAAGTGAGCGGGCTATTACACTGAGAATCAGGTAGACTGCCTTCTAAATATACATACAGTTTATTGTATCTTTAGGGAGTCAATTCAATTCTTTTAGGAAGTAGAATAATTGAAACAGGTCTTCCCAAATAACATTTATGACCCTGTATAAGAATTTCATATTATTAAGATGTCCTTGCAGACCTGAGGGCCTACCTCCAAGCCTGTCTACCATCTTTGGTGGGCAAAGGCAAAATCCAGCTCTAGATTTGTTACCCTCAAGAGTTCCACAACGCTATATTCTGCTTCTCTTTTCTTTCAGAGGCACCAAAGACACCAGCATGACAGAGACTTCACCTTCTTCTCTTTTAAATATAGTGGGTAAGACTCTTACCAAGGAGTTCCTTGGAATACTTACTATTTTTTTCTCCTTTTGAGAACCCAAGATGATATGAAATTTAGAAAGTACAGTGAATAAATATGTTAAATTTTCAAAGATATCTTTTAACCACTTAATCCAGCTGTTACATATAGGATCATTCATTGTCTTGTGTTCTTTGGAATAACATAGATGTTTGGAAATAATGGTATTGAGTAAATCTTCAGATTTTGCACCTCAGTGGACATATAGTATCCATCTCTTGAGGTTTTCTTTCAAAGTATTTATATATTGGAGAAATAGCTCAGAATGATAAAAGTTTACCACAGAACCATGAGCTGAGAAGATAGTATTGCTAGGGTCCAAAAATCCTTCTTGGGACTTTTCTCCACACCTCCCTAAAGTCAACTGATATTTCTGTAGCCATTTCTCCTTGAGTTTGCTCTTTGCACTCTGAAAGCAGGACAGCTTGTATATTTAAGCATTTTCATTGTATAACATTGAATTAGGAAAAATTAAATCACAAAGCGAACTAGTGGTCTCTAAAAAAGGAATGGAAAGCATTTGTCTTCAGGTAGGCTGTTTCACAGTAGGGTAGCTGCTCTTTCCTTCTTGCTCTTTCTCAAAATGATGGGTTTTCTATTATATTAAATGTCCCTTGCCCTTTAAGTGATACAGGGTGCTAAACCTCTTCATGGTTCACAGAAGAGAAGACAAAGAGATAGAAAGAAATACAGAGCTAAAGATTTTCCAAAATATTATTAATGTATGTAAAATTTATTTAAGATATATGACAGTAGAGAGAAATCTTCTAGAGTGCAGTGCTGCCTGAAAGAGGCAAGAAAGGTAAATACACCTTTTTGCATTCTTTGCACATTCCGTAAAAAAAGTATCTGAATTAATTTCCAGTTTCCCTTTTTCTGGAGTGACTAGCAAGAAATTTGGGCTACATTTGAAAGGAGTAACAATGAAGAAGTTTTGATGACTTACAATCAGCACTAACACCCTTCAGATACCATTTCTGCAGCAAGTTTAATTGTGTAACTATAAATGCAGTACAGTTTATAATGCAAAAAGTAATTTCTTGTTATTAGTAAAACGAGGTGAACATTTAAATCTTTACCAGTGCCAGATGTGTTCATACAGAGTGTAGAAGTATAAGAATGGCACTGGCATAGCTAGTACTTAAATTTTGGCTTGGAGAATTTCTTTATTATGTCTCATCCTAGATAGTGAAATTTAGAAACTTGTTATTAATTTCATTATTCTACCTGAAAGATTAATTTCATACTCTGCAAACGAGATAGCCCTTGGGAACACGGGGGAACCTGAGGCTTGTTAACATACGTTAACAGTGCATTTCCACAAGATCTACCAAAGTCTGAGAAACCTGCAAGCTGGAACATAATCATAATTATTAATTGCTACTTTAAATGGATATATTTTAGACATGGGATAGCTTGTTTGACTAGCATTCATCCATAGCTTTTTGCACTAGCAGTTTGAGAGCATCTTCAAAGCTATCCTTTCTCCCATGATCAGATGACAAGGATTTCCAACAACAGAACAGTTCAGTGTTTTGAGAATAAAAGATGTGATTTGTTGTCTCATTTATGGAGCATCTTTGCTCATTTTCCAAAAAACTAATATTTAATATTTCTCCCTTTCACAAAAAATAATCTCTTTTTGTATTGTGAAGTGTTATTGGCTATGGGTGCTCTAAATACACAGGTTAGAGGTGCTTTACTCAAAGTAACACATATCCTGGTGTTTGAGGGCAAGATTGTCAAGCTGGAGACTTGAACTAAAAATTGTGGTGTATGAACACTATGGACAAATGGGAGAAATTCTAGGGTTGTTGATTAGGGACAAAATGGGAGAATACTTGGACAGGTGCAGAGTGGTCAAAGACAGCCAGGACATTTATAAAGGGGAAGCCATGCTTGTCAAATGTTATTAACTTGTTTGAGAAGGTGACAATGAGAGCTGACAGGGGTGAAGAAACAAACATAATCTGCTTGGACATCAAGATGGCTTTTGATAGTGGTACACCCAAGACCAGATACAGCGTTAGCAAGCGTCTGATGATGAAGTGACTGAAGGAATGCTTCTGAAAGCTCTTAGACTCAGCCTTGTTGACATAGCACAGCAAAACATGCAAGAAAATACACAAAAGCAGTAGATATAAATGCACGTCAAAGGGGTCTTAAACATGAAAAAGGAAGAGGAATGAATCAGCTTGTGAAAGAGGGAGACAGAAGCAGCAAAATGGTGGGAGAGGAAAAGAACTGACTTCTTCATACTTTCTCACACAGAGAAGATAGTGAACAGTGGTTTATTGAAGATCCCTGTAGACAGAATGAGCATTCAAGATTCAGAGGCACTTGATGAAATACCTCTACAACTGCACTTTACTTTGTTAGGAGTCCTGCTATGTGCAAGAAGTTTTTGCTAGAGGGAATAGACAATTTTTAGTACCTGCTGGCAGAAAGACATCTGCTGGGAACAAGGCTTTTAAGACATTCTTTTGTTGAAACTGGAAAATTGAGGGTATATTCCTTCCTAAATCATATTTAATTGCTATGTACTAAGCAATACCTTCCTGGTGCTATTTTTTAATGGAAGATAAGGTCAAAATGTAAAGGATTCTTGACTTAAATTTTCTGTAATGTTATTTCTCTGTACTTGTTCACATTCTGTTTTGCATGGATTTTTCCCTTTCATCAAATTTCATTTGCTAAGGGAATTAGCTACAATATTTAACAAATGGGTGCCAGTCATAATAGTTACTGAAAAGTTACTGAAACAATTTTTGAGATAGAATTAGTAAATGGAGTGGACCACTACGGAAAGCCTGAAGTGATAATCAAACATTATACACGATGCAGTCTTTCCATGCCATCATATATTCCTTATTTTCAGTTTTAATATGAAGTTTTAATATGCATGAAGTTTTAATATGCATTTTAATTTTCACATAACTGGCACATTACAAGCATAGACAAAAATATTTCATTGTAAAGAATAGAAGCATAGTTTGCTACTGTGGTTAAAAAAAACATCTCCAATAAGAAGACTTAAATGTAAGCTGGTGTCCTATTTTTCTTTTTTGCTATGGATTTTAGAATATTTTCTAAACTTCACCACAAAATTTTTTTCCTACTCTCTCTTTGAAATTTAAAAGCAAAAAGCAAAAGATTTCCCATACTTTTTTAACAAATTCTTTTGTTGCTTTTATCCATATCTGTATTTAAAAAATAAGTGGTAAAAACACTCTAACTCGAAATGGTAGTCTGTTTGTTACCATTTAATTCAGTAAACAGAGGCAGATACTGCTCAGCAAGTTGGTCGCTAAGCTAGAAACAGGAATATTCCTTCGCAACTGAAGAAACAGCACAGCCAGTAGAGATTCTGTTTTGAAAAGAGATGCAGAGGACTGGGAATGTAGAAGCTCCATGGACGTGTGAAGCTCTGTTGCACAAGGGCAGTGTAGTGACTCTTCAAGAGAGTAATTTTTGATCTACTTTACTGAGACAGTTTGTCCTGTTTAAGATAGCGGTTTAAGATAGTTTAAGATCTGCAACTGCTCCATGTCTTGACTGAAAGAATTTACATGCATTTAATTAATATACTTTTATGCTCTGACATGCTGAAGTAAAAAAAAAGTCTAAATTTATGAAGAGATTTGCTTCTCTGGGTTTTCAGCTAGAAAAGGGAGAAAGTTAGTTGTGCCCTGATGATGGCTTAAGTGGTCAAAAGTACTAGAAAAGGAAGAATAGAACTAAAAAATAAAGGGTGTTTTTTTTTCCCCACTTTCCTAATGCTTTAAATTCTCAGAATCTGTCCACCTGGAAGTACTTCCAATATGTTTGGGGGAAACAGGACAATGCAAGTCCCAGTTCCTTTCCCTTGTTTGGTTTAGCCTATTATTTGTGTTTTTTAGTATATGGCATTTAAAGAAGTTTGAGTATAAATACCACGCCATATCAAATATAAAGTAGGCATATTTTTGAGAAAGGAAACTAATACATACTGGAATAAAACAGGAAAACACAAAGATAAACTTCTGAAGTAGGGTATGTTGTACATTTATATATTTCTATGCATTCTTTTAACAAAATGAATATTTTAAATCTACTTTTATCTTTGAATGGTAGAAAATAGACAAGGAAATTAATATTTTTGTAATATAGATGTCATCTTATATTTCATGCCTGATTCATTCGAAAATGTAGATTAATTTGCAAACAGTTTAGAGAGGTGAACTATTGAATTGAGTCCTATAAGATTTAGGATTTATCATCTTTTAAAGTTGACACCCAGTGAGAGCTTGTCAATTACAAAGAAGTGAAATGAAGTGAAAATAAGCCTCATCTTCATTTTCTTGTTATATGCTTGGTGGGTTATAGAAAGACACCATCTACAAGCTGAGAATAATTATTTGCAAAGTATTTTTCACTTTAAACCAAAATTATTTATTTTATCTCATTCCATTATGATGGAGCAGTAACTGTAATTTCCTAATCTCATAACCCAAATAGTCTTTCAATACTGATGTGGCCTACCCTAAATGTAAGTTTGTTTGGGTTAAGAATGAAAAATGTTGTTTAGGATAGGATTTTTTGTCAAATGTTGCTAATCCTTTTCAGACAAGTTATTCAGAATTTCTTCACTTTATACAACTACATCATCATGTAATTTAGCAAATATTAAACTGTATGATTGATATAAAGTCAACAATATAAACCTTTTATTTAGATGCAAATTCTCTTCTACCTTAAATGTGTTTTATATTATCAACCCTTTGCTTATAGATCAAATTTTTGCACAGAACCTTTTTTAAACCTCTTCATAGGAAATTATTCAGCCTTTCTAATGTGGGTCTTTCAAATATGATTTTGTGTTTTTACTCTTATCAGTTTTATTCAGTAGCATGATTTTAGTTCTGCAAGCATATACCTGGTGCCATCTTATCTTTTTTTGCATCTAGCATTCCTGCACTTAGGCAGTGCATAATTTTTTTACTGAATCTTATTTCATTGAAATCCTGTTGCTGTTTCTGAGGAAAGCAATCTTTATTTGAATTCTTTCATTTTTAAAACAAACATAAAATAGACCTCTTCAGCAATGCTCAGCTCAAATGATACTTTTGATTTTTAACGGAAGCTCCAAGCTTTTTGTTTGCCTGTTTTTCAGGATTTTATGAGAGCAGAGAGGCCAGATGACTTGCTTTTAGTGCCTAGCAAACCACTAGCTCAACATGAAGTAGAACTAGTGATCTCCTGGCTGTGAGGCCTTGGCCCAGACCACCTCCCTTCCTGCAGAAGGAAATCTCATAAAGCAGAAATGTGGGAATCTCTCTGAATGGGAATTGGTACTTAATGACACTCATTTTATTCATAAGCACACACATTAGAGCTCAGTGAACACATATGCAAAATATTAGATGTCAGTTATCACTTTGAATTTTTAGATTTCTTTGCCATGCAATTAGTTTTCTTTATTAGTTGATCTGGATAATTGCATCTGAGCGTCTTGTTTGTGCTAGCTGATGCACAAAGCAAATCCTATAACATGTCTTGTATTATTTCCATTTTGCTTTATTGTAATCTTGCTCTTCCCTAGTACATTTTGGTTATGCTATTTAAATATATAGTAGAATATTTCCTTTTTTATTGCAAAAGAATGCTTTGATCTATCAAAAAGTTTAATTGCATTTCATGCAATGGTTTCTATTTGCAATTAGGTATATGTATAGCAGTTGCTAAGTTTTTCTTTCATGTGCTTGCATTCATTTTTAAAGCAAATTTTCTGTTACAGCATCATGTATTGTACAGTAAGTTCTTTGCTCAGATTCTGGTAACAGTAACCTCAGGGAACTGCACACATATATCTGATCTTCCCAGTCATCCATGAAGTGTTTTGGCAACTTGGCCTTTGATTATTTTAATTATTCCCTTCCTGTTTGTGATAGATTAATGCATGGTTTGATTTAACATTGTTACATCTCTGCCTCTGAATAGAGAAACAAAGACCAGTGTCACCGATTGCAGCAATGCAGTATATACTGTACTATTCCTTTTACTTTTTCATTCTTTTAAACAAAATCTGCTGAGGGAAGATCAGTTAGTAAAGATTTTTATTAAAGAATGAAAACCAACCAAACAAAAGATAATTCAGAGATTAACGCTTAGACTGACATTATAATTTTCCTACTCTACTGAACAGTATGTCACATCATGTGTGGTCCCACAGAAGCAGAGTTGATTGCAAAGACAGGAATTTAAAAATTTGAGAAGCAAAGTTTTGGTTGTCTAGGGGTTAATGAGATATCAGGCATTATTAGGAATATCACTAATAATCTAGAAATACATTTTGCAAAGAATTAAAGATTACTTTTGCTCTCTACATACCCCATCCTTTCAAATAAACCTTCTAGTTGAATAAGCTATGAAAGGAAATTGAGATGAAAAGTATCAGAGCACTTTCAACTGAAATCCGTGAATAAAGAAACAAACTACCATACCTGGCACAGTAGGATGCAGAGATCCTAGGGCTTAGTGATTAATGTCTGCAGGTAATTGAAGGTATGTGGAATTTTACAGGGTCTGGCTTATCTTAATATTTTTTCAGAATACAAGCTCTATGGGTACAAAGCATCACACAAATTGGAAGTACTGCACTCACTTCTCTTATCAGCTAAGTCAAATGAAGTAAGAAGGCAGTTGCCAAGGTGCAGCTGGGCTGCGGAAAAATAGCTTACCAGTGCTACTGGTCTCTGCTCTCAGTATTTAGATTAACCTCAGATCAATATAAGCAAACAGTATTTTGGAGCAGCTGAGTATGTAACTGGCTCCAGATACCTGGCTAGAGAAACTGGCCTTTGAACATGAGTCAAAGTAGGAAACTTAGAGGGGAGGAATAATTCCATATTTGATAATTCCATTTTTGTTAAGGAAGATACTTTCCCCAAAGAGAGGGCGAAGGCTTACTACTTTTTAGATACCTACTGGGAAGGCAGTTTGTACACTTATGGCTATATCTGCCTCTTCATGGAGGTGACGTGGAATATCAGCAGAACACATGCTATATATGGTATCTAAATAATAACCCATTACAAATCTTTTACTTTGATGACTTTTGTCTTGGACAAAAGAACAGTAAGATCTTCAGTTCTATTATGAACACTGTGTTTCTCTCAGGATATTGATGCTGATTTTTTTTTCTTGAAAATATTTTAATTTAAAAGCACTGAAAAAAAAATAAGTGCTGACATTTTTCCTTTCTTTTATTACTGGCTAAATATAGGTTTCCTGTACCTCAGCTTAGCCAGGATTGTCAAAAAGAATAGTACTTCTAACATGAGTAAACATTACTACTGACTTGGTGCTCAAGCTGTTGTAAACTTTCAGCTCTATGCATTTGCATTACATACATAACTCAAGGTGGTTGCTGGTGCTGTGCTGTGCAAATAATTTTTAGTGGAATAATTTTGTACAAAATGACAATGTTTTGCAGAATCTTTGAGTTTCTTTTAAACTTCTCAGTGAGAAATTGTTGAAACATTTCCTTGTGAAGCTGAAACATCAGGCTTATATTTTATTATTTTGCTTTCTCGAGAAAATAATATTTTGAAGTAGATGATAGGATAATTGAACAAGGTTAAAATTATAATATTTAGATGAATCATTCTGACTTTTTTAATAATTGATTTGTTAGAAAAAGGGTGGGAAAATTGCCCGCAGAATGGCTATAGAAATACAGGCCTTTCAAAACCTTTCAAAAAGACTTTCACTCTTCAGAAAAACTGAAAAACAATTGCTATCTAGGAAGAGGGGTATAAATACTGAGTTATAAAATTCTTCTGTAAAACATCACTAAATTTTTATAGCACTTTTTTTAATTGAAAAAAAAATCAGGTCTTTTCTATGATTTTTATTTTGCGACACTGCCAGATAGCTCTGCTAATCAGCTTTGAACAGTGCAATATTTTTCCAGTGGAACACAAACCAATATTTTTGTTGTCATCTTCATTAGGTACCTTTGATGAGCAACAGGCATTGAAGCCCTCCTCAAATATACACACATACACACACACACACGCACACATATATGTATATTTACATGTCTATATACATATTTAACACAAAAGTGTGCGTGTGTGTGTGTGTGTATAGACACACACACATATATATATTATTCATATATATATATATGTATGTATAAAAGCAGCAGCAGCAGTCAAGTAGAATTGTGAGTTCTGTGAGGGAAAATAGACGCAATTCCAAAACACACCATACACTTTTTTTTTTTTCATCTGATTGAATGTTTCTCATCTGATTTTGTTGAAATAGGACATCTTAGAACTTTACATAGAAAATTGAATCAAATAAGGCAGGTGGAGCACAGTGGAAATGAGAAAGTCTTAACATTGTACTGTGAGTATAAGGATACAATACAGTTCCCATGCACCAGTGATAATGATAAAGAGAACTGAAATGGTTTAGTGTTTCTTTTTTTTTTCTAAAGTGAGGGAACTAAATACTGTGTAAAATGATTTAGTCATTCTGCAAGAAATTTCTGCATTAAGTTGTTAAAATGCGTTCCACATATGAGCATATATTTATAATTTGGTTTTCAGCCCTTTCAATTTTCCTTCCCAAAACTGCAGATTAGGCTGCTCAAACACCTATATATTCATATGAGTATTATATACTTCTTGATTGAAAAACACAAAGTCATTTCTGTTTATGAACATTTTCTTGTAATGCGACCTGGCATTTCTCATCACTACTGCTTGCAGTCTACTCTTATAAAATTTAATGGATGTCAGAAATGAGCACAGTATGAAAAATAAATAGACAAAAGATAAATCCTTTACATGCTAACAAATGTCACAAAAAGGTCTGTAAAATTTAAAATTCCTGTGGAGAAAAACAGTTCGGTCTTCTCCAAGAGGAATACCTCTTTAAGATACATGGCTGAGGGAAATCTCGGGTGTTTTTGTCTTTTGTAAAGAGTAGCCTTATTTTGTATGTCCTTCTAAACTATGCTTCATCTTTATTAGAGAAATCCTTCCTTTCCACTGGTTTTAGACAGATTAACTGGCCTAATTGGATGTAAGCTGCTGTGAAGAGAGAGGAAAAAAAGGTGGAGGCACAGGCTCTCCAAGTCCTCAAGTCACATCCTCCTGGTTGACTGGTCTGCTTAGCCAAGCTGAAACTGGTTGCATTGTCATGTTGGGTGCATTAATTGGAGTGCAGACTAATTTGCAAGAATGCTTTAGTGCCCTTTAAAAGGTGATTTAAAATTCAAAGTGATGGAAATTGTATAAAAGCATGCTGATCTGATCATTACCCAGAATTCAGTTTGACATTTCCTCTATTTATCTGTTTTTATTATTTAGACTTTAAGTTTACTATGAAAAACTTAAGTGACTGCAACAACTTGTGATATTCTCTGGATTGGTTGACCCTCCTTTTTTAAACTTAGGGAGTGCAATGATAATAAACTGCCTATGCTGAAAAATGTCTTATTTTGGGATGATGAAGTAAAGAATATTTTTAGATCTCACAGTGTAATAATGACTGCTGCAAAGGCTTTCCCTTGTTTCTATCGTATACATGAAAATTTCCTCTCTGAATCAGTCTTACCATCTAGAGACATTAACACCTCATTAACATGAACTTGAATACAATGGTAATGAGGATAGTGAATATATATTTTCCAGCCAAAAGGACACAAAAAAACACTGTTTTTGCAAACTCTATAGGTATAGCTATATGCATTGCTGAAGTTCAGCTACTTTCATGAGTGAAAAACCGTGACTGCCAGCATTAAAAAAACAGCACTCCACAACAGTTTGCAGTGGAAAATAAGCAGGTAAGAATATTTTCACAAAATGCTTAAGGTGATGAGAATATATAAGAATATTTTGCTGCAATTCATACACTCAACCTGCAAGGCTACCCTCTACCCAAGTCACATCCACAAAGCCATTGCTACAGAACTTGTAGGGATCACCCCCATGTTATATCTGAGCAGGAGAGAAGGATGGGAACCAAATAGGTTCTTTCTACCCCTCAGTGGCTTACTTTGCTGGAGATGAATGAAGCAAGCAGCATTTATCTTTCAACCTTCATGGAAGAGAAAGGGAAAAAAGGCTCCACTCCTCAGTGTGCCAGTCAAGCCTTTAAAACCTTGGCTTGAGAAAATGGCCAACACCAGAGTGGGCTGAAACAGAGTTAATTCTTCTCTGAAGTGAAGTGTTAGTGTTATTTCTACTGGAGCATTCGCTTGTTCAGGCTGAACTGTAAGTTTAATAACCAGTTCCCTGAGATTGCCCTAGTGTCAAGTCACAAGCAATACTTCCAGGAGCCACAGCAAGGCAGAGGCAGACACAGAATCATTCCTGTCAGAGGCAATACATGCACAAGCAATGAAACAAGTGGACTTTAAGATCCTAAGTTGGGTCCCTAGCCTGACTGTGAATGTCTCTTATGTGAGTGCTAAGTGTGACTATTGAAAAGTATGAAACTCCCTGATACTATCCTTCGTAATTTTTTATTTTAAAGAGTGAACCTTGAACATCTGACCTCTCTGTTATCTGAGTCCAGCTAATGCCTATATGATGTTATATATTTCTTCTGTGCTCCTGGCATATCATTCTTTTGGCCATTTCAACTACATTGCAATTGAGGAATTTTTATATTTGAGAAAGTCTATCAATTTTTTTAATGGAATGAAGTGTTGAGGTTTATTTACTCAAAAACTTTGAAACACTGCCACAGTTCATGTTAAAGATAATGTTGTTTTCCTTCAAAAAAAGTTTTACATATGTTCTTTTGCCTGTGTCATTTTATTAACTATTAAAAAAGAAAATATTTACCATGGCAACCTAGACTATATAAAACATGTATAATTTGTTCTGAGTGTCACAGTGATGTATAATGAACCCTGTCCTCAAGAAGTGTTTTTATAAATGTTTCCATGTCATCCAATGTGGTCTCCTTGCTACTTGCACAACATTACCTGTGGGCAGAAATCAAAGCATTAGAAGAAGCCTAAGCACTTGATTAGTTGTAATATAATCCATTGAAGAGGGACAGTCTGTATGACAGGTTGTCTTGTATGAGAGAATTGGCTCCTTAACACACTCTATTTCTATTATCACATTCAGTAACAAAAAGAATGTACATGCAGAGCACATCTCAATGAATGCCTCAGCTTCTGTTATGCAAACACCAAACACCTGCTGTCTCTTCTACACTTGAAAATTTTAGGAGAGGAAGAATCAGATAAACAATGGTAATGTAACTTAAGAAGAGAGCATGTCCCACTAGTCAGAAATACATGTTAAGGAAAATATGATAAATTGATGTGCTTAAAAGGGCAGAATACAGTCCTGTGAAAAATGGCTTGTCATTCAGTCAGATAATCACTAAATTCTCTATATGAAAAGGACATATTACTTATCCCTGTGATCTTGACTATGATTTCAACTTTATGTTCCAACATGACTGGTCTGGCAGTTCAAGCTCCTAATACATAAAAAAAAGTAAGTAAGAAAATCTGGCAGCTTGGAAGATTAGCTGTAGACCTCAATAGGGTCAAGAATTTGCCCAGTATGTCTTCCATTTGTATGATGGTTTAACATAAACATCTTTTCACTCACACAGTATTAAACTCTGGGATTTTTTACAGCTGTTTGACCTACTTGTAAATGGCACTACTTCTGCATTTTCACCTGAACACTTCAAAAATGTGGAATACAGAATGTTGACATTTTCTATGCAAGCACTCCCACAAACCATGTCCTTTTATTCTTGGTAATTCTGAAAAGCTCACTTTGGTAAAAGCTAGTTTGATGTTCTTGCACCCTTTAAAGGCCAAACCCCAGGATCCACAACTGATGCAGCCAGGTTATATGCAATATCCATCCATATAGGTGAAGTAGTAAGGAGGAATTCTCCCATTTGGTCCGTGTAGCATCAAGGAAGGTCCATTGCAATGAAGCTCCTGCCACCTCCTAAATTTGTGCACTGCCTGCTGGTCTGGAGAAATGGCAGATTATTTGGTTTAGTCACCGGTCAGTTGGACTTGCCAATCCTGTTTCTTTAGCTGGTGACATTTGGCAGCAGCTGAGGAGAGCTCTTGTGAAGCAAGGGCTGTGAAAAGCCTTGGTGAGGCCTGCTCTTCCTCACCCCAGAGCCCTGACTTGACCCGTGAGCTACCCCAATGTCCTGCTCACCATTGGTGCTGGAACAGGCCCTGGCATGAGACCACTGCTGGCTTTGCTGCTGCAGCCTTGTGTTATAGAAGAATTCATGTTCTTCCATTGAGTTTTATCAATAAAGGATGTTTGGTGTTCAGGGGATGCTACTGCACAGTAGTTATTCTTTAAGCAAGGAGACATGATATTGCTTAAAATATCTGCGTAGGTGGATAAAACTGAAATAACTCCTAATAATTTATTTAGAGATAAATCGTTTCCATGCTCTGGAACAGAATATATAATGAGCAGAATTCAGTTTTATATTGAGAGCCTGAAAACCAGTTTGCCTTTCAGCAGAGTTCATATACTCTGAAGGTTAATTGCAGCTGCTTTTCTGAAGGAATTTCTACTTCCAAAGATAGTAACATGCTTTGCGTTTTGTTTTGCTTTTGTTACCATTTGAAGTTAACTGTTAAAAATAATATCTTTGTTCTGTGTAGGCTTATGTAGACAATTCGAAAAAAAGTGTTAATACTGAAGACAGTTTATATTTTCACTTGCATTTCTTAAGAAAAAGTGTTGAAGATTGACACATTGCAACTAAAAGAACAAGCTATGGAAGTCTTCTGTGTTTAAGGCTAAAAACATTAAGCCAGAAAGAGTACATAGCACTGTATGTAAACTGATTTGCTGATTTGCTCACAGATAGCAAAGAGTGTTTGCTCCTACTCTCCCTTAGCTCTAGCTTAAATACAGAAATATTCTTCTGAGTAAGTGTGAAATCAATTAGGTCCCGAGGAGACCTCATGACTTTTCAAAAAATCTGTGTGGGTTACCTGTTTTTTGCCAGAGAACACAATTTTTTTTTCCAGTACAAAATTGGAAGATTTTGTTGCCAGTTTCAGGCTGGAGAACACCATCTCTCTTTACCAGTAGTATAAATTACTGCATTTGTTCCTGTGAGTGCAAATTGCCTTCAACTCACAGCATCAGTGCAAGGAGCTCCAGCATCTTTTACATGTTTTAATACCAGCACCATACATGTTAATCCTTCCCCTCTATTCAGCCCTGGCGTGGTCTCAGAAGACTTCAAGATTTACACTGACTGGAGAGAAGGACCTAGTAAGTTGCCACAGGGAGTAACAGAAGAAACCACTCTCAATGTCTTTTGTAAATAGGATAAGAGGGCAGAAAAAAAAACAGGTTAGACTTTGTGGAAGATTTCCTAATAAAAAAGACAGAGAAGCTCTGGATTTTTTTTTTTTAGGAGATTTCAGGAAATTCTACATTTTTGAGAACAGATTAGACAAATATCTGTTAGAAATAACTTAAATACAGCTGATTTCACCTTAGGCAGAATATGGAGAAGGTGACCTCTTGAAGTTGTTCCCAATCTTATTTTTCTATGATTCTGTGATTTTAAAAGACAGTCAGTAGACAAAAAGAAAATATCACTTAATACTGGAATAGAATATATATATTGCAGACAATACTATGTGAAAAACACAAACTAGTTTGTTGTGCATTTGCTGATAAAGATCAGCTGCTGACAAAGTATGGTTTATGATAAGACATTTGGAAAAGAAACAATATATTTAGAGCAATCATAGTTTGAAATGCGTGGTATTTGACAAAGAAAACATAATAAAGAAAGAACAGAGGATTTGATGCTCAGTGACTCAGGCTGCCTTTGCAGCTTTATTAACTTTAATAAAGGTATGCTAATTTACATCATGTCAGCATTTTGGGATGAATTTTCATAGTCTTATTATTGTTAATGCACAAAAAAATCATTGTCACATATTATACTGTAGAGCAGAGAAACCTTAAAAAGTGTGGAATTGATGTTTTATTTCATAGAAATGTCTACGAATTCAGAACTTCTACAAAACAATTTCAAACTGTCTGTGTTTCCCAAGAACAGCTTTTATTATGAAATTGCATAGTTCATGGCTGCAACTTTAAAGTCAATGCTCTGTAATAAAACTATTGTAATACCGATCAGTTACCAGAAGCAGAATGAATGTGATTAATGTGATTAAATACATAACCTTGCATTGTGTAGTTTACTATTTCTAAAAATTATCAATGGTATATATTAAAATGCTAAAGAAAATAGGAACCATTCTTTAAAATATGGAGAAATGTAGGAAAATCATTTCACTGACAAAAACACCTGTATAATGGGAGACTGCAATATTTGAAATAACATTTTCTAGCTCATCCTTGATTTCTCTTACTATTGCACTTATCTCCAAGCATGGACAGGACCTAATTGTGCTTTGTGCTTTGGAAATGCAGAATCCCAAGACAAATAGTAAGCATTTCAGGAATAGGACAGTATAACATAAAAAAATAAAGATGAATACAGTCAAAAGAGCAGTAGGAGATGATATCTGCGTGATGGTCAGTAGCTAATATAAGGTAAATACACATGAAAACAACTAGTGTTCGGTATATTGTTGGTTATAAAATTGGAAATGTAATAGTTTGAGATAGGTAGATCATTTCTCAATGAATAACAATAGCTCCCTGCAAAGAGAACACAGGAAAGCACTTTTCAGTCATCCTAGACTTACTCTTTATGAATCTAAAATCTGTAGAAATTTTCAAAAGTCAATAAAACTTTACTAAAAACTCAAAAAAAATTAAGTATCATGAGAGTTTTCCAATAGTTGCTACATTTTGGAGAACCTGCCTTTGTAGAGTATTTCATGATATCTGCTGTGACTACATGAATGGTGCTACATCATTCATTCTAAAAGCACTTGGAAAATGCAATTTTGTAAGTAAGTGTTTGACATACTATGTCAGTTCTGGCCTTGGAAGATCTCAAGGCCTGACAAGTGACATAACGCTAGGAGATGAATGTTGTGTGCCAAAAATTAGAAGTACTGTGTTCATCTTGAAGGAATGTAATACCTCCCCCATTAACACTTTTCTAACCAAAAAAAAGAGGCCTAAATATATCTTTTTGCACACATGAGTAAATGGAAAGCAAGCTTAGCAACCAAACTAACAACACTGGCCAGAACTCTTAAAATGTTCCTCATATGAAAATTTGTAAATACCTTCACAGCACTCTCCCATCAAAAAAACCCACCACCAACAACAAAAACAAGATAACAGGATATACTTTATTTGTGGAGTTTTACCACGGAATGTAATGGTAAAACCTGCAGAAAAGGCAGTGATTTTGAAGTATATTTACTCTGCACAATAAAGTCACTTTTTTCCTCTCTCCCTGCTCCCCAGCTTATTCTCCTATATAGGAGCTGGGCCAGGAAAGACTACAGAAAGATAATGAATTTGTTCTTCCTGCTACTTGAGTTGATGTCATAGATTTCCAAGCTTACCAATGAAACAAAAATGCAGAACTAAAGATGGTGAAGAGATAACTTTTAAATTTCATAAAATCTTTTAAGAATTTATACATTGGCCTCATCTTGGGACAATGATTGTTTTTGAAGGAAGAGGTTCTTCCATTGCAGAGGAACTAGAGTACCTTAAGGTTGAACAGCTCTGGCGGTTCATGCAAGGTACTGATGAAAAATTTGTTTGGAATTTCTGATCTTCAAAAAGTGTTAGAACTGCCAAGCTCTTTGTTTCTAGTAAATTTCAAATAAGTACACAGGATTTAGTGGTGTTAGTAAGGAAGCTGAAGTTTCCTTAATGCCCTGTAAACAGTGGCCTCCTTTGAAATCCAGCTGACCAGTTTTGATCAGAAATTTCATCTTGTTTAAAACTTTCCTGCCAAAAGTCTTAGTTTTTACAAAAGCTAGTTACAATCTGCTTCGTCAGAAAATATCGGATGCCGCAGCACTGCGGACAAGGTGACACGCGGGACAGTGGCACTCGTCATGGGTGAGGCCAGGACTGGCCAGGAGCGTGGGCAGGTCTCCAGGACAGTCACAGGGCTGGACACTGTGTTGCAAGGAAGAGAGGGCTGAGGGGTAGCTCTGCTTCAGCACTGGGCCTGGCCGTGATGCCAGGAACGTTCGCGCTAGAAGCACCATTCGTGTTTGGGAAGAACTGTAGTGGGGTACAGAGAAGGGCTCTGGGCCTTGCAGCAAGGAGACCTGGCCCTCAGGCCTGGGCCTCCATGTAGAAAGGAGGAAGTGTCTTGGGTCCTTTCAGTAGGTGACTCATGCAACACTGCGGGCTCGGGGCTGTGTCTGAGAGATGCACGACACAAAAGGATCTGGGGGTGTTGGTCCACAGCCGGCTGAGCACAAGCCAGCAGTGTGCCCAGCGGGCCAAGAAGGCCACGGCTTCCTGGCTTGCATCAGGAACCGTGTAGCCAGCAGGACCAGGGAAGGGATCGTCACCCTGTACTCAGTGCTGGTGGGGCTGTACCACGAATACTGCGTTCAGTTTTGGGCCCTCAGTACAAGAAGGACATTGAGGTGCTGGAGGGTGTCCAAAGAAGAGCAATGAAGCTGGTGAAGGGGCTGGAGCACAGACCTTATGAGGAGTGGCTGAGGGAGCTGGGGTTATTAAATCTGGAGGAGGTTCAGGGGAGACCTCAGTGCTCTCTACAACTACCTGAAAGGAGGCTGTAGTGACGCAGGAGTCGGTCTCTTTCCAAGATAGCTACANTGTTTGGGAAGAACTGTAGTGGGGTACAGAGAAGGGCTCTGGGCCTTGCAGCAAGGAGACCTGGCCCTCAGGCCTGGGCCTCCATGTAGAAAGGAGGAAGTGTCTTGGGTCCTTTCAGTAGGTGACTCATGCAACACTGCGGGCTCGGGGCTGTGTCTGAGAGATGCACGACACAAAAGGATCTGGGGGTGTTGGTCCACAGCCGGCTGAGCACAAGCCAGCAGTGTGCCCAGCGGGCCAAGAAGGCCACGGCTTCCTGGCTTGCATCAGGAACCGTGTAGCCAGCAGGACCAGGGAAGGGATCGTCACCCTGTACTCAGTGCTGGTGGGGCTGTACCACGAATACTGCGTTCAGTTTTGGGCCCTCAGTACAAGAAGGACATTGAGGTGCTGGAGGGTGTCCAAAGAAGAGCAATG
The DNA here is from genome assembly GCA_013389825.1 of Crypturellus undulatus. Lineage (NCBI taxonomy): Eukaryota > Metazoa > Chordata > Aves > Tinamiformes > Tinamidae > Crypturellus > Crypturellus undulatus. The sequence goes on along the minus strand of VWPW01021686.1, from coordinate 880,740 downwards.
AAGCTGGTGAAGGGGCTGGAGCACAGACCTTATGAGGAGTGGCTGAGGGAGCTGGGGTTATTAAATCTGGAGAAGAGGAGGTTCAGGGGAGACCTCAGTGCTCTCTACAACTACCTGAAAGGAGGCTATAGTGACGCGGGGGTCGGTCTCTTTCCAAGACAGCTACCAATAGGACAAGAGGAAATGGCCTCCAATTGCACCAGGGGAGATTCAGGCTAGATACTAGGAAGAATTTCTACACAGAGAGTGGTGAAGCATTGGAACAGGCTGCCCAGGGAAGTGATGGAGGCACCGTCCCTGGTAGTGTTCGAGGAACGTGTAGATGAGGCACTTAGGGTTTAGCAGGCGTGGTCGTGATGGGTTTATGGTTGGACTCAATGATTTTGACGGTCTTTTCCAACCATAATGATTCTATGATTCTAATGGTCATTTGCTACGCTAACTGTTCATGCCAAATAGTCCTATTATATTCCTCTGTTTCAAATGCTTAAATTTTGCCAAAATAGGGTTTGAAAATTCTTACATTCTTCAGACAAAGTGTATCTAATGGAATTTTCAGCCACAACATTAGATATTTTCAAATAAATTTCATTAACCTTTCTTTATGTGATTTTGTCAAAATCTAAAGCTGAAAAACTAATGATGTGTGTTTGATTTAATTTTTCACAGCTCCATCTCCTAAATGACTTTTCAAAGTAGATTCTCTTTTTACAGTAAAGAATCTGCAAACACAGAGTACATTCTTAGGATATGATAGGAATCCATAAGCATGGTAGGTTGAAAGGAGCTGCAAATGAGCCAAGCTCCCTTTTCCAAGCAAGAGTTATTCATTGGTCTTGGCATGGATTGCAGCAGCCTACGCATTGCTTTAATATATGCTAAATGGCAGTTGACCCATAGTGTCTTTTGGCAACTAGCTACAGTTGTAGCATTGTGCATTCTGCCACAATCTTCTCTGTTTCCAACAGCTCTTCTTCTTAGGGAATGTTGATCAATTTGTCTCCGTTGTCCAAAGGAAGGATAAAAGGCCTAACAATCCATTCTGAGGAGTTTAAAATATTATTTTAAATAGTAATTTTAAATATTTAAACATATATTTTAATACAATAAGAAAGAGTGTTTAACATGAATAATATTTAGGATAGGAAATGATTAATTGAAATAAATTGCCCTTTTCAGCTCCATAAATTCAGTATAGTAGCCTGCAGTAAAAATAAGCTCTGAGTTGGTTTGTAATGTATGGAAGCAATTAAGGGATTTCTTCATATAGCAGGTATTGAGATTAAATTTTTTTCTTTGTACATGTAAATGTAGGTACCAGATAAAGCAGATGATATCAAAAGCGTAATGAGATTGTAAGCTACAGTTGTGCTAATACAGTATAAATACTGTCGGATGCACTATATAGTCCAGTTCCAGAGAAGTCTTAGAAGAAAATTCTCCTTGTCTTCCTGCTCACAGGGTCAAGATACTTAGTCAAGCAAAGAATTACCCAGTTTTTGCCATCACAGTAAAATACAGTCTAATTTACACCATCCACAGTCTAAAATATAGTCTAAAATATTATGTGTAGATCTGTTCAAGGTAAACTTCTTAATAATGGGAATAGTATGGGAGTAGGGTATTTTGCCTTCATTTTTTATTTCATTTTCTTGCAAGTCTTCTGTTTTAATCCTGAAGTCCAGCTTTAATGCAGATTTTTAATCCTAAACCCATAATAAAATAGTCACCAATTGCATGAGTAAATCACTAATTTCTGCTGATTGGTACTGGCTAGGAAGATAATGGTAACTTTTAAAATGAGAGTGGTTATAAATACTTTATTAATATTTACTAAACAGCTGCAACATGTCAACTGTGTAGTCTAATAACACTATATAAAAGGCATTACAAAGCATTAACTGCACTATCAAAGCATTCTCAAGAAACTATTATAAAGGTCTTTCTAAGAAAATGAGTTAAAACAAGTTAAACTATGCCTGCTGCTGCTCACACTCTAGCATGTGACTTTATTCAAATGAACATTCAGTGGGTAAACGTATGCACAAACATAAGTATTTATAGAGAAAAAGTGCCAAGGAGCACATTGCAACAAGCATACTATGAAGTTCCTTTACGAAAATAAAGTGGATTGAATTGTTTAAGAATTTGTTGCTTCTGTACAACTTTGTCTACAACTTGTAGAAGGGAAACATCATAAGTGCATTCTTAATATGAAGTATAATTAGAATAATATGTTCTAAATTCTTTAGCATGTAGACATTTAGCCTAATGTGTGCCCCCACAGATAATAAAGTGTAACAGAATACATAGTTATCATCATGAGATAATAATGACCTTGTGGCACCTAGGTGCAACCTTTAACCCCTAATCCCAGTGGTGAATGAGCTCATGATAACCACTCTGCCTGAAATTTCTTTACTGCTCTTACTCTGGGAGGGAGGGAAAATACCTTTTCTAGTGGAAAGATGAACCTGGCAAACTGAAATGTTAAATGATAATGTCAGCACTTTCATCAGAGTTGTGTAGCTTGTGTTAATAATTGTGTTTACCAGCCTGTCTGAATTTTGCCTCTAGTCCAAACAATTTAATGATTTCCTTCTCTCAACTTAATTCTGCACTAATTTTAAACCTAGCTTCAAAGAATACCCTCTGATTTGTGAAGGATGATTTCAGTAAAGTGGACCTATTTTTTTATTTAACAGCCACTCAGATTATGTCATCAATAATATGCAGAAAAACTAAGGACATTAATAACCTGGAATTACCAAAAATAACAATGCTAACAACCTAGTCATTAATGAGAATTACTAGACTTGTTACTATAGAAACAGGAACGAAGCAAATAGAAATTATGTGTAATTTCTCTTTCCCAAAAGTGACACATATTATATCATTACCATAGTAATGATATTATTACCCCAAATGTATTAAACTAAAAACCTACTTACCCTGAGAGGACACCTCCACACCTGAAAAAGCTGACGTGCACATTCTGCTGCCGAGCTGCAGTAGAGCTCCACAAATAAGTGAAAGAAACGAAAACCCAGCAGACAAATTTACCTAGCAAAGATAATGGAGTTTTCTCAGGGCACTTGCCGACAGTTTGCTCTTCTTACTTATGGTCAAGGCAAATTAAACTGTCAATCACTGGGATGATGAAAGGCCAAAGGTACAAGCCAGTCTGCTCTGCTACCCCTTTTTGATGTGACCAGTAGCGGTTGTTGACTCAGACAAGGAGGCAGGACAAAATGGCCATCATGGAACTGCTGCCCACTGCTGCCCTATCAGTCATTTCTATAGAATACGAGGGAATGGGCTGGAAATTTTAAACAGGTGACAAGAATCTCTGCTTACTTCTTTACCTTTCCCCTAGCTTTATTGGAAAGTCAAACTGAGCATTCCTATAGGAGTGAAAAAGTATGAGATACCAAGACTACCTATAGGAGTGAAAAAGTATGAGATACCAAGAATACCTATAGGAGAAGATTTCCATGAGTGGGTACACAAAAGATTGCCTTGACAAAAGGAATCACTAGAAACTTCAGCAGCAACCCCAGCAGCAACAAATATGAAACTATTTCACAATTCCTGGTTTTACCATTTTCCTTAAGTTTGTGTGTTTTCCTGGTTGGGATGATGTACTTTGCCAGACGAACATTCTGAGGATAGTCTCCCTACCACCATTACCTTTGTCAACTTCTTTATAATCACTATTTCTATGCTGCTGCCACAGATGGGATAAAATCCCTTGTACTAAGAAGCAACAGTAGTGCCACCAGCTAAGCGACAAGAGTAATGAGGCCTTTCACATTTAGGGTAGGAACGAAGAGTATTTGCTAGTCTTCTCAATGACTCATTCCTCAGGTGCCCCTGACTTCAGGCAATGGGTTTGCTGTTATTCCATGACTCATTTTTGCTAGGGCTTGTTTTTTTGCTTCAGGTCTTATCACACTTCCATTGCCATAAAAATGAAAGCTAGACTTAACAAACTTAACTTTCCTTGCTGTGGAAATTGCAAAGAAGGGATTGCAGGAAACCTGAGGAAAGTTATCATTCCTAACTGATCATGGTCAGTTTACGAACTCCTACCTTGGCATAGAGAGCTGAAGAGGCCCTTGAGTGCCTAGGGGTGAGGGAGATAAACAAGTCTCTAGAGGTGCTTGAAGGCAAGGCCATGTAAGCATTGTACGTTTGGTTAAAATATAGAAAATTTGTCAGTGCTGTGTGAGAGAGCAGGTTTGTTAGGGCCAATAATGAGGAATAAATAGGACACCAGTAAAACTGATGAGCTCCTGAAGATTTATTAACAGTTCCTAAAGGGGTTTACAGTATCGTTGCTTGGGCTGACATAGCAGAGTTGTTAAAAGAAGGGAGAAAAAGAGTTTTTTTTCCCATAGAAAGTTTTCTAGTTGTTACCACACAAGTTCTGAAAATTTGTACAAAGAAGCGCCATAATGCTTAGAGAAATTACACAATATAACTCCAAATGAAGAGTCTGTTTATGGTGATAGAGAACAGTTATACAAAACATGCAGGTGTTTTCTGTTGCAAGATTTACAATTTTGTATCTTAAAATGCCAGGAGATTTTCTGAATAACCACGCATAGATCTTTGTTTATATGCCTTTTTCTGCTCTGAAAAACCTTCTACAAAATGCAACAAACATTTATTTAGCAAATACATAGTCATGCCTTTGGCACAAAACATCACTCAGCTTCTAAGGCAATACATTATATTATACCCAATACAGTGCAGACCTTTATCTGTAAACTTTGCATATGTAGAGGAAGCATGGTTGCTTTCCTCAAGCTGTATGCTGAAAATTCATACAAGGCAGCTTTTTCTTGCAGGGCCATGTTGATCTATCTTGTGTTTTGATGTGCTACCAAGGTTGCAAATCATCCTCAGCAATAGCTCTGACCTGAAAAGCAAGGAAGCAGAATAAATGAGAAAAATGTTGATTTTGCTCAGAGCACTGTAAGGGAAGGAGCCAACAACACAGGCCTTGAACAAGCCATCAAGATTTAGAACCAACTGTGTTAAGAAAACAAGAAGAGGCATGATGAGTATATAACCATGAACAGAACTTGGAAAAAAGCCCTAATGACTAACAGCAAGCATTATTCTAATGGTAATACTCCAGCCCTGGTAGAACTTGCATGAAGATATGTGAAGATAGGGTGTCTTCTGTCACCACCCTTGGATACAGTGCCTAGCTTATAATTAATGAAGCAGCGATTCATGCCTAATGGCATAAACAGTTGGTTATTCCTTTGAATAGGAATTTGAGCCTGATTGACTTAGAGCCACTGCTTGCAGCTTCATAAAACTACAGTCATGAGCAATAACTGATTTACTCACCTCTCAAATTGGCAATACTGTGTACAGAGAAACACTGAAGTGGATAAGTGCCTGTGCTGCTCAGCCTATGAAGTGAATTAATGCCAAGAGTTAGAGGCCTCTCTATAAGAATCATAGGGTAACGCTACATTATTTAATATTTCCCATTTATACTGAAAGGGATCTTGAGGATACATCACTGAAATTGTAAGAAATACCTAGAATATCTGGTTATCAGGTAAATATCAGGTAAACCTTTTGAGATACAGTTGATTTTGCTGGGCATCTGGAATGGGCTCTGGTTAAAACAATGTTCTGATACTTTATGCTTGTTGAGACTTTTCCAAAAAGACTAACACTAAATATGCATGCAAATCAACTGATTTCTTGCCTGATATTTTAGTTAATTTACTATCATTTGAAGCTTTTAAAGAGGAATTTAACTAGAAACTTGTGCTTTTATCAGATAAACTTAAGCATTAGTATCCTGCTGATGCCAAGATACTGAAGTAAATGAACCAGTAAGCTTCACCTGCATGCAAGATACATCTGAAAACTTATGAAGATTGTGGAACAGGTAAACCAGAGTTCTGAGTGTCTGGAATTAAAGTCATGGGAAATGCCAGAAAACAAAATTCAAAATCATTACATAATTAAAGCTGTTTAACAAAAAAGAGCATCTACTGTAAATATATCTGTACAAATTTTCAAAATGAAAAAATTCTTATTGGATGTAGGGTTCAAGATATAAAAGAATTACCTACATTCTCTAAATGTATGTTTCTAGGTTTATTGTGTTCTTGAATTCTTTTTCTTGGTTGGTTTGGCTAAATTATTTTTGATGCAGATATATTTCCCCATTACTCAGTAGATCAAATTAGATCTTACCTGCAAAGTCAATAACACTAAAAGTTTTTTTTCAGTCACTACCAAGTGAAATCAGTTAAAATATCTTGCTTTTATAAAAGACATTAAAAACCAAATATCTTTTTGACATAAAAATCATAGTATCAAAAAGTAGCCAGATTCAGTTTTTTGGTTGTTGCTTTTTGGTTTTAAGTTAAAATTCAGGGTGACAAATAAACTTTGGCAGAAAGGAGATTAAACAAATCCCATTCCTTACATGGACTCTGGAAAGAAAGTCACAATAATTAATAAAATGTCATATTTGAACTGTCAATAAGAAGTATATATCACATTCTTTGCTCTAAAGAAAAAAAAAAAGCAATTGCCATCTACTTTAAGTATATTGACATTTCCTACCAGGTTTATTGAAAATAAAACCTTTTTCTGAGTGATATTTGTTTAGACAAAACCTCCAAGTAAGAATGCTGAAACCTTAGATGAGCTTTTCGGTCACAACTAGAAAGAAATTGACACTAGAAACTTGTGCATTGTTTTCCCAAATTCTTCTGAACTAACACACTTCCTCTTATTGTCACATTCTTTGCTACTTTTTTTTTATCTTTTAGAAAATCTTTGAAAACTTCACTTTTATCTTGATCAGAGCAGGTTCAGAACTCCTCAGCAGAATAGACAAAGTGAAAATTTGCTTTCTCTGAGGAAGAAGACAAAATGGTCTATTTCATTTTCCTTCTTTGAAAGAGAAAATTCAAAACTGCTATTCCAGGATCCTTCTGACCAAGGAGACTGTTTATTTTGCATATGACTACTATTAGCTCTAACCCTAGTGTGGAAAAAAAATACAAAAAAAAATTGTTTTCAGGTAAAGAGGGCTTCTTGATTGTCTCTCTTAAATTGCAATGTGACAATGCGGCAAACCCTGAGCTTTAGCCTCTAAATAACATGTCCATATAAGCAGTGATCAAAATTGTTTGGATAGTTACAGCTGTAACAAATCTGTACAAATGTATTACTCAGTGGAGAACTATGTATAGAGGAGCACTCTGTCTAATCGGTTTCGTAAGAATTATTTTTTTAATCTATTAGAGAGCACATGCGTGCAGATTTGGACACAGGGCCAAAGCTGATGAATGATCGTTTTTTTTTCAAAATAAAATGCATACAAATGTGACCCTATTGCACTGGCAGGGGGTGAATTGCAGTTCGGTGCGAAAATCTGAGAGTATATCTTGAAGTTTTAAATAGAATTCTCTTGGTTCACTGAAACCATGAAATAGGATTGAGGATTTTTTTTTCTTTTAATGCTGTGATCTTCTCCTAGACAACCATCCTCTCCTCCCACTTGTGTCTGTTACGACCTACAGGAAGCTCAGCAGTGGCATACATGGAAAACATTCACTACTGACTCACATGAAAAATCAAATCCATTCATTTCTTCCAGCCAAAGTAGGAAAATCACCACAAAATCCTATTTTCATTTCAAATGCTCTTTCCTAGTTGCTGAGTGCTGTTAGAAATTCCAATGACACATCTCAACGGGAAAACATGCTGGCCATTGTATTCGAAAGAGACATTATAGTGTTGGCTTAGGGATGCTATTGACTTTTCCCAGCTGCTTTATTTATTTTTTTAGTTGCTAATAGAACTTAAGATTTCACAATCACTTTTTCCTCCTGGCAATCAGACATTAATTTGTAATCTGTACAAAAAATGGATCTAGCTGGAGAGCAAATGTAAGCAGTGTGTGAGGGAAATATTTGGGTGTTTGAGTAATGCAAGGTTTGATAGGTGTTACATAACATATTGCATTAACTCAAAATTTGGATAAACAAGCATTTAGTGAAACCTTGACATTCCCAAGTTTTCTGAGACACCAACTTATAACTTTAGATTACACTAATATGGCATCCTCACTAGTACTCTGTACATTGCTGCCTGGAGGTTGGGCCTGATGAGGAGAGGCAGTTCATCTCTGCCTTCCATCTTAAACTATATTTACTTAAAGATTTCATATGTTTCTGCAGACCTTTAACTAGACAGGACTGTGTTTTAGCAGGTGTTAGATAATTGCCCTTGCTAAGCCCAGAGCTGGACTGAACCAGAAAATTCAATGTGCCTGATTTATGCACTCACATTTTCCAATATAAAACTGGCTTCAAAGTAAAGGAAAACTATCTAAATGTCTTATTTACTTTTGTGTTTGGGACTAAAGATATGTGACTTTGTCATCAAAGGAACCTGTGATGTTGAAGTGAAATTAAATTTGTGCCTAAAATGCCTAGACAGTCTACAAGATTTTCAAAAACAACCTGAAAAGTTCTCATTTCTTTCTTCTTCACTTGTGCTAAGGAGAAATGACTTAGCTATCATTGAGGCTTATTAGAATCCTGTAATATAATGAAAATGAAATGCATTGTGCCCAATATGCCTTAGTTTTCATAATAATGACAACACATATGCTGTATTTCTTTCTTTGTTTTCTTTGTGTCAAGGATATAAACTGTCTTTCTGCCATCACAAACTGTGAATAATGTATGAAATAAATAAAAAAAAGATGCAAAATATGAATAGAAATAGGCTGTGCAGGAGACCCATATGTTCTGCTTTGGGACAGGCCTGATTCACAGCTTATCAAAGTCAATGCCAAGACTCCTAGAGAAAATAATGGGCTTTGATCAGGACCTACAGTCACACAGTTTGGGCCCCAGGTTCCTAAGTGAAAAGAAAAAAAAAACAACTTGTAAATGAACCGTGTGTTTTTCCTTTGTGCGGCTCTTCAGGTGCCAAGAGCTCTGCTGGTGCTTGAAGTTTGACTTCTTTGTTACTGCTTCCCACACTTGGCCTTGTTACCCGTGGAAAGCCTGCACTTGGGGTGCTGCGCACGACATTTCAATACGAGATAGGGTAGTGGAGCATCAACCTCCTATTGGATTCACTGGTAAATTTGGAGAGTTCCTGAAAGTTTAATGAAATATATATTATCTTTAACTCAACGTTCATTAGGCAGAAGAGCGCCTCTGTTTTTGAGCTTTGATTTGTGAGTCCCTTGAGTCATCTCTTAGTACATGTTTGACATTTTAAAATAATACTTCTTGCAAAAGGGGCCAGCTTGTGTACACTGGGCCTGGAAAGCAAAATGTCTGCTTTGAGCTCCAACCCACAGTTGTAGCAAAGCTAATGAGTAACACACAGGAATGCCAGCTCCTGAGAATTAGTGATGAGTAATGGGTTTTTGGCTGAGATTGCACGATGACATGGGAACCTCCAGGCCTCTGAAAAATTCTGGCTGTATCACAGGGAAAACCTTTCACGTTGCCTACCTCTCCTTTCCTGAGGAAAGGAGGCAGGGGAGGCTGCTGTGGGGAGGGCTTGTTTTTCTTCTCAGCGCTTCTTGGAAGATGCATAAAGAGAGAGAACTGAAAAAAAAACATACTAACATAAGGTCTGCTTGCTTCTTTCCCCACCTTCCACAAGCAGAGGGAGAGGTTCTCTACTTCTTGTAGCATCTGCTTGCTGGAAAGGGGAGAAGGGACCATCCTGCAGGGCTCATGACAAGCCCACCAGAGCAAGCAGAAGACAAGTGAATAAAGGACTCTACAAGGAGCAGAAGTAGGGCTGGGGTGCTGATAAAAAATTGGGAACGTGAAACTGAGTGAAAATTTGAGGGGAATGTGAAGATCTCAAAAAGTTGAAAGTTGAAGATCTCAAGAGATCTCGTGGTATCCTTGGCTGAGTATGGGGTACAGGAGTGGGGAGTCAGTCTGACAGATGTGGGGAGCAGAGGTTGCTGCAGGGCTGAGGGAACTGGGAAAATGGAATTATTTGCTGAGGACACCAGGAGCGAAGAGGAAATGAGAGATCATGCAGTGCCAAATGATCCATATCATTTGGGGCATGGATCATTTTCTTTCTCTTACCCTTTACAAGGGCACACCCTAGATTAAAGGAATTTGGAGAAAGAAACAAAGGCCGAAGTGCCCGATGTTATTATTGTCACTATTTCAAACAAACATAATAACATGAAAAGAGTTCCTGCTTTGCTGCAAGACCAGGGGTATCTCTTGGAGTAGCGTAGCCTGAGGAGTATGGTGAGTGGAAACATAGGACGTACTAGAAAAAGCTGACCTAACTGTCCCAAAGGTCTACAAACATTGTTTAGCTTATAAAATAAATGGTATTAGAAGAAACCTAAACCTGAAGCCTCTGTGACCAGAAGAGCCCTCAAAGATATTGAAAAATTTTCCCAAAATGTCCAAAAGGACACCGGTATGGGGTGCCTGATCATCTTATAGCTGACCTAAGGTTCCTTAGAGGAAGAGCTATCACCTCCAAATGTAATGCGCAGGAAACCCTCCTACATAGCCTCAATTATGTTGTTGGAGTGAAATATATTTGCATTTTTGCATTTTTAGTGGAAGAATTGAAAAATATCAGTAGATTTGTGCTAGATATATAAGACAAACTAAGATTTTTCATATTAACTACTTCTATTTAACTTTAGCAGAGTTTCTACCTATCAGTGATGAAAAGAACAGAAATTTGGTAGAGGTGGAAGGGAATTAAGGGGTAAAAAAATCCTTTGCATTCTTTATACCTCATCTATTCTCTTTTAATAATTGGAAATGTAGCATTCAGTAACCTGAAACACTTTTCATCTGAATGAAATACTACCCATTGAAACAAAATGTATTTAGATAGTCAGTAGAAAAAATGGACCATTTAATAGGAAGGGCATTTAATGAGTATTTTGTAGGACAGAAACTTTCTCGGATATGTAAAGACTATCTGCAGTAGTATTGCTGCCAAAGTGTTATGATATGTGAATTTTTCAAATGCAAAAGAAAAAAAAAAAAACTTTTCATTTCATCTTTCCTCTCTCCAAATTAATCTCTAGTCAGATACATGCCCAACTGTTCTCTAAAGCTAGTGGTGAATCTGAACCAGCTGAAACTGAAACCGATTACAGTTTGGGATCTAATTCAGTATTTTCATGGTACCATTATAAAATTGTTGTAAAATAAATGCTCAGACAACATTTATAACTGACAGTAAATAAGGCAAAATAACACCTGTGTGCTGATTTGGCATTTCTTATGAAGGCAAATGATTATAACAAAGGGTCAGAGAAAATAGACTGGGCAGATAGCTATTAGAAAAATACCAAATAAAATACATTTTCAATTTCAGTCATCCCTAACCCATGTACCGTCTGGATAGAACAAAACTAAGAGAAACATTTCTTTCTTTTTTTTTTAATTAAAACACAATCTTTAGCTGTATTTAACCATGCACAAATGATTGACTGAATGCTAACACACAGCCGTACATACAAATATCATTGGCAGGCAAAGAAGACAAATTTATGAAAAGAAATATTGTACAAATGTGGTAAACATTGTTCAATAAGTACCATGGAAGATTAGTAATACAAAACATATACAGTAATAAAAAGCTATTTTAATCATCTACAGTCACAGTTAGATCCACTAAGGTGTTAAAATCCATTAATGCTAATGAAAATTCACAGTCCTATAGTATGGGTGAATTCAGAATATAGAACCATTTTAATTATTGTCTTTAGTTTAAATAAACAAGGCAGTGAGTTCAACTTTTATACAGGGCAGGTGTTTCAATATTGAGGTTACATGCAGAGCATTCAAACACAGGGTGCAAATTAACAACTTTCCGATATGAATCTTAAATTGTGCCGTATAGCAAACATTGGTTGTGCATAATGTCTTTGTGTCTCCATTGGTTAATTTTATATTCGAAATGGAGTATTAGCCAGTTGTTTCTTATGCAAGGGTGGTATGGATATTGATGTACAATGGAATCTTATTTGATGAGTTTTACACTTTGTGGGGGGCTTCGTGTTTTTCATTTGCGGTTATAAGTGTGAGCCTGAAATGTGAGCATTTGTAACAACACTCAAAGACATTTATATTCTTTATTGTCCCATATTACATGTGGAGTGAATATATATTTGCTATGGATATTTTACATAAGCATGTATAGAAATGAAATAAAGAGTAAATACTTCATAAAAAATGGGACTAGGATGCAAAACAGTCCTGTTCAGTATTTTGTCTGGGATTGTAAGCACTAAATCTAATTTACAGAAGGCAGCTTCCAAGTCATAACGGAAGTGGCACATTGTTAAAAATAATCGATAACCCATCTATAACAGCATTTTTATTTTTATTTTAAAGTGAAAACTGTAAATTGTTTCTACTTAACAAGCAAATATATACCCCATCTCCTGGTCCCCAGGTCACAAAAGAGGGTTATCCTGTCACCGCCACTGATTTCTTAAAAGTGTGACATGTATTTAGTTGTCAGTTCCTATCAGCAGCATTCACAAATCAACATTACATCAGCAGCAAAGCACACCATTTTATGCTCTTTTTGAAGATAATTAGAGTTCCCTTTTGTTGCAAATAAGATGTAAAACAGCTATAACTGCTGGTGAACGTGATTAAAGTAACCTCTATAGAACCCCATTATTCTAGACAGATTCCTTCAGATGCATAATTTCCCCATTTTAAGAAAACATAATGCATGCATATAAAATTCAAATTGTCAAGACACCTCTAACAAAAATTAGTTCTCTATTAAGGCATTCTTAGTAGCTGGTTAACATGTAAAACTCTTTAAGTGTATTTTAAAATAATCATGAAATAATAGTACGTGTCATTAAAGGTAAACATTTTACAGTGAGAGGTTTGTTCAGACAAGAGCTGTGTATTAAACTTTTTCTTACCAAACTCCCATTAGAAGAGTAGGAAGAATACACCACATTCTCATCTCTATCTAGTACGTGCTGAAACATCTCCCTTCCCCCAAACATCATAACCGTGCATCACTATATACAGACAAATTAGAGAATGTCCTCTTTTTGCAGCCCATAAATTATAGCTGAAATGTCCTAATTAGACCTCATCTAAGAGTGTAAAAATTTTGTTCGTAAAAAAGTATGTTCATCTACTGATGGACAATATACATGACTTATTTATTCGGCACATACTGTCTGATCATCTGCAGAGCTCACTGAGTAGTGGAAAGATTGCCTGTGAATAATTTATTCAACAAGTGATAGAAAAAATTAATCAAATAAACTAGTGAATATTACTCCATAGGCTCTCACTGTAATCCTATTTTCCAGTTTTAGAAGGTATTTAAAGAAAAAAAATAAGTCAAGGATCTGGCTTCAAATTAATTGCATAATTGTGGCTTTGTAGCCAGGAAAGGAGAACTCCAACAGATGCTTTTAAGCTACGTGCATGGTATCACTAAATCTCCAGCACATCGCAGTTCTTAAGCAGAAAATGCTATATTTCTCCCGAACACCCCTGCGCAAATGTGTTTGTGTACGCCGGGGGCAGTGGTGCGGAGCGCCAGGTATTGGCGCCTGTCCCCAAATTGTGCAGGACACCTCTGAGCAGCTGCCGGGCTCACCAGCTTCGGCGCGGTGCCGATAGGGTTTGCCTCGCTCAAGGGCCCTGTGTTGTGCAGTCCGCAGAATTAGGCTCCTGGCGATCGTTTAGCTTTGAATTATGTAACAGATAATTGTTTACTTGAAATTTGGAAAAGATTATAAACTGTGTTGAGCAAATTAGACCACGATTGCCAATAGAGTGACCGTTACTTTTGCTGAATAGTTATAATTATAAAATCAAATCCTGGTTTGCTCTGTTGGGTATCTTAACATCTAAAGGAAATGTTATTAAAGAAGCTTACAAATGAATAATCATTCCCAACAACTCACAGCAGCACTCACAGCATGAAAGTGTAAGAAATAGGCAAAGTTTTCAAGTAGGGAACTGATTAGGGTGAGGATGATTCTCTGTCAGGAGAATGTATTGTGCAAGTGTCCTCTAGAGAAAAAATTTTCACCTGAAAAGAAACAGCATTACGAACACTGCAGACCTGGAGATTGCAGGACACTGATCTTATTAAGAACCAATGCTAATTTGCACACTGTCTCCTGCTGAACTAGAAGCAAGTTTACCACTGGGTTTGTTAATTTACACAGGACACCATTATCTTTGGTTGGACTTAATGTATCAGAGTAGAGGTCATTAACTGCTGGGTTCATGATTATCTAGCATGAATTACAGACAGTATCACAAAAATACATTTGTTCTGAGGCTTCATTTCTCCTCATGTGATTTTTCCCCCCATTGGTGTTTAATTCCATTTTCAAAACCCTAGGTATTATATATTACACATGCACACACACAGTGTCAGTCCTTTTTTTTTTTTTTTGCATTTTCTTCATTAGCCATTCAGAAAAGTTGTGCCATTTTAAATCAAAATAAAGTGCAGTAGTATGTACTTTGCATTTAATAGAAGTAATATACAGTCAAGTAGACTTTTTAAATTCACAATAGCAGGCATAATTATGAAGTAAGATCTAAACTCCACATTTTAGGCAAATTAATTGTCCATTGCACTTCTAAAACTTATCTTATACCCAAAATGTTGTTAAAGAAAGTGACTACAAACTGTCATTGGAATACTGGTTTTAAGTACATCTCCATAAAATCACACATCCATGAGAAATCAGGAATTTGGAGTTAAACCTGAAAGCATATTTAATAGAAATATTTGTGTTTTCTGGTTAAGTAAACACATTTTCATAAAGATGCATGCTCAGTCTATTTTACTTAAATGGAACCAACCATCTACAAATTCATTTACAATTTTTAGATCTGTACAAGCACATTCCTAATAGCAGGGAACACTTTTGTGTCTCGGCATGATATCTTTAGAAAGAGGTGAATTTTCATTTATTTAATGCAAATATTCATACAAGGTAAACTGCTTAGGCATATATGGAGCATGTTTTCATGGAAGCTTTGTGGCAATAGGAAAATAATATAACATAATTGTACAATAAATGGAATGCTGCAGTTTCAAAATTACTCATGCTATGATGCAGTGAATAAAGAAGAATATAAGATGATTGAGATATTATTTGCAGGTTTCTGAGTTGCTTTGCTTACAAATCATTTCATTCCAGTTCTATATGTATTTTAAGAATATCATCTTTTGTACTAGAGCAATATCAACAGGAAAGATGTATCTGTTCTTCTCTGAATACTTTAAAGCTCTGTATGCTGAAAGTTGTTTGCATTGTTATTAGAGCTCTGTGAACTAATTCAGCTGTGTGCACTGCTTGCAGCAAGTCATTTTTTCATAAATTTAGGCTCTTTCTTGCTCACAGATTTAATACAAATAGGGATATTGCATTTCTGAAGTGATTTTGTGATTCCCATTCTTAGGTATTTCTCCTTTTCATGCAAACAATTTAAGTCTGTTGCTCTGTTATGAATTGCCTAGTGACTATAGCTTTGATTATTTCTACCTTTTTTGCTTACTTGATGTTCCTGGTTACTTGAGTAACAGGATATTTTTTCCTCTATCTGGATAACTGAAACATTCATAAGGAAAAGGAGGACTTGAAAGGGTAAGTGTTGTACAAGCACACATTTGCACATCCACAATTTTTAACCCTTTAGCATCCTCAGAAACAAAACAAGGTCTCTTTTCAGAATGTTTGAGAAAAGTAAATACAGAGCTTATATCCTTATCAAATTAAATTTGTTGTTGATATGACTTTCATATGCATATTACTTTCGTAACATTTGATCAGACAATACGATCATACAATTCTTATAAAAGAATTGCTGCTTTTTAAGGATATGGTCACAGAAAGCAACAAAATTTAAGAAGTGATACTTCCCTCTGCCTTATGCCCTGTATATCATGGCAATAATATACAGCATAGTAGGTGTAGAGACCTCTAAGCAGAGGCTTTTCCTGATGCTCTTCTGGGGTTTCATTCCCTTCAGGGGATGTGTTGAAGCTTCTACGGCTTCTAAAGACCTCCAGAAGAAATTCATTAAATGTCCTGGACAGTTCTCCCAGTAATAGATATTATGGGTATCTCCAATAGAGATTAATGACTACAAAGCTAGTTAGCTGCTAGCTAGAGACAATCCCTATGCTTTTACTGGCAGGAAAACTACACTTCCTTTCTTGAGGATACAGTGGTGATAGGGATGGGAGGGAGAAAGAAGAAATAAAAGGCATTATGTGAATTATTTCACAATTATTTTACAAAACCTTTTTAACCAATCTGCAAATACACCACTTTTTCAGGACCATTTCTGGGAACTTGCCATCCACCATGTGATATGGCTAAAGATAAAACCCAGTACATAATGTTTTACAGCATTTTCAATGTTGTAAAATATCATACCTCACTGTTTCTCCTCATTACAAACCTATGCCTTCAGTCATGAGTTAAACTCATAAAAATCACCAGCATCGGCTTTTAAAATTTAATCTTAGTGCAGATGAAGACATTTTGCCTTAAGACACTGCTTAGGATTTTATTTGCCTCTGGAATAAGTCATCCCCAACTTACGCTTCTTCATTAGGCCTTCCAAGGAGTTCTGCTGCAGCCTTATTTTTTTCTGCTAACCTTATAGATAGACTGAGTCTATCTGTGGCCGTCAGCATGCTTAAGATTGCTGTATTTTAGATATTAATAGGGCTGTCAGCTAAAGACAGTCAGCGACTGGACAAGATGGGACACCAGAGATGATGCATATGGACCAAGACGAGATTGAAGTAGAAAATCTCAAGTCTTGAGAAAACTCTCAGAAGTTTTCTCCCCTTTTTGTTTATGCTGAGTGTGGTTATTTGGACCTCTTTCTCCTTTTGAAACAGTTCAGTTGGAAGGAGAAGGACGGAGGGAAAAGAGCCCCAGGAGAAGGGCCTCCCGTCCGCCTCCTAGCTCAGTCAGGCACTTCGCATACACACTAAATCCGTTGGCTTAGGCAGCCTTGCTCTTTCTGCTCGTGACAGCCGATTCTCTGATTTTTTTAAAAAATTAATAGGGCCCAGATATGTCCTCTTCTCAAGAAAAAGGGAATTTTTATATGAGGTTGCTACTGCTAAACTGGCACCAAAAATGCTGGTGACCACAAGATTTCTTCAAAAATGAAGAAACGCAACCCGAGAAACTCAAACCATTCTCCTCAACTCAGGCAAAACAAAACAGAACATCATCAAAAGCACAAGAAACCCACAGAAGAGACCTGCTATCAGCACTGCCCAAGACATCAGCAGTACCAGCAGATCTGCTAAGATTAGCCTGGTGCTGAGACTCCAGTAAGTCTGTGGTTATTTGGTATCTTGAAGCACAAAACTGAGTCAGACTGTCAAGCCTTTTCCTTCTATGAGTGCAGCACATTTGTTTTGCTGCAGATATCTGACCCATTACAAACACTTACTGCATTGTAGCATTGTGGTTTACTGCATTGTAGTCCAGAAATGATTGCCAAGGAAGATTTATCTTCCCAGTGTTTGTGGTTTTAAATAAGAGTAAAAGGTTATCAGAAGTCATAAAGAATAGATTTGAGGAAGCTTATAAACATCGGGAGAGTTTACAGACGCACTTTGTATTGTGG
Source organism: Crypturellus undulatus (assembly GCA_013389825.1). NCBI lineage: Eukaryota > Metazoa > Chordata > Aves > Tinamiformes > Tinamidae > Crypturellus > Crypturellus undulatus. The sequence continues at coordinate 863,053 of VWPW01021686.1, read as the reverse complement.
TACAAGGACAAAAAAAAATAATTGAGAAGTCTCTGGCAGAAGAACTGACAGATTATGTTACTACAAAATTAAAGGATTTAAGCCAAATGATGCAGCACATGCAGATGATGTCACTCTTCACATCCAGAAGGAGGTCACCCTACCTGTGGGGGAAGTGCTGACAGGATGTTTATGTGGGATTCAAGTCAGCTATAATTTGGGCAAATGAGGTTGTGAAGAGGGTGTCTAAATAGGAAGTCCCTTAATTTTGTATAATTTCCTTCATTTTTTTTTAATTGTAACTTCTTTCACACCTGAAAGATAAATTCTTACTTGTGCAAGAATGTTAAAAACTTAAAAATGAATGAATTGCCTTCATTCACTTCGACCATTGGTATAAACAATCTTTTTTTGCCATATTCTTTATTTACATTATTGAGGAAAATGTAAGCATAATTGCCATTGTCTTTTGGCTATATTTATTTATTCCAAATGGTTGCGTAACTTTACCACATCTTTACTTGCGAGTTGATTAGTTTTCTTAAAAAAAGAATGAAAGATGACACTTCATGTAGCATTATTAGCACAGATGTTAAAAGAGTCTATGGAAGATTTATTGAGAATGATTTTAACTCTAGTCATTCACAGACTGATACTTACTGACATATTGCCCTCAAGTTGTTCCAGGATAAAACATGCAAATGTAATGAAAGTTTTGTTATAGATGACGTCTTAGAAGGAAAAGAGTTTTGTAATAATCGGAATACCTATAATGAAGCCATAATGTTAATGTGTTCTCCATTTCTCCCCCTATTTCACTAATTTATTTATTTGAGATATACCACAGAAAATATGGAAAGCAAGATGAGAATTTTAAAGAATATTTTCTCCTGCTTCCAGACAAATATACAGAATGGCAACGTGAATAATTTGCAGAGTTAGACTGTGCTAGAGCACAGTATACTGAATAAAACAGAGTTATTGTGTGACATCTAATGGAGCTCTTTGATATACCACTAGAACTGGCCAAACTACTCCGTACAAATGCATTACCCAGCACACCTCAACACTTTTGCCTTTTTTGAGCCAAACCTGCTTTTTGTTAATGTCTATATTGTTTGCCAGTATTCATAAACAAATTACAGCAGTGTCTTTTGGGCAATCTGATGTTTATAGAGTACCTGCATTAAAAAAAAAAAGATATTTATTTTATTGACTGATTGACTGAAACATTTAGGGAAAAAAGGGGTGCTAAAGTCTCTATACTGAAAACCCTTGCTTTTTTGTAACTTTGGGGCACAGCCATTTTGCAAATCTTCATATGAACAAAATCATTTCACATACATATTAAAGAAAAGGAGAAAAGTGGTTCAAACAGGAACTCAGAAAGTCAGTATATACACAAAAAGAAAGCTATATCCCTATTTATTTATTTATTTATTTATTTTTCAGGTTGGTCTGATAAAGGCAAATGAGGCTGTAGTTACCTGTTATTGCATCCAACCCCACCACTTGTTTGTTTCCCCTATAAACAGACGAGCAGGGCTGATCTTGAGCTGTTCCTAGAAGAAGTAGGGCATGCCTTGCTTTTACGAGAGGCTTCAGGAGAGAGGGTGACTTACATAAAAATCCTTCATGATTTAAAGCCTTCAGACTGTGAGACCTGAATTGCAGAACCTCAGTCCTTCAGTCAGACTATATGTTTTTAGACCCAAGATGATTTCAAAGGTATTCTGGGTAAAAATGCTGGTCAAGTGTAGCAGTTTTAGCAGTATTTTTTATCCAGTCAAAGTCAAGTTGCAGAACAGCTTGGTGTTATAAGCAAGAATATCCTTCAGAGTTTACGTGATCAAAGCTGAATTCTCCCACTTTTTCCTTTTTATTACCAATATATTTGCTTTTAGTGTTTTGTCCCTAAAATCACTCACTGTCTGATGGTTTTCTTTTAAAACTAATACTCTAAAACATAAGAAATATTTGAAGAGAGCAAACATTCCTTTCCTTCCTTGAAGAGGGATCCTCCCTTGAAAACAAGGACGGGATCCTAACCCTGCTCTGTTCCATACGTCAGGCAGAATTTTAAAGTTGCTCCGAATATCTTCTTGACTGACCAGAGCCATAAGGCTTTCTGTAAGGCCACCAGAACTAGCTTAAAAACATCATCTCATGCTTTCAGCAGTAGGAGGTGGTTAGTATGTGTCACACCCTGACTCCTGGTCAGTCATTGGGCAGTTGAACATTACTTGGTCAAGGAGTGCAAGCTGGTGACCAGCCACCACAGGGAGCCGAGGAGAAATTTTCCAGATGGTTTTCAGCTGTCTTCTTTTCTTCAGGTTCTTATCAAATTTAACAAGTTCTTACTGGGAGAACCTACCACCAGGATACAACAACAGTGTATCACCTGCTTGTTAACAGAGGCCAGAAGCCCAGAACAGTGGAGCGGAGTGGAGTTCTGCTCTGTTGCGTGAGGAAGGCTAGGTAGCTTTAAAGAGGGTTCATGTAGATGAGTGTGCTAAGTACTCATGAACTGCACTTAGGCTTGCTAGTACCTGTACTACCAATAAGGGTAGAGTTGTGTCTGAACAGCATCCCTTTTATGATATTTTGGTGCCTTACTCAGCACTACCAGGAAGTATCTTCTTCCGCTGAGGAATTTTAGCTTGAAGTCTGGAGGTTTGCAGCCCCTTTCCCTAAAAGAGTCAAGGTGCATGGAGAAGCCATTCCTCATGATTAAAATACGTGCACTGGAAGAAATGTCGATGATGGCACCTCATTTTTGCCAAAACAGGAATTTAATTCCCAGACAGGAATTAATAGTTTAATTACCCACGACAGGACGTGGGGAATTCAGTGCAGCCAAAGCTTTTCACTTTTAATGCCATACTTACTTTTTACCCGGAGACTGAATGTGATTACAGCTCTCGGCTGGCAGTGGGAGACTGGAGTTCAGTCCTTCTGCTAATTAGTTTCATTATTTCCTTTTGTTCTAACATGTGACCTGGTTGGGTTCATTTTCACACCGTCTCCCTCTGGCTCAGAGTATATTACTTACCAGCTGAAGCACACCGCACAAAAAAGGTCCCGCCAGCCCTCTCCTTCCACTGCCAACTAGGCAAGTAGAAACTTTAGGAAAAGCAAGTTTGAATTCCTTGCGCAAAATATGTTTTCCATACCATGGATGACTGTTAGGTGCAAATAGCCATTTGTTTGAAAGGAAATACTGGTAGCTCATGCATATATGTTTCCATTTAAAATAATGGTGCTATATTTGAATGGATTTGCCCATGATCTGATTTTTAAAAATAAGCTCAAATGAGCAAGAACTGCAACAACAAAGGTGAGCCAGGAGTAAGCAAAAACAGTGAAACTAACCTCAAAAACAAGGCTTTGGAAAATCAGGTGTTCAGCTTTTGAGAAAAGAAAAAAGTAGAAGAGGAAAACAAAATAATAGAATATTTACTGCTCACAACAAGCTCAGGGAAAATAAGTGTTTTAGAAAGAAGGCAGTTTCCCTGTATCTGATTTATCTGTATGGTACAAAGATTTACACAACAAAAGACAGAATCATTTTATAAAATGAGATGTTCTATGTGTTTCCAAAGTGGACATTTCCCCTTGTTCTCCTGAACAGAGGGATCTTGTATTCTTGTATGCCACTGCAGTCCGCAACACCTGTGGTAAATTATTTGTAAATGTAATGAATTACATTACTAGGAACATGTCAAATTATATGTTGATAATGAATTTTTGGAGGCATCTGCTATTGTAATTGTTCCCAGCGGATATATATTCATCTTCACCTGGCATTATTTCCCTGGTTTTGGGGGGCTTTTTATTCTGCATTTTCGTTTCTGCTGTCATTGTTATCGGGATCCCTGCTCCTTTGTTCTGATCAGGTGCCTTCGATGGTGCCTGAACAAAAGAGGAGGGGAGAACACACGGAGCTACCAGCAAAGCAAAACCCTGGTCTTTATTTGTGGCTTTGCAGCCGCCTGCCCGGCCTCCCAAGGCTGGGCGGTGTTGACAGCGACCACTTGTTTTCCCGAATGGATCCGCCAGCTGCGGCAGCCGGCGATGCCGGAGCCCCGTAGGTGAATAACCGCCAAGGGCCGCGCCGCTGACAGACAGGTACACGCTGCTTCTCCTAAGTGCACCTCAGAGTTTGAGCAAAGGTAAATAAAGCAAACAAGGAGCATTGGACGCTGTGCTTTTTTCGGAACACCCTGATAGAGAAACGCTCACAATGAAAATATCTGTCAACAGCTCTCTGGCTGCAATAAGCAGCCCTGCATTAATTGTGTTTATGCAAACTTTCTGTATAATACACGGCTTATCATGCAGAGGTCATTTTTACTTTGCAAAGTATACTTGTCTCTCAATAACAGCAATTTGAAAAAGCTGCCCAAATCCACTGATCAAATACCGGACCTACATGTGCAGAACTTAGGCTTTTATTAAAATGTGATTTTTCTTTAATTCTGTAAATCATTTACAGCGTTTGACTAAGCCTGTTCTTGCGCTGGGATATTTGCTCTACACTTTACTCGCCCTTAACTTTTAAACCAGCCTGCACAGCAGCTGACACTTCTCTCTCGCACTGCTTATCAGAGTGTATTACATGAACAATTTTAGCCACAGTCAAAAGAGCAGCCTGGCTCTTGGTTTGATCTGAAGATTGAGTGTTTCTTTTCCAGGACGGTTTTAGAGAGATGGTAAATCACTGAACTTCATATCTAGCCTTGATTTTCCTTTTTCTTTCTGAATTCAGAGAGATGGGTTTAGCCTCCTTCTATGAAAAATGCATATGGATATGGATAAAATGGATTTTAAATTGATTCTAATCACAAAAAGAAAACCCACAGCAAATAACTAAATTCTTTCTATTTTCCTTTCTTTTCTCTTTTCTTTTCTTTTCTTTTCTTTTCTTTTCTTTTCTTTTCTTTTCTTTTCTTTTCTTTTCTTTTCTTTTCTTTTCTTTTCTTTTCTTTTCTTTTCTTTTCCTTTCCTTTCCTTTCCTTTCCTTTCCTTTCCTTTCCTTTCCTTTCCTTTCCTTTCCTTTCCTTTCCTTTCCTTTCCTTTCCTTTCCTTTCCTTTCC
>VWPW01021686.1:690126-857929 GCA_013389825.1 Crypturellus undulatus | reverse complement strand
TTTCTTTTTCTTTTTCTTTTTCTTTTTCTTTTTCTTTTTCTTTTTCTTTTCTTTTTTCTTTTTTCTCTTGTCCTTCCTCCCACTAGAGCTTAAATAGTTTGTGGCTGTTTTTTAGCAAAATACTTCATTCTTTCTTTGTGGAGGACTAGGTTGGAACCTACTTTCAGNTTTCCTTTCCTTTCCTTTCCTTTCCTTTCCTTTCCTTTCCTTTCCTTTCCTTTCCTTTCCTTTCCTTTCCTTTCCCTTTTTCTCTTGTCCTTCCTCCCACTAAAGCTTAAATAGTTTGTGGCTGTTTTTCTTTCTTTGTGGAGGACTAGGTTGGAACCTACTTTCAACTGAGTTCCCTGGTTTTGAAACAATCATTGGCATTTTAGAAATTTTTAAGGCTTCTTTTAAACATTTCTAGATGGCTGCATTCTGCCTGTCTGTTCAATAAGCTATTAAAAATATTTGGCCTTCTAAAGTGGGATATAATAAAATAGTCCAGTTACAACTGGTCTCTTTCCCCACTGATGTTTTAACGTGAGCCCCACTGCACACAGCGGTGCATGCAACTTACATAGGATACATGCAGATTTTTCTCTAATTGTGATTGTGAAAAATATTCTTAGCGTTACATCACAGCCAAACATTAGTTTGCATTGATTTGTCCAGAACTAGAGAACATGCCCTCAAAAAGAGCACTGCATGAATGCAGATCAGATTGCATTTATTTGCATTAAATAGTTAGAAAGTGACCACTAGGTTGACAGTAATGTAGAAAAATGTTTCTTTATAAAAATTATAACAACCTAACAATACTTGGTATATAGGTAGCTCCTCTTAACAAGAAGTATTTTCAGGCATATTAAGGACTGAAGCATTAGGAACACATGGAGCTAAATTCTTCTCTTTACTGTACTGGCCTCAACTAAGGAAATGGATGAATTTAAGCTCACAGGCACTTTGGGAAAATTCAGAGAAGAATCTAGTCAAACATGAGCTATTATGTTTAACAGAAAGTAGGTTTTTACTTAAATATACATTTCACATGCAGACACTACTGTTTTCCTCATCACTAACTATTGCTTTGTGTCAGTAGGTATAAAATAATCAACAAATAAATACCTACTCATAAAGATTTTATAATACATGACAGTATTTCCAGGTTAAATTTGCACTTCTTCACTTGGCTGTGACCTTCAGAGCCAAAAGCGTACAGCTACATTATGGCATTTCAGGATTAGCCCAAACTGCAGCAAGCAGTACAATACATGGCAAAACATTTCATTTAGTCATTTGTTACCCTAATATATCTTTTCCTGCTTTGATCCTGCAAATTTCTAGCATGGAGCAATTTAATATTCTCAGTTCTTATTCCTCTGGGAATTTTTCATCTGTCAAGAGGATTTTGCCCAACTATTTCCAAAAAAAAATGATGAAGAGAAAAATCAAATGGCTCAGTTTACAAAAGCTATAATGAAGAAAGTGGCATTTATTTCATTATGCTAAACCAATTAAATCTAATTTCTCTTCTGTTTCCATACATAAGCAACAGCTGTACATGCCATCCATGGGTAATTAATTGCTTCCAACTGCCTGCCAATGAACGTGGTATTTCTTTAAATTGGTGACACAGTGCAACGCGGGCCCTTAAGTACATCAGAGCGCATCAGAGCGCGCGGCGCTCTTGACACTCGCGAGACGCGTCGGTGCCTCGGCAGCGCCCGCGAAGCCGAGCGTCCTCCCAGCTCTGCGCCCCGCAGCCGGGCTCTCCGCCGGCTCGTCCCGGCCGCGGAGCTCCCGCTGCCTGGGCTCAACCTGGCAAACTGGCACAGGGAATGTCGTGGGCATCTGCCGCCACGGTCACGGGCCGTGGCCCTAAGCAGAGCACGTGAAACGTGGTACGCTTGCAAGCGCTGCCGCCAACGCGAGGTGCTCAGCATCCCCAGGGAGCTACGGCTTCGCGGGAGGCACTCGCCGTCGGAGAGGGAGAGGTAGAGGCTCTACCAGCTTCCAGCAGAGGTTGGAGCTTCATAAATATTTGGGGTGAATTGTCAAAGGGAGAATGGAATTAGCGTCCAAAACGTGCCTTACCGACCCCTTGCTTCTTTAGCGGATGAGGTAAATGATTTTCTTTTGGAAGAGGATGGACAACCTCAGACTCTACCAGGTTGTGGCTGTTCTGGCTTGCTAGAGAAATGGGTTTGTATGATCCAGAGATGCAAGGTAGCCATGTGGCTCATGGTTAATAATAAATGAGTTGCTTTTCTTTTTTTTTTCTGTTTGAAAAATTCATTATAAAGAAAACAAGGGATATTTATTCCAGCTCCATTAGGGAAAAAATGAAAGATGCTGGAATTGCAGGAGTTGGAGGAGCATGGAAAGAGCTTTTATTGTTTACTCTTGAAGTTCAAAAGAAGGTGCGTGGATGCCAAGCCTTTGTAAAAGCCAAGAATAAACAAACAAATTTCAATGAAAAATGAAATAAATTTCAAAGGTTTTTAAAAGGTACATTTTTTTTTCAGACTTAAGCCATCAAGTTGAAGCTTTTAGCTTATTTATTCTGACATTTTTTCCTTTATTGCATTTTCAGATTTTCTGCTTTCTGTGTTCATGTATGAGGACAACTTCTTTTAAAACTGTGAGTACATGAAAGAGAGGAGGCCTGATTCACCTTTCGTGTACACAGATATGAAGAAGGAGTATTCAAAAATACAGTAAAGTCTTTGAAAGTATACAGATGTAGAACTAGAGTAACTGAGAGGAAAATTATATGCGTGGAATAAAAGTGAGACATTCTGCAAAGAACATGAGAGAGCCATACTGCTTTGAAGCAATGGTCCACATCGCCAGGTATTCTCTCTCTGACAGTGGCATAGAAGCCAGTATTGAGGACAGCACACAGACCCAGTGTCTTCTGTAGTCCATTCCTCTCATATTCACCCAAATGGTTGCATTAGAAGGTGCAGCACTGCCCAGTCCTCTTAATATCCATCCAAGGACCCATTGCCTGTCTAGTTCCTTTGTGAACCTGCTCATTCTATCTATCCTCCACAGCCTTCTGAAAGAGCAAGTATGTGAGCACAGCTGGAAGTGCAAGTACTTCCCTTTACCTGCTTTAGATGATTGTGTATAGATTTCATTGAGTGGTCCTTGTGTGACTGGTTTCACATTCAGATCATCCATTCAGTAAGAAACCTTGATCATAATCTTTCTCAGGCTTCTCTCTGAATACTAGGCTTTTTCCTTTTCTTTTTTTTCTTTTCCCAATTGCAGCTGATCCCTTTTCTTGTGTATTTTAATCGCCTCCTCTATTTCTTCTCTAACTTGCATGTTTCTTGTGATGTGGAGACCAGAAATGCAGAGAGTACTCTGAACGTGGGTACACCATGGCTTAATACAGTAGCAAAATGCTCTCTGCCTTGTTCTGAATACTCTTCCTACTAATGGTCTGCATTTTGTTGGTTTTGACTGCATCTGCAAGCAGAGCTCACAACTTCAGAGACTCGCCAGGGATGACTTCAAGATGTCTTTCCTGAATTCTGAGCAGTCATTCCGAGTTCATCACTATGTGGCCCAATAGGTTATTCTTCCTAGATGCGCTGCCTTATATTTATCCCCGCTGAAGCTTTTTTGGCACCTTTTCTCTTTGCTCTCTTTTAAAAGATTCTTCTGAGGTTACTTCAACAAATTGGCAATGACATTTCAGCACATAAAAGAGCTTGAATAATGATCCTCAAACTTGGAGATTTCACTGCACACTCTCTTCTCCAGGTCATCGATGAAGATGTTTAATGAAACCAGTCCTCAGGGACCTCACTGCTGAAAATGAAACACCATCCTGAAAAACAACCAGTAAGCCCTGTCTTTTTCTTCACATCTTTTAACCACTTTTCAAACTTTAAAAGAAGCTTTTTCCATCCCTGTGGTAACTGAGTTTCTTTACTATCCTTTGGTGTGGAACCTTGCCAAAAGATTTTTGAAAATCCAAATATATTATGTCCTCTGGATCCCCTTAATCCATGTGCTTACTGAAACCTTCACAGGGCTCCAGCAGCTTAGACAGGTGGTATTTCCCATTACAGAAGTCATGCTGATTCTAGACGGTTTCTATCTGTGTGCTCAGTGATCTTATTCTTTATGCTAGAGTGTACCCTCTTACCAGGAATAGAAAGATATGAGAACAGTCTTTCTGAAAGGCTTACTGAAAGATCTGATTTTTTTTGTAAGTCATGTCATACACATGCTCTTTGTAATATGTCTGCATAATACAGCTTTTTAATATCATAAGCATTATTTATTGTTACAAATTCATTAACACTGGAAGTTTTCTACTTGCCAGTTTTCATACCTTGCCACAGAATAATCAATTATTGAATAAACTCTGAAGGAAGAAGCTAGAATAAGAAGGTATGGACATGGAGAGATTGCGTATTTGCACCATGTTTCCCTTATGCACTCACATTCTCTTCCAGTGCCCAACCTGCCCTCTGCCAGACCTTGCACCAAGCTCTGGTGCCCCTCTCTTCTTTCTCTGAAAGGCAGAGTAAAATATTGACAATAGCCTTAGCCATTTCATCCTATTTTTCCTGTTGGCAGAACCCATCTAAAAATGTTTATAAACTTAATATCTAGAAAACATATCTGGGTTAAGTTTATTAGTAGCACCTACAGATTTTTTTGCCTTGACATTTAAACCACTGAGATGAAATTTTCTCCATTAGTAAAGGCAATAAAACAAATACCTGGCTTTCCCTCTAGAGGTTCTGTAATACTGGTCTTCTCAAAACTCTATTTAAATCAAAGCATGTGATCAATATTTTGGTAGTTTACATGTGTCTATTATGAATGTATTAAATATACTGCATATGCACAATAAAAATATCCTCACTCCCTATAAATTCTATTCTGTGTACACTTATAAACCACCACAATTTAGTTATTTACTGTGTACTACAAGAGCTATAAAATGCCACTTTCTAAGAATACAACTGAGGCTTAAGTCAGCATTTTTATGATATCATCTGTACTGGGAAAACATTAAAGGCTCAATATTTAATAAACATAATAAACATCCCCATGAAACAAATTGTTCATAAACTACCTGTTTAATTTTTCAGGGTTCTTGAACCACATATTTTCTTATTAGTTGTGAGCCTGCTGGGTTGCAGGATAGATAGGGCCTGTCAGGGATAGAATATAATGTAGCGGTTTTATGAATTATTTCTGTGAGGAAAAGCCTATTACAGCTGACAAGAGGATGATGATATTAGCCCATCATCATTCAGATGGCACCACCCTTCCCCCTTTCATCCATCAGACCTCTTGTATGGAGGCTGAAAACCATAGAGTCTTTGCATAGCCAACACAAAGACAAATACTGCTCTTTTTCTGAGTCCATGAAACATTTAGTATTTCATTTTGAATCATGGCAGATGACAGTAACAAATGGCCTAATGAATCTCCCTTATTGTCCCTTGTGAATCTGAAGATGAGCTAAAAGTAAAATCTCTGTTTCTTTTTTTGGACATGCTCGTTTGGGACTGAAAGGCTTTCTCTGCATGCTGAAGAGTTGTGCTGGGCTCCTGAAATGAAACCAGTAAACAAACGAGCAGCTTGCAGATCACCCCATTTTTTAGCCTGTACCTGATAAATAGTATTTTGGGGCAAGTACTTTTATCAACTTTGGCACAATCCCTTAAAGCAATATATGTCACGTAAAAATGCATAAAACAATAATAAAAACATGTAATGAAGTTCTGCATTAGAAAACAATAGTAACTCATCAAGAGTCCTCATGAATTATAGCCCCGATTTTACCGCTTTTTTGCTTTATTTAGAAGGAAATACACTAATGGTGTCTGTTTTACTGCAAGAGTGTAGCACTGTCTGAATTAACTAGTTTAAATAATCTGATTATCTAAACATCTAAAGAGGGCAGTCCCTGAAAGATCATCCCAGCCAGTTGTTCCCCCTCTTAGTGTCCCTGAAGGGAGTTATTTAGGCAGCCTGCCTGCATTTCCCCAAGCAGAAACTTTTACAGGCAAAACTTAACAGCTTCAGTGAGCACCGTGTGACAAAATGCGCCCATTACAGGAGCTTTCTGTACTTCAGCCAGTTGTCACCTTAGCTTTTCTTCTAGCTGCCGTGGGAGCTGTGGGGCTCTGCCATCCACGCAGCAAGCTGGGCGATGAGGGAGCTACGACTGGGGAGTGTGGGGCAAACACAGGAGCTGCCTCGTCCTGCCCCTCTCCGTCCGTCCTGCACCACGAGGCCCTGCACAGGCCTGCGCACTGGGGCCGAGTGCCTCGAGGAACAAACTTGGCCTGCTGTGTCATTAAGTCTTACCAAGAAGCTCTCCTATCCATTCCATGCACGTACTTAATCCCTTTCATATGCTGTAGGTTTGCATTAGCAAAGCACAAGGCGGTCGAGCGGCCGAAATTCCTTTTCAGTCATTAGGAGAACTTGTGGAAGTGCTTCAGCGAAACGCGCCTGCTTGGGTTTGCCAGGGAGAGGGGAGAAGTGGCCTGCCTCGTGAATGAAACTTTTTTGCACAGCTCCGTTTGTATCTACCGGAGGCACATGTGCGTTTCTGACATGACAGATCATAATGGCTCTTTCAGAGCCATTACAGTTACCAAGTAAATCCTTCTTAGTTCAAGTACATATAATTGATTCCCATAGAACGTAATAGCTCCAAAACCAAGGCAATACCCTTACCAAACATAAAAGCAGTGGCAGGACTAATACATAATAGCAGTCAGTTTTCACCAGGGCACTAGAAAATGATGCAGTGCTAACAACATGACTTTTTTATTTGCTGATTTTTTGGCACAATAGAAGGGTAATAATTCCGTGGTATTATGGAGGTATCATTCCTGCATATTTCTGATAAAGCTATAAATCCTGAAGTATCACAATCATCATGTCGGTCTCTATGTAGAATGGAAATTAAGGGTCCGTTCGACTTTTATGCATACAAATATTCCTGTACAGTTTACTGAAGAACACAAATAAGGTTTTAATCTTATGAATTAGGGTTACAGAATAAGAGAGGGCAAGAAAATGTAACTTTAAAAATGGTCCTGCAAATTATAATGCAACAGTAACTTAAGCAACATTAAATAGACTTTCTAGTAAAATGGAGAGGGACCTCGGTTAGGCTCTGTAGCCCTATTCTCTATTCAGAATGCTCCAGATATGTATTGTTCAAGGAGGAATTGTGAAAAACCCTTTCCCAAGTAGCTTGGTGAGCAGAGGAAATACACAGCAGGCATTGCTCTTTTTTTTTTTTTTTTTTTTTTCCTTTTTTTTTTAATGTAATAGTCTGCTCCTCCTCTGCATAACTGATAGATTCAATAAATAGCTTGGGAACATACATCCCTGCTTTCCCAATGCACCAGGGTATGTGAAAGGATAATCTCTGTGCTCATGAACAGAGATGACCACTGACCCTAAAAGGAAGGAGAGCACCAAATGATATATTGACAAGAAGGGCCATTTTCTTCTCTCACTTACAGAAAATAGGTAGACTGAAATAAGAACAACGTCCTTCTCTTTCTTTTTTTTACTGCTTTTGAAGAAAAGACAAGTTTTTAACATTTTTTTTGTTCTGAAAGAGTTTATATTACAATAGAAAAAGGTGCTGTAAACTTCAAGGAGCTAATGTACCTTCTGTAAAGAAGTCTCAGTGGAGATCATAGAAATTTCACATGACTCCCATATGTTAATAACGTCTTTGAATATAAAATCCAAATTAAAAACTGGAGCTGAATAAAATGCTTTTGTTAAAAGTAACATTTTGAAATGCTGTCAGTAACTATCATAAATATTTGAGAAGTTAATATTTTAATCTTCAGCTATAGCTCTGAAAACATTTTTAGTGACAGACAGTGCTTCATTAATAGAGTTCTGTATGTCTAATTGCTTTAGGCAAAGTGGGTTGCATTATTTTGACACATGACATGCAATTAGTACATGGTCACACGGCTAAAGGAAGATTTTACACCTTTTTTCCTTCTACATTCAGAGTGGATAATTAGCATATTTTTTCTGCTTAGAATACTCATCAGAACCTTAGATCAGAAATCGCCTAATGAGGTAAAATTCCAGTTGTTGACATTAATACATGTGACATTTTTTTCAGTTGTAAAAGTAAACCTAGTGCTGCCACTTCATTTACTCTTTCCTGTGTGTTTTTAAGATTCAGTTGTGTTTTCTTAGCATGAAACTGTTGAATAACCATATCTTATGAAAAGAGAGAGATGAATGATGTTTTTATATTTTAGAATATTTGCTTGATAGTGATGTTTTAAGAAGGCCGAATATGACTATAACCTGCAACCATTCTAGACATCTGTTGTCTTAACACAAAAGATAACTTAGTATTGAAGAAATAAACCATATTTTATTAGAGATAATCTGATGTAACAAAATACTTTTTTGCCATGGATATAAGCCTTCTCATAGGTTCTGAAAATTTCAAAATAGAAGATATTCGTTCTTTTTTAAATGATTTTTTTTTTCTTTACAAATGCATAGAATTACCTTCTGTGCTCATTTTCTAAGGAGTATATCTGTTTGGTACAAAGGAAGTGCTTTGGGTTCTCATTCCTTCACTCCTTATTCAGTCAAACTTTTGTCTGAAAGATTTGAATGAGGTGTGGGATCTGTGAAATCGCAGCTGGATTTATGGATATGAGTTTGCCTTATAGCTTTGAGTGTAAAACACACATAGATATCTTTCAGAATTACATCAGACATTTAGTGCTACCTATAACAAAGGGCTGACTTAAGCATGCATAGGACAGATTTTTTTTTAAGTTTTATTTTTTTAAATACATGGGAGAGAGAGTATACTCTTGCCTCACTGTAGGTATCTGGTATTTGCCAAGATTTGAACAGTGGTAAGGTTAGCACTTAACCTTTACAATAAATAAAACAGGCTTAGACACATGTAGCATTTTGCATAAAGTGGGAGGTAAGTGTATTAAAAATAAGTTTGCTAATTTCTCAGGAAGGATAAGTTATCAGAGAGTGACCTGATGTCTCACAGACATCGTAGAAGTCCAGAATGCCAATCCCACTTAAGAACAGATTTTATTTATTGTCAAACTTCTTTTCCCCATGATTTGTCCTTTATTACTAAATTAGGGACACAGGAGCAAGATAAACTGTAGTCATAATCTCTTCAGGATAGCTGCCCCTGGCATTTTTTTTCTGCAGCTATTCACCTTGAGAGCACAGATTTCTCCATCTCTACTTCCTTTGTTATAATTTTCAACTCCACCTTACATGTGTAGCAGGCAGAAAAATATTGCCTCTTCTTAGATGATGAATAGCTGTTGTTGTGCAGACCCCTGACCACTTGCTAAACCACCCTGCAAGACCTCTGAAAAAAAAAAGAATGAACCTGGGAAACTTAGCAGCAGTGCAAAAATTTATATTTGAGTGATGAGGACCAGTGAAGGAAGATACATTTAGATGTTTTTAAAATACCGAGAGATTTTACCAAATAGAAAGTTTGTAAAGTAAAGTAAAGAAAGTTTGTTATCTCAGTAGCTTCACTTCCTCTTAACTCTTCCAGAGACTAATGTGGAGATCAAAGTAAAACTGAACAAAAAATAAGATTATGCTAGTTCAATTTGTATTGGTGGCTACTGAACATGATGGTAAAGGTGAAACCTCCACCTTTCACTAAAAAAAGTAAAGACTAGAAACTTGGAAGATCTGAGAGGATGTAAATCTATGTATATGCTTTTACTCTTCCCTCAGTGCCTCCTGGCCATTTTCTAAGTTGGATAGACTAAATATTCTCATCCAGTTTGGCTGTTCTTTGCATCTGTAAAATTATGTATTGCAATTGTTTGCAGAAAAATCTGATACAGTCTTAATTAGGACTAATAAGCTATTATGTGAGGACATTTTTGTCCTGAGCAAGTGGCATGTAGGATTAATTTATTAGGTTCTTTCAGGCTGTGCCAGAATGTAGCCATGCTTCACTGGTACTATAGGTAAGACAAGACAGAGCGCAGGGAGCTCACATTCCCAACAGGCATCTGTAGCACTAGTTATTCACCTCATTTTCCATTGCCTTTTGGAAGCACATTGTGCCACTGTTTAAAAATGTGCAGCTTCTGATTAAAAAAAAATGCTGAAGTTATAATAAGACTGGGATGCTGAAATTTACTGGCAGGATGCAGCCATTCAGCAGCAAGCCAAATATCCAGAGATTATATTGGACTGCCACAACCTACCACAGTAATTCAGTAAGGATAAAAATGGCAAATAGCAATATGCAGGAAAGCAAGAACGCCACAAAGGACATCTTGCACCTTTTTGTTTAAGCATCCTTTACTTTTTCTTTATGTAAAGGCTAGCCAGACTATGTAAAACAAATCAGAATCTCATAAACTAAGCCCAAACATAGAGCCTCACAACTAAAGAGATATTTCTATTAATTCTCAAAACTGCCTGGATCCAAACTGTACATGTACCAAGAAGATTTGTTTCAACTAGAGCTACACTTTTTAAAAATATATTTGCTAAACATGTAGTCTCTGATGTCTCAGATAGCATTCAACTAGCACAGTGGGACTATGGTATAAAATAGGTAGTTGATCTTGATCCATTATATTTTCATTCCCCTATTATTATCACTGGTACCAGCTGGTAGATATTTGAAATTAGAGTTGAGCAAATAATTGGATGTTTTGGTTCATTGACACGACTGAAAAACTGGAAGGTAGGGGGGAGGGAATGATCATTTTATATTGACTAGTAAGGATTGTTTATTTGGTTTTGGCTCTTAGCAGAGAAAAAATTTCTGGTGACACAAAACATTTTGTTTCATTTTCATTTTTTAACTTACAAATATTAGCTGAAATGTAAATATGAAACATTAAAGAAGCATCAAATTAAACATATTTTTTCAATATTTCCCATTCTTTAGCTGGCCAAAACCATTCACTGAATTTGACATCATTTCTACAAGCATTTTTATTGACATCAATCTTTAATTTTTTATCACATACAATACATAATCACAAATGTTTGTCTCACTCTACTTGAAATATTACTGGATTAATGGCTTCCAGATGATTAAGCTGGAATCACATAGGAATCGTTTAGAAGCCCCCCTTATTCTTAGACTCCTGAGGAGAGTTGAGTCCCTGGGACACATTAGAGCAGCTCTGGAAATGGTCATAATATCTATTTCCTATTTGCTGCCACAGTTCCAGGAGGAGTGTAAGAGTGAAGACTCCCTGGGACACATGGAAGACATTATACCTATGCTGTGACCCTTTTGGTCAGCTGTATCTGGCACAAAGAGCAGTAAGGCAATGCTGAATCTTAGTTTTTCATAATCACATATAAACACTTCTCAGAAATACGATCAGTTGCGCTAGGCAATGTTTAATGTACTTGCATATTTTAGTCTTTTAAGTAGAAAATTAGGTGTGGGGGGAAATAGTGCAGATGGTCTTCTGATTTTCTAGCTTTGATGAGTTTTTTTTCTTTGACATTATCCATTTTAAGGTCATTGCATGAATTCCTATACCCCTAGATTAATGCTCAGGCAGCCACTCAGTAACCGGCTTCACTGAACTTTCAGTACTAGCTTCAGAATTTCATTTCATTTTTTTTTCAGAGAACTGTGAGATTAAAAGAAGTCAGATTAGTGCATTGTATATTATTTTTTATACACCTATTTCTAACTTTTTGAAATATGCAAGTATAATTAAAGTGGTCTGATCTGTATCACTGAGCAATACAAAAAAAAAGTGTCCCTTCCAATGTTTGTTTATATTGTTGCTCTGAAAACTATTTCTACATGTAGAGACGAAATTAAGCATTCTGCTTGCAGAACACATTTGAATTATAGTGCCTGTCTTGCCCTCAGTTGTCTTGCTGATTAAGCTGTTCAGCAGAAAGGTTCCTGCAATATCTAATAGAACGTGCACATGTCACTTTATTGCTCTCAAGCTGCTCTGGTTTCTCCTAGATTATGATCTTGGTTTCGAGTACTTCTTTATCCCCTCTTCCATCTCTGGAGATCTTTCTGAACTTATCTCTCCCTCACCTTCCATGATGAGACTGCAGTTTCCTCCAGAGTCTCTTCTATACACCCAGGACCAGCTTATTTTGCAAGGCCAGACTGGGAGTTTTGACTGAACATGATAGAATGAAGCCAAGTCAGAATGTGAGTAGTCACCCATCAGGCATATGTACCTCAGAACAGTGATCATGGCCTATATCCTTCTATGGGTACAAAAAACGGATGCCCCTTTACCTGTGCACCTCATTCCCTAGGCAAGGGTTGCAAAAAAACAGAAATCTCTATACAGGTATTTGCCAAATTTATAGCCTCACTGTTCACTGAAAACTAAAGATTTCTTCAGTCAAAAACTTCTCAATAAAAGCCATTTACAGCCAAGATTTTAGCTTAATATCACTGACTAGGCAGTAAGGATGATAAAGATAAAACTTTTTTTTTTTTTTCAAATTCCAGAATACATATTTCAGTCCCATTGTTCTGCAATACTGCCATAAATTTCTGTGAAACAATTTCTGGGTACATGGGCATACACAGACAAAGCCCTGTTCTTGAAACCAATTCTGTAAAAAGGAATCTCCACTCAGAAATTTACAGTAGGACAAGAACTATCTTGGAAGTCTTGTAAAATTTTGTAGGTCAAGCTCTAATGAGGTTGGGAGGCAGGAATTAGAATAGTCTCATAAAATTTTATAAGAGCTACTACCTTCAACTTATTGTGCTATTTAAGTGGATACACTTACATGCAAATAAGCACATACTCCTGGCACCCACTTACATTCCACAGAGATCAATGATAAATTAAAGAACACTACAGACACGTGTATACCAGGAGGTCAAGTGTCCCTTGGCAAGATACAGTGGTATATCCCAAAAAGGACAAGTAGTTAACATGGTTTCTGTCTACAAACAGGAAAAAAATGCAGCAGCAAAAAGCCGTTAATAGGAAATGTTTGTATAAGTTCTATCTTGATTTATAATTCTATAAAAAAATCATATTTTCAATGCTTCTCATTCCATGTTTTAATTCTCATCTGCCACAACCGTTAAGTGAAATTAGGTTGCAGCCACCTCAACCAGAAACACAAAAAGGTTACGACTTTTTTGTTTCAAAAGTCAGAACTTATAGCTAAAGGGTTTATTCTTCTCTCAGAGAACACGCAACCTTAATTAAGGGTAATGGGAATGACATATCTCTGCTAAGGGAAGAATGTAAAATTTCATTAGAATATTTGTTAGTAATAATACCAATTATTAAGGAACATAGCCTCAATTTAATGGAATTAGGTCACTGCTAAAAGCTTTTTGTAATACTACTGTTTAAAATAGATTTTTTTAAAATCAGTAAATAATTTTGAAAGTACTGAGAAGGTACTGTTGGAGATAGGTGCATTTAGCTTATAAATAAATGTTGGTTTAGAACAGAGCTTTACAGCTGTTTCCCCTGGCAAAATTTATCTTTATGAAGTTAAAGTTATCTCAGTGTGCGGATCTACTGTTATAACTTATCTTGGACTGCTATGTACAATTCAAGATTGTTATATAACATTTATTTCAAAAATTATTATTTTCGTCTTTGTAAGATCCAGCACATTCATTAGTATAATCAATCAGTAAGATAAAAATGATAAAAATATTTATAGAGTTCATTTAGTTTAGTTCATTAAATAGTTCATTTAGTATTAAAGGCTTAACTGCTTGCTCAGTTACAAAATCCACTACATTCAGTTTTGCTTTTACTTTACTTGTCACTCGGAGAAGAGTAAATCCTTGAAGCAAACAAACTCCATTTAGTTCGGTTTGGGGTTTATTTTATAACACATACCTTGTTTAAAGGATGGATTTTAATTATTTTTGTAATTAGGCACTTGAAAAGTTTTTGAAATACAGTGTTTCAGTAAATAAAACTTTTCTTCTAACTCTCATAAATAATTTACTTCGATCATTTCAGAAACTAGCTGTAATTATGATGACTATTTAATTAAGGCTTCCACAGAACTTGACAACAATGCTAATAAAGCAATTGAGGAGATACAAGTGGTTCATTTAATTGGAAGAGATGACATTATTTACAAGAATAAATGACGGTAGCTAATCTCGCATTCGTAATTATTAGTGATGGGCCAACTTCAAAAGATGTTGTGGCTCTTGTCTGCTTTAGCGAGTCCTCCAAATATATGTGTTTATGTGTGTCTGAATGGTAAATGTAGCAATTTTTCTTACAGGAAGAGGAAGAGGGCTGAGTTGCCTCCTGGACCTGATCACTTTCATGGCAGAAGAAGTAAAACCCTTTTATGTTTGCCACCCAACCAATCTCTCTTCCCTTTCCACCTCCTCGTGTTGCCACCTTGCCTTGGAGTTTTCCAGTGAAGAAACACCTGGTATCAATAGCAGTGCCTCACAGTTACTGGCATCCAGTTATTCCCTCTACAGTAATTCCAAACCTGGACAGATGTCAGTGAGTCACTAGGTTTTAAATGAGAAATTTTAACTATACTTTCAAATTCCAAGGAGAAAAAATATATATGTTTTTTTCAATGGGATACACATTTTATGTTACATGTTTTACAAGGTTCTGAAGTTACATACAATGAGGGAAACACTGCTCATCTCAAGGTACTTGTTGAATAAATGATGCACGGTGAGCAGCCTGTATCTCTGTGTATTATATTTCTTCCTCCTTCACAAGAGCATATTATATCCTGCAGATGTGATAGGATTTGTGGCAAGAGGGGGAAAGGTACCCCAGAACTGGTAATTTCAGCTGTCATTGTCTGTGGATCATCTGAGGGTATTACAGGAAAAACAAGTTATTTGAATTATCATGTATTGAGATGTGTATGATGCTCCCCACATTTTTATCTTTTTTTTTTCTTGAGAGTAGGATTTACATTGATCAGAATTACTCTAAATGAAGTCTAAAACTAACAATGGGAGCATATTTTCTCCCTGGAAATGATATTATACTCTTCTGTGGATGACGATATTCATGGAAGCAGACCAAGAGCAAACACATCACTTTTTTAAGTCTTACTGATGACTTTGGTAATATTTAAGAGGTTTCTGGAAATCTCTGGTGATTTTCTCATTGAAGCCTCTTATATCAAGATAACAGAGTCACTTTGTCTTCATTCAATCCCACTTGTTCACTTCTTGCTTGATGGCATGCAAAGACCTGGAGGAGTAATAGTAGCAGTGCTGATGCTTGATAACTAGTGACATGGTAGCAGTGAACTGTGAAAAGTCTATTACAAAGCAAGAGGTACCATTCCCCTCCCTGCACTCTTTCTTGCAGTTCTTACCTTTTACATTATATATTACTTGTAGCGAATTTTGATTTGCACTGGGGATATTTTCTGTTGCTAACAAAAATAGAACAACCAGGATTACAATGTCTCTTATAGCAGAAGACATTGTAGCTGAAGTTAAGGTACGATTACTACTTTGACTAAACTAAATTGGTTTACAATCTCATTAAAAAAAAAAGAAAACTTGAGAAAAAAAAATCCATGCAAGTACCGGGAAAGGGAAAAAGCAGAGAGAGAGAGAAAAAAAAAGTAAATCCACCTAAAAGCATTTTCTTAGACTCAGCTCAGCAGTAAATAGCATGTAAAATGCATTGCGAACAATTGCCAAGCAGGTTTTAATCTTAACAAGTATGCCTATTAAGATCATTTTTAAAACACTGATGCATCCACAGACACTGCTTTCTCCCTTCCTCTGTATTAGACTCTATCTTCTTTGGTTCTTAACAGTCAATTGCTTTCTTCCATCCAAGGAATTTATATGCCTCCCTTCTACACATTTTTCTGTGGTGTGCATTACTGTTTTCTAAACAATTTACCACATGCTATTTATCATGGGAACGGCTTTGATACCCGTGTGTGGGTCCTCCCCTTGTTGTTATTAAATCATGGTGTCCATTCTATTGCATCATATTCATAATGAATTCCTTCATCCATTGATTATTGCAGAACTATTTTTGCACCATGTGATAAGGACATGGACTTTCTGCAACATCCAACACAGAGCACCTAGCAAAGAATCCTGCCATCGGCTGGACACGAATATGAAATGGAGGCAGTGGAACAGTCAGCAGCTGTGGCACCCACTAGCGCATAGCCAACAGGTAGGTCCCTGCAAGAAATGACACCATTTATTCTCCCAGGGGAACTGCTATCCTGTGTATTACACAGGAATCCCACAAATCAAAAAACAGAGCATGCAATAGCATTAGATGCTACAGGAATTTGCCTCTTCTGAATCAAATCCTTCTAAATGTTGTACTGTTAGTAGTTATTTCATTGCTCTGTATAGAGAAATAGTCATTTATTAGAAGAAAACTTGTTCAAACTTCTTTTACATAATCCTCATTTCGTTGTGCTACAGGTGGCTTTGTTTAACATTTCTGAGTTAGAAGCAGTTTAGATGTTTTCACAGAGTCATGGAAACGTTAGGTTGACGTTGACCTTGAGTAGTACCTAAGCCATTACTCTAGAATGGGCAAACGTATGTGCACAAATATTTATCTATGCTCTTTTCCAAAATCTCTACATGACTTGTCCTAGTCCTTGAAACTAGAAGTGTTTTCCTTATATATGCTGCCTAAAGTTGAACTGTTGCAGATTAGGTCTTTTTTTACCCATGCAATCCATCTTTTCAGGTTATATATTCTATATCTTTCAATATTTTTCTTATGTCTTCCAGATTTACTGATGTGTTAATAAGATGATATTTTGTCTTTTCCTTTAATAGTAATTTTTTTGACTTGTTCCAGCTTGGATCCTAGACTGTTTCATAGTCACTATTTTATTCACTCACCATTTTCTAATGTGGTTGGGATGGTGAAGAGGGTAAGGATTCCCCTTAGTGCTTTGCAGTTATTTGTATTGAATTTTATCTTACAGATTTCCAATCCTTCTTGTAATTTCTCAAGATCTCTCTGCATTCTGTATTTTCCAGAATACTCGATATCATCCTCAGCTTGATAACTGCTTCATATTTTACAGCTAAACTTCTCAGTCATTGAAAATGTTAATCAAAATCTGAACCCCTGGACTGAATAGTTGGTATTCTTTTTCCACATGTGCAATCTCATTAAATAGAAGGCAATGAAGGATCTCACCACTGTGTAGATTAGATTTCTGTTTTGATGTAATACTTTTAAAAATGGATTTATCACTTACGTATTGTGCTGTCAGTTATGCTTCCTTGATTGTTGCAGCACCCCAGAATGGGTAGTCTTTGTCCAGGAGCCCTACAAGTGTGTTTCATATCCAAAGGGTTAACTTAATAGCACAATGATGTTGAGTCTAATACCATTGCATCCATTAAAAACAGTATCTATATTTTAGTAGGTGATAGCAACAGACATAATACTTGTCATTGATTTTATAGGTTGAGTTTGTATCATAATATATTGACATCGTACTTTTATACCAGACTTGCTTCAGGGTGTAGCTGCATTCAGAACTGAATAACAGGCTAATAAAAACTGTAGCAGAAACAGCTTTACGACCCTCCATTGACTTGTGTTTTACATTATATTATCTTATTGCAGACATCTGAATTAAAGGTTAACAAACACTATTTAATGGGTTGTCGGAATGAATGTACAGTACATGAATACATGCCTAGCAATGTCTATCAGTTATCACACTGTACATGCATTGTGATTTGGGTGAAGACAAGACGGTAAATGGGTGATGGCTCCTGACTGACTCTTTTTAGAGCATGAAATAGCACATTTTGTTATACTTCCTCCAATTAAGTGCATATCTACCATTAAAGCAATCTGTCATCATTTTAACAATGTCATTAACTTCTACAGTGTTTCAGAGACGCTTTGTTCTTCCTTCAAAATTAGCAGCACATACATTTATATAGAAACTTCGAAATGCAAAATAGGGAAAACAAGTTTAAGAAGCCATCATCTGTAAATTATATAAATAATAAAAAAGTGGTTACTGAGGAAATGTGACTGCTTTAAAAAGAAGTACAAAGTACTTAATCTGCAGAAATTGTACAGTAATAAAAATGTACCAACCTATAAAAATATAAATTATTTTTCTCTCTCTAGTAATTATAAGGAAATATGGTTTACCATACCATAAAAATGTACTAACCCTATAAAAATATACTAAATTATTTGTCTATCTATAGTAATTATCAGGAAATATGGTTTACAATAGAACAAAATGTACTAAGCCTGTAAAAATACACTAAATTATGTTTCTATCTATAGTAATTATTAGGAAATATGGTTTACAACTCATAAAAGTAGCATTTTAAATATGATAAGGCGGACTACAGAAGAGCAGCCTCAAAAATGAGACAGATCCTGTCTGATTTTATGCTCAAACAAGCTAAACTTTCTTCAGATGGCTCCAGTAAACAAAGAGTTATTAAATGCCTTGTGCAGCAACGAGTGCTTAAAACAGCTGATGGATAATGTACGAACACATAAAATTTTTTAAAATGGGTTATTTATTTCCTGGGATTTTCACATTCAAATTAATAGTGATATGTCAAGCTGATGAAGTATCAGCTCTAGGGTCTAGCTTTGTTAATACTGAGCTATATTTTTCTAAATGTAGTTAAGCTGTTATCCTTTTAAATTTAATTTCAAACAATATAAATCAAGCATCCTATTTAGTTAAAAACTAAAATGCAACATAAATTCATCTGCATTGCAACTTTTAATTTCTTCCAACCAAATATAGATATAGATACTAAAGACCACTTTAAAGTACATTGTGTTGTGCCAGTAATATACATAGCAAATTTCATAGGGAAATTTCACTCAGAAGTGACTTAGGACTAGATCTTTAAAAGTAAGGAGCCTAGATGTCCCTCACCATACCTTAACTTATAAGACAGAAAAGACAGATAATTTATTGGCTTTCAGTGAAGTTTATGCCACTCACTGTTGTCATTTCAGTCAACCACACATAGTCTCTGGTCATTTATAGGAACTTCTGAAGTATTTATCTTTTTTAGAATGGGAGCCAGGTTTTTTACTCAAGCATCACTGTTACCAGCTTCTTTAAGTATTCTTGTCAAAGGGACTGTGATTCTTTTACTCCTCAATACAGCTGAACACAGGCTCCATTGCTGGCACAAACCTGGCATTGTTGCATCACTTTAAATATTATTTTTGTTATATAAATATTTTTCATTCTATATATTCAGTATCTTTCATATCCTAAAATAATGTTCTTCTGAAAAAACTTGGAAGAGCTCATAATATTCTTCTGTTATGGGAGAAGCTTAAAATATTAAGCCAAATGTTCACTGAGTACACATTGGACTGGGATAGATTTCTCTTTATAACTCTAAGAATAACAACAATCTCCACCTTATTTTAAGGTGGGGCATCCTTTCCATTTTCTTGACTGCAGCTGCTATTTCTAGATATGGAAATGAGAAATTCATAGATATAGAAGGAGCAGCTAGAGAAGATGTCAATTATTGGGGAAATATATGGGAATCCTGATCTCCTGCTCCCTATGTGCTAACTGATGTAACACATCAGTACACGATGTAAGGAGAGTTACCCCGGTCAATACTGGAAGCTAGTGCCTGTTCCACTGCTCCTAGCGTGGCAGTAATCCGTTGATTGCCCTTTTCATCTCAAGAGAAGTGTAAGAATCTTCTGCTTGCAGAGTTTGGATTTCTGCATAATAAATCGGATACCCCACTACATACCCTCCCCTAAAGAAGCTAAGGGAAACAGAATGGCCTTGTCAGTATCTTGACATAAACCCAGAAAATTTGAGGGGATGTGCCAGTAATTCTACAAGCGCCTATTCCTTGGCTTCCATCCAGCTCGATCCTACAGAAGTTTTGTCATGAGTCCAGCAAGACAGAAGGCCTGAGTCAGTTAACCAGTGAGGCCTGTACTCTGACATCACCACGGGCCGCTTTGCGCTGATGAGCTGCCGACCTCCAGGAGGCCTGACCGAGTCTAGCGCTTTCAGAAGCACTGGGCTGCAGACCTAAGAGAAACTTATGCTTTCAAATCAGCACAACAAGCTCACGTTTCTGACCCAGGCACTTCATTGTTGCTCACCACTTGGCAGTAGACCAGGAGTTACAGACACTAAGCCAGCAACTTCACAGGGTTTTTATCTCCTTTCAAACTGTTCCTGGTTCTTCTGCCCTAGTATCAGTCCAGGGATGCTCTTGAAAAGGCTGGGCCTTCACTAACCCCGAAAGTTGTATGTTCAAACAAAGTAGCTTCACAAATGCTATTCTTATCACTGTGGTCAGTGAACTGGGGGTGCTGAATGACTTAGCGCATGAGAAGATAGGCCTTGGCAAAAATCTAATAAAATCTGGAGTTTCACTGAGAAAAGTAATTCTAATTCACACAGGAATTCAACACTGAGTGTCCCACAACTCTAGGTTTCTAAATAAATAGTGGTATGAGACTTGTTTATGCTGGAAGGTTCCAGTCTGTGTTCCTCATCTCTTCTGTGTGGTTGGCAGCACCACGTCAGTCAGGTGCCCCTGAGAAATCAATGAAGAAGAAACTTTCTTTTAGACTGAATTCTTCTGGAAACTTCCTTTTTTTTTCCTGCTGCTGAAATTATGGCACAATTTGGCCATCTCAACTAATTCAGCCATTTACCACACTGGAAAACTCTAACGCACTTTTTCTGCTGGAACATATCCAAGCAGCTCTCCTGATGAGCCTTAGACACCTTTCTTTGACTTGACATTATCCCAGGTATATGTATGTGCTGAGCTACTGACTTGGTATATTAACTTAATGAGACTGAGGTCCTCAGAAGGATCTTTACAGGAGGGCAGAAACTCTGTGGGATCTGACAAATATCTGATGACTGAGGACAGCACAAAATTGCTCAAGATTTTGGTTTATATTCATGCAAAAATTACACATCCTTGCTTTCTCTTATTTTTCCCTTCTCAATTTGTCACCTCTGAAGCAAATTAGCATAGAAAAAAATAGCTTAGAAAAAAAACTGAGGGGGTACAACTTCCCTGAGAAGTGAAGGTTGTGTCATGAGAAAGAAGACATGGGGACAGAAGGAAAAAGCTAAAAGTGAGCATGAGGATGTAGCTGATTGATAGGACATATCAAGGAGGATGGAAGATAGAGTAGATGATAGAGTAGCAAGAGAAATGGCTTATGTATTGGCTATAGAGCAAGATCTACGTGAACCAAAAAATGTCGCAAACATTTCATGGCTGCTATTTCCCTAACTCGAGAACCTTTGCATACATGGTCCTCTCATGAACAAATGCAGATACACTGTCTACTCTAGTGGCCTGAGGGAGGAGGATACATTAAAAAGAAAAAGTACGAAAAGAAAAATAAAAATCCGTGCTAGTTTAGAACTGTGCAGAACCCTGCTTTGCTCTTCAGCTAATAGCTTTCACCAGGGGAAAAAACAAGTCTCCTACAATGGCCATAACTTAGGAAGGAGAACAAGAATAGTGCAAGATGGTATTTCCTCAATGTATTCTCCTAACCTACAGCCATGTCACTGTGAAATACAGTCACCTCTCAAAACCTACTAGGAAGTGAATTTAAAAGATGGTAGAGGCATATCCCTACTCGGGAAACACCTATTTTTCTTCCAGTTTTTACCTGTGTAGGGTCTGTAGTATTGTCTCTGTAACACTGCAGTGATAACTGTGGAAAAGTACAGGATGCACTATATTTTTATTCTTATTACTTGCTATTAATTATTTATAAATTATTTACCTCTTCTTATTGCTATTAATTGCAAGCATACATCACCATAAAAGAATATTTATCTTTCCATTCTCCTAGCCATGTGACTGAATTCACCTATAATATATTGCCATGTATGGCATGACACTCAATACCTAATGATTTATGAGAAACCTCAAATAATCCAGCATCAGGCATTGACTGACATGCCCAGAGCTCGGCAGCTTAAGAACTTATAGGCAATGCAAATTGCTATCCTCCTGCGACATCATTTAAACAGCTTTATGTTGATGTAATTAAACTGCAGTGGCATCTGAAATTTATCAAACAAACCATGGATTTCAAGGAATGTCTTGTAAAGATCGCACAAGATATTTTCAGTGACCTTCTGTAACTTTTTATTCTCCAAATATTGCTGAATTTAATGAATCAAATTTGCCTTCTCTTTTTAAAAACTATTATTATTGTTGCTAAATATTTTTTAATATTAGTTTATTTTACGTGGTATTATTTGGGTTTACCCTCAGGGGATTACTAAGCATTTTTCCAGTTCATGAGTCAAAAATCTGCTCTTATAAAATCCTTTCACAGATAACTGATATGACTGATTGTATGCAGGGGGTGAAAGGGCATAAAGGGAGTATACAGCCCTCTCGTTGTGTATAGGTGAAAATAACTTTGGTGAAGGCATTAAAAGAGATACGTATAGACTATATTCTCTGGAGTTTTTGGGGTGGGGGCATGTCTGGGGCAAGGCTGAAGAAACAAAGGCATGACCAGCTGGGAGGGTGTGAAGCTTCTCTGCAGTGTTCTGGGCAGTGCTGCTTCCCAGGTAGGTACCTGGTGACAACCACTGTAACTGAACTGTGCAGTCCTTGAGGCAGACAAATAGAGGGAGTACACAAGGATTTTGCCTTAATTGTAACTCTGCTTCAGTGGAGTGTAAGTCCAGTGCTGCACCTCTTCCCATACAGCAATGTAATCAAGCTTCTAATTCACATTCAGATTTAAGAACTACAAAAATGCTTTTGGAAGAAATAAGAGAATACTTTTTAAAAATTGAAACGAGGAATGTCATACAAATAATAAATTACCAGTTAATGAAAAAAGTTAATAAACAAGTCAAAAGCCTCCTTGCTGTCTTTTATGTTCAACTGCAAATATTTGGTTACTTGCTTCACAGTTATTACATAAGCAATCTTCAAAGATTTAGCTGCTTAATGTATATTCTATACTCACAAAACTATGCAAAAGAAGTTTCAGAATTACATCTGTTATATTATAAATTGATCATAAAAGGGAAATAAAATTTCTTTCATTTTTGCTTCTTACACTGTAGGTAATGTCACTAGTTCCTGAGCTAGGTCCAGCTAACCAGAGCAGCAAATGCAGATATGAGAACTGTTGATACTGTGAAAAAAAATCATTTCAAAGCTTGATATATGAATCCCTCTACCCCGAAACTTATGTCAGCTGTGGTCAAGGGTACTGGCTGCCATCCAGAAGAGAGAAAGTAAAATAAAGCAGTGACAGAATGAAGTAGGTCAGAATTAATAATCCTAGTAAGATGAAGGAGCGGTTCCAGCTATCACTGAAAATTAGTGTATAAGGCCAAATACATTTTATTAGCTGGAAAATATTGTGTCACTGAGAGGACTACACAAGACAAATACTTTGCTGGATTGAGATATCATATGGTGGACCATATTATATGGCAAAAACAAAATCTTTGTGACTACCTAATAGCTACTATTCCTATTCAAGAAGAGGAAAAAGAAAAGGGGAAGGGCGGAAAGTTTAAAGGAATGGTCTTAATTAAGCAAATAAATATAAGAATATTTTCTATTTTAATTTTTTTTTTTGTATTCTGTGGTATACAACACGTGTTATAATTACAGATCACTAAATCACTCTAGCAATCATAGGGTTTAACTGGTCACCTGAATACACTGCAACATGTAGAGGGATATTTTTTATAATTATCATCGGGGGCTGATCTAATGTTCATCAAATTTAGTGGGATGTCCTTCCTGATATTTTAGTGAGTTTTGTTCTAAGGGTTTTGCTTATGTTTTTACACAATTTCCAGTATATACAATACAAAGATGTACTTGTTTGCTTTACCAGAGATTAAAACTTCTTCATTCATCCAGATTTGTCTTAATATTAATCACATTTTTATTAAACTGTAAAGTAGCAGTATGTCCCTTAAAAAAAAATAATCAAGAGATCTATTAGTAGAAAAAAATGGGCATTGTCACAGAGATGACACCCCTTAAAACTCTGAGGCATGAAATGAGACCGAGTCTAGCACAACAGCAGGAGGGTTTAAACAGGAACAGAGGGAGAAGGACTAGATCAAAAACGAAGACTGAGAAAACTCTGGGGCTTGAGTTTTCCATAATATAGCATAGAATGGAAGATGAGGCTATTCAAAATCCCACAGTATAAAAAAAGACTATCCTGGTAAGAATAGGTTTTAGGTCTAAGGTCTTAAGGCCTATCTGTGTAACTGACAGAAGTGTTGAGAATCTTATTTATGTCAACGTACACTACCTTCTGTAATTTCGCTTTTTGCACAAGTGTTTTTAAGAACAGAAATTTCTTATGTGCAGGTGTCCTTTTTATAAGGCAAGCATGACTAACACAAACCTGAAGTTGCTACTTTCTAACTGCTCTTGTGGAAGTCTCAACACAATCCAGTTAGCCCTAGCAGTGATAACTATCCCCATGTTCCCTCTCATTTCTGTGCTCGGCTCTTCTCATGTAGGACTGGTTCTACTGAATTACAGTTAAGAATTTGGAAGAAGGTTTAATACACAGCTTGTAGCATAAAGGAGGTAGTTGCAAGTTGTAGATGGTGAGGCATTTCTCCAAGATGTTGCTATTAAACCAGCCACTTTCTCCATTTCCTGTAAAGCGCTGCCAAGTGCTGCTTGCTGAATGTAGTAAAAGGTATTCGGTTACTCCAGACATGCTATTCCATTACACGGTGGAGAAAAATGAAAAGGGAATCTATGTCAGTTCTTGTTTAAAAATTCCTCCTCAAGTATGTGGTCAGTGAAAACCTGCCCAAATGTTAGTGTATACATAGGCAGTTTGAATGCTCCTTCAGGTGGATGGCATCCAGCCAGAGCACCTGCTCCACAGGGAAAAATACACATGTGTAATCCAGTTACTTAAGGAAAAATGTGTAAACAGCATCAAAGTGGAAAAAGGACAGTATATCCAGACTACAGCCATCTCACCCTGAAAGGCACCCCAAGGATTGATTAACAAAGACGCCATCAAGCCACTGTGTAAATCTGCTCTCCCTTCATTTTAGCCATTATGCTTACGATCAACTGCCATATCTCTTCAGCAGCAAGAAACAGTCATTTCTGGCACTTTCAAGTTAATCCGGGAGTACAAGAGCAAGGAAATGGCACTTCTGGAAGGGTGGCCGCAAGGCAGGTGTCTGCCAAGGCAGCGTGGTGCAGCCTTGCTGCTAAAACCCAGGGCCGCTCTGCCCCTGGGTAAAGTGGAAAGCAATTTTCTTGGTGGATGATTTGTCAGCAGAGAAATGCAGTTTCACAGCACATTTACCCTGTATTCACAGGACAGTTCACAACTGCCAGGCAGAAGGACTCCCCCTCGCACCGTGAGCGAGCACAAAGCCAAGGCGCTGGTGGCAGCCCCTCGTTTTGGCTGCGGTTTTGCAGGCAGCCGCCATGGCCTGAGCTCCTCAGAGGCAACCGTGAGGAGAACAAGGAAGGACTGAGAATGTGAGAAGAGAATGAAGGACTCGTGAGCAACCCACTCACTGCGTTTTTCCAGAGTGACCGTGCTCGGTTTGAGCTGGGCCAGTGCCCCATCCCTACCTGTCCCCAGCTGGCACCGACTGGTCCTAACCGGTTTCTTCTGGTTCTGCCTAGTCCTGCCCAGTTCTGCCCAGTTCCACCCAGACAGGCACCAGAGGATGCCAAGGTGTCACCACCTCCTCCTGCCCTCTGTCCTCTGCATTTTTGGGGGTGTAAGAAACAAATGTTGCATTTGAAGGCTAGTTTTTTTTTTTTTAAAGACAAACTAAAATTAACAAGAAACTAGTTGCAATCCAAGTTTCTCACTCCTGTGCAAGCCTATGAAAAGAGCAATAAAAAAAATGACCCATAGATTCTGGAAAAGTAGCACAAATTAATGTTTACTAGTGAAATGCCCCAATGGGCAGAGCACCCTTGGTGTAATTTAAAAATAAGCTTATTTATTTGGCGCGCACGGAGCTGCTGCGGGTTGCCAGATCTCTTTCAGCTGTATGACAACATCCCACCTCATCCCAGCAGGTATGGTGCTGTGCTGTCAGAGCTGCCATGGAAATCGCTGCTGCCTAGGGGGACAGGTAAATAAATGCTGCTTTTTTAGTATATAACAGTTTTCCCAAGTGATGTACCCCGGTAAAATGGGAGACAGCAAGTCACAATGCTGGAGGAATCTGAAGTGTGCAAAAAGTTCTCAAAAAAACCCAGTATTATCCTCAATTACATTCTTAACAACAGCTCTGGTGCTTGAGAAGCAGAATGCCCTCATTGACCTCATCCATCTTTTCAAATTAATAGTTTTCCTCCATCCAAAGTCATTAGGCACAACATTCCTGGTAATAAGGGTCCGCACCCTAACATTAAAATAATGATTGCGTGGACACAGGACGTGAAAAATCTGAAATGCAGTTTCCAGCTAGCGTTTCTGCTCTTATCATTTCTAATTACCTTAACTAGCATCAGTAGCATTGGTGTAGTCATGATGATAAAAACATGCAAGTGAATAAGGTTTGTAAAATATTTTATAAATAGTTACAAAAACAAGCTTCAAGGCACAGAGTCTAAAGACTGGCTTGGGCAGCAACAAGTTCATTTGCTTCATTTAGTTCTATCAGTCTGGTAATAGAAATAACTTGTGTCTCATTAGCTATGAAGATCTTTAGCAGCTTTCGGCTAACTGTAAATCCAAAGTTACATGTTGTCTTAAAATAATTTGTATGTGATTGTGACGCATGTGGTATCAGTAGAAAAAATATTTATTTAATCAGGAATGAACAGTGAGGTTTGGATATATGAGGAGAGACTATGAGTGAGGCAAAAAGCACAAAGAAATTACCCAAATTTACAGTAAATGGGGAAGTGTTTCTGATGTTTTAATCTATTCAGGATTCGGGATAGGTTGTTTTCTTTAAAATATGTTCTGTAAAAGATAATGCATATTCATTTATTTCAAAAATCTCTTTTATTTATTCTTTTATTTGCCTTTGCTGCTGCGCTGGAACTGATTACTACTGTGAAAGTAAAAGTAGTATTGGTTTGGGGTGTTTGTGGAAATGTTACGGAGTATAAAGAATATGAAAGTGATCTAACTATGCTAATATGAAAAAAATGACACTTTCAAGTTGTATATCAATTTAGTGTGATTGTGACGCGCTGAAGACAGGGATTTATGAATGGGGAACTGTATTACTATACTGTGCTTTGGGAATGCACGCTACATGCTCCAAGGTATATATCTATATACAAGCTGCCGCCGTGAAAATCCTTAAGATAATGTGCTTTTGGTTCACTTTTTGGATCTCAAAAGTGAAATGGAAGAGGTATGAATTTACTACCCAAAAGATTCAAATGCCCTCCATTAAGGGCTGTCCAGGGCAGCATAGCATATAGTATAGGAAGGGCTTTGCATGTGTCTGAAGGACATGAAATGACTGTCTTAAAATCCCTTTGTAGATCTTATGAATGCTAAAGGTAAGATCATCTTCATGGAGCTCACTGCTATTCTGAGTTTAGAGAGAAATGCCACCTCTTCTTCCTCCCCTTCTGTAAGAGGAAGTCAGGAATGAGTTATGAGAGAAGGTAAACTCTGTGAAAAGACAATGAGTGATGGACAGGAAATGCAAGCAAGGGAATAGTCATGCTATATGCTGTAATAGATCTAGCCTGATTTTT
The DNA here is from genome assembly GCA_013389825.1 of Crypturellus undulatus. Classification (NCBI taxonomy): domain Eukaryota; kingdom Metazoa; phylum Chordata; class Aves; order Tinamiformes; family Tinamidae; genus Crypturellus; species Crypturellus undulatus. The sequence continues at coordinate 830,220 of VWPW01021686.1, read as the reverse complement.
CCGCAACAAGTACAAAACTAAGAAGGTATGAATAGAACTAGTCTGTTTTTTTTCAGAAGAACATCTGGGTGATCTGAAATGGCAGATTTAAGTCTGCTACCTCCATTCAAAAATTATTGCAAGTTTGTAATATTGCAGTGTCACGGAGGAGAGAAAGGTGGGAAAATGAGAAGATATGAAATTTATTTATTTAGTATAAACTAACTCTTTTCCTGATGAAAAACAAAACATTTTCATTTTGGATTTTCCTGAGCATTTTTTTGTTTATTTTATTACTTACCATAGGTTAGTGATATGATTTAATGATCTGTAAGGCAATACACATTCTTTAGAAAATAATAGTGATGATTGTTTCTGCTGGTTCTTGTCATGTGTTCAAGACTACAAAGGGATACTAACTTGACTTCTGTTGCACTACACAGAGTTCATTCACATTTTAGTTATTTCTAAAACTATTCAAATATGGTTGGGTTAATGCTTCTTTTAATAAAACTTTATAAAATTTTATTGAGCAACTGCTTTTAGAGTTTCTTAAGGAGTTTCAGGAAATGGACTTTGTTAAGAGATTATGCAGTACACATTTGAGTGTGATAAACTGCATTGTTGAGGTGAACCAAGAGGTGGAATTCTCCCCGTTTTAAAGTCTGAATACAGGACCATAAAACTGTAGCCCTGCTTTATATTTTCCTCTTCCTCTGCTCCCCACTGTTGGGGACAGTGAGGATGGACTCAGAGATAGTGAGGGAAGGAGGGAAAAGATGGTCTAAGCTTCCTGTGCTCTCTGTTATTTCCCCAGTCCTCGCTAAGCTGTCTAAGAGGGAACATGCATATAGTTGTGATATTGTTTTGCTCTAATAATTTGTTAAGGCTTGTAACAATTGTTAAGGGCTTTGCTCTAATATATGTTCTGGTAGTGATACTGCATCATGTTCAACATGCCAGCTCAATGGTATAAAAGTTCTTTTTTCAGTCCTCTGCATTGCACAATTCCTTTTTTTCTCACCAAGAAACAGTTCAAAAGATATTGACTGACTCCACCACCTAAGGTGACATGATGTGGAAAGTCACCACTACCAGCTGAGGTAGATTTTATAGCAAAACCTCAGTTTCTCAAATGCCGTGTTGTTGTTTAAACTCCAGTGACAGTGACTGAAACTGGTGGATTGCCTTCTGGTAATATTTCTATTGGACAACATGACAACTTGAATTACTGCTGTATAACAAATTCTACATACTACCACAGCTTTTAGAAAATTGTTTTTGTCAGCTAAGAAATTATTGATTGAGTAAAAAATATATTTAAAGTCGTCTGAGTGAGACAGACTGGTGAAAAGGTTAGGTATAGTGTACTTTCCCAGAAATCATATCTTAAATTCTTCAATGATAAATGCCAAAACCATGATACCACCTAAACTTTCAGATAATCATTTCTAGTTACAGAATATATACTTTAAGAGACTTGATTTTGGTTGTACAAAAGAAGGACAAATAGCTACAACTTCTAAAATGACCTGCCTTTGCCTTATTTCTGTTCTTCTCATCTAAACAAAACAAATAAATCCTGTAGTAATTACTTTACAGGTAAAATGCAAGACTTATTTTATGTAGCATGCCCAGGTAAAGGGAAAACGTGTGCTTTAGTAAAGATAATAAATGCTTGATTTATAGAGATACAGTTATAACTTCATGAATAGTACTACCAAGAAAAGCCGTAAAGGAAACAAAATGGAAAAAAAATCTAAGCACAGTAGAGGGACCTGGTTTAATTCTGGAGGAATAAAATGTAAACTGTTAAAGAGCAGTGGTTTGTGGCAAGTTGTACAGCTTAATGCAATTGTGTATGTGCAGGAGGATATAAAAGGAGCACAGGTGGTACGGGGGTGGGAGAGTTGATTTGCAGGGTACAGGGAAGGACACAAGCGAGAGGCATAGATAGGTTGAAGTCTATTCAGATTTTTTGAATGCATTGAATGCAGCAGCACTCTCTCTACTTAATCAAGAATGTAAGGATGGGGTCCTTCAGGAACCTGACAGGCTAGTTAGTTATAATGCCTGATTTGTGCATTCTGTGGGCCATGATAAATATAAAAATACATTTGAGTTGCATAATGACACTAATTCATAATTGTCCCACAAATAGAAGAGACCCTAAAATTCAGGGTCTGCAGACTCTCCTCTAGTTCCTGGAAAGAATATTTTAGAATATTCTAGCTAATTCCAGTTGTCAAAAATCACTCCATTTTTTAGTTGACACTTTCATTGCCTGTGTTGTATGGGCTGATAGTGTATTTACAGAACAAAGAAAACTTCTGTCTAACTATTGCAGGCACAGGGGGTGTGCAAGGAGTGCTCGACTGATGCTCTATTGCTTTTCATTGCTTTTCTTACCATTTCTCCATGATTTTTGAAATTGCATGTATACAGAACATCAGCTATGTGAACAGCTTAAGCGTACTGTCTCTCCTACCTTCACTTGCTCTCACTAGCTAGAAATTTATTTAGTTGCATATTCTAGCCCCAGATTTTTTCTTTCTTTAACAATATGATAATATCAGGCTATCGGTGTAAATACACATGCAATTGTCAGTTAACCTTATGCTATTATTTTCAGAGTGCCTGCGGCACTGTATCAGTACTGTCAGAGGGAAAATACCACAGAACAAGGCATTTCCACATTCTTTTCCATGAGCCAAGACACAAAATGGGCTCATTACCAACATGTGGTTGTCTGCAGTTCAATATTAATATGTCTGCAGCTATCCAAAAAGTATGGTGTATTTGTGTAATTCAGCAAAATGTAAACATGTGTTTCTAAAGGAGCCAGGTACTGCCAAAAAATGAGATTTTATTTCTTTTTAATCAAGCATGAAGTGTTTTTGTGTAAAACTTTTCAGAATGTCTTTGGACTAAGTTCAGTGTTGGCGTAAGCAGGTACAACTATGCTAGATTCAGAAAAATTGCAGCTGCTTATGGCAGCTGAAGTTTTGGCCCAGAGGTGCTTAAAATCATCAATTAATATGTTCATATACTAAGTCTGAGAACTGAAAAGAGGAATCCCTGAGTTCTAATTCTAACTCTGCTGCGAACATGCAGAAAGGACTTCTTAAAAATTCTTTATGACACTTAACTAATCTGGCTAAATGTATCCCTACTGTAGCTCATGTACAGAGTTGGCCTTCTGTGTCAGCTTCTCCACCTGTAAATGGTGATGATTATAGACACTCACCTCACAGGGATGTTGTCAGAATTCATTAGTTGGTGTCTGTGTGGTGCCTTGAAAATGTTAAATGCCACATACTGCAAAGCAAGGAAGGTAGTATTAAAATGGCTTAAAAATACCATTTTAGATATTTCCTTTTCTTGACTCATGTGCATAACTCTGTTGATGATAATGGGAGTTTCTCATGTGCCCCAAGAGGGAATAATACAGAAAGTCTTAAGCACTGTGAGACCAATTCTCTTTTCTTGGAAGAATGACCTAGAAATTTAGTCACAAGACATCTGGAGACTTGCTGTTTAAAGTTCTTAAGATGAAGTTTCAAAGTTGAGCAGAGAAGATTGGGTACAGATGTCCATTATCATATCATCTCAATTATCATACCTAATGCCTACTTAAAATGCCATCGTATAGCCTGTTGTACTTTTTTCTTTCATTTGCTGTGTTTTCTCACAGTAAGGATGGAAGGATGGAGTTTTTGTACCATTCAATGCCATGTGCAGTATACTCACTTGTGATAAAAGGTCCTCCGCTCATAAACATTAAGAGAATCTCACTGTTCGTTAGGTGTTCTGGATAACGCATACCTTTTTATACTGAGTGATGGTGTTCAGATTAATTCTTAGCATTTACACAATACTACAGACATCACGATATATTATGAAACCCATTGTATTTGTGAGGAAGATGGGTCAACAGAGTTCAGAAGTTAAGTTTTCTGATTGTTGTCTAGTACCCTGGTCACTGGGTGCTACTCAGTGAAGTCAGTTAAGTTACACCAACACAGTAAGTGTATCACATTGTAGTTTACATTCATTGTTTTACTGTGGTATCACTTAAAAGCACGATTGTAGGAGTATGTTTTGTAGGAATATGTAATTTCAAAGGAGAAGTGTGCTTTTTTCAGAGAAAAGCAGCAAGTAGCTGAAATACCCCTGAACTGTGAGGGAAGCATTTAAAACATGAAATGAAAGAAGTAATGCTGTCTTTTCTGACACTGGGTTGTTCTTGAGAAAGGCACAATTCTACCAGATACTGTTGTGTTTATCGTATTAAGGGTTGCTCTGGTTGTTTATGCAGTTGTTGGGAAAATATAGATGTCTAGTTGTTCAGACAGACATGCAGCAGTGACTTCAATGACTGGATGGGTAAAGTTGTTTCCGTTCTTAGCCATTGCTCTGCCCTCTGAAACCACTTCAGTAGTAGGAAGGTCTGATCAGCAGAAAGAATTAACTCAGTGAATTAAGGAGGTTAAGAGCAAGAACAAGAAGGAGCAAGAATCATCTGTTCATCTTTAACTGCTTATCTCTTGTCTCTTTAGACTAGTGCACATAAAGTAAACAAGACACACTGAAGAGAAAGTGGGATACTTCACAGGTATCTGTGTGACTAAGTTAGATAATGTGTTTCTCATTAAACCACACACACACCTAAACACTCTAAACACCAAACACTCACAAATGAAACAATTCTCCTGTGTATTGTTTCAACCAATGACGTAATAGTTAGAAGAAAAGAATGTGCAGATTCGAGGAGATGGAAAAACAATTTGAAAACATTTCCATTTTCTTTCTCTAAGTTCTTCCTAAAGAACTGACTTTTAAAAAAATAGTATTTAGAATTAGTATCTTAATCAGAAGTTCATACAGACCTATTTGACTTTTATAAATTAATGTTACTTAGAATGAATACCTTAATCTTAGGCTCATATATGAAGCATAGCCAATTTTTTTCTTTCTGTCCCTTTGGACAGAGTAGCCAGCTCAAAGATAAAGCAATACAGATCCATTTGTTTCTTATGTCAAGTTGCTCTAGCAACTCAGTGTTGGATTTAGATGCCTAATATGCCAGCAAGATACCTATAATTTACGTATAGCTATTGACTGTTAGCTGGCTAAGTTTAGTACTGAGGCTTTATTCCTAAAATTAAACTTGTACCCTTTATGCTTACAGAGAGGACTCCTTTTAGTGGTCCGAGTGCAATTTGTTCTCTGCTGCTTAAAAATAAGACTTCACATGATTAGAATAAGAAAACTCATATGCCTATAAGACAACATAACTTTGCCTCCATGAGCACTCTCAACTATGAATAGAATTACCTACCTGTCAGTCATTCAAGGTAGTTTAAAATACCTGTGCTCCAAAAGCCTATGTGTCATTATAGATTTAGCAGTACGAGCAATGTTCTCTTTGTCAAACAATGAAGCAATATGACTAATTAACACTCACTAGGGAACCTGAAATAATGATCGCTCTTTCTTCCTAGAGCCAATTACCCCAAATATTCAGATTAGCTACCTACTATTTCTCTGAAAGAAATGCCTTACTTTCTTTTTCTTTTTAATTTAAGGCATTATGTACCATGTAGCATCATGTTATATGATGTTATGTCACATCCTGACAGCTTACAACTAGGGATATGCTGAATTTATTGGATAGTTAATACCTGCAAGAATTAGAAAGATAACCAACTTTTCAGGAAAAGGAAATCTGGGGAATATCTGCAATGTGTCTCCTTATGTATCTGTAGGAGGAATTAATTGATTGTTTTAATCGGCTGTAGTAGTATGTTATGTCTTTCCAAGAAGAAAATGTTTAAGTAAGCATGTTTATCTGTGGGTATATGTTTCATTTGCATAATATTTATGACCTGAAAGTACAAATGTCTACAATACCTATAAATATATGTGATAGTCCACCTCTGGGGCATCATTTTTGATACTTGAGAAATCCTTGATTAAGATGATGATACTTCCAAGTATACTTTTTAGATCGAAGTTGTCAAGTTCATAAAACATAAAACCGCTTATGGAAGTTAATCATATCTCTCTTATGCAGTAATTTTAAAGCATTACATCAGAACCTTTTTGAAAGTGAGAATCCAGAGAAGTAATTAGGCATGGCAGTTCTCAGTTTGTAAGGGCTAAACCTTGAGCACATGGATCTCTCATAAAAAGCAGAACAGTATTAGATGTGAAGACTACCAGACTAATTACTACAGTAAGTTAGGCTTCTCAAAATAGGATTTGAAATACCCAGTATATTTTAAAGTGTTACAAATAGGGAATGCTTTAAATGTCCAAATGCTCCAGGACTTAATCAGTCCTGAAAGGAGGTGTTTGTTCTCACAACTGAGAAGAAGCTTTCCTGAAGACAGAATTTTATAGTCTAACAGAAATAGAGCAGGATTTTGTTTTGTTGGTTTGGCCTTTTTTTTTTCGTTTGTATTTTTAAGCAACTAAGAGATGCTAAGAGAGCTTCAATGTGTGGTGTCAGTGGAATTTAGGACCAGGGCTCTGCATTCAAGCAGAGGTTTTTCAGACTGCATTTTTTTCTAAGTGTAAAGGTTCTGCCTAAGTCCTATTTGCATCAAAACCCTACTTACATATTAGAGAGGAGTCATGTGCAAGACTCTTGTATCACAGTGCTGAGAATAGCACAAAATAGACAGTTATTCCTCCCACCTCCCAGTTTTAAGATGCTAGGATGCAGCTTCCTAAGATTTACCATGCTAAGAATAAACAAAGCTATTACACTCATATTTAATGTTTAACTGTGCAGGTATCTTACTGCAGTCAAATTCAAATGTGAGACTATTTTCATGTTGCTGTTTACAACAAGATATAGTAATTCAGTGTTTTCACACAACAGAAGGAAATCTCTGACTTCCATTTCTTTCAGATGGAGTGGCAGGAGGGTGCATTTTCTTGTGGCAGGGATATTAGAACTTTTTTTGCACAATGCTTCTTGATGAAAATTTGTCTATTATTTCAAAAGATGTTTTTACTTAATAAGAATCTTAAACATACACTTTTGTCCCCATTTTGTAAATGTTACACATTTCCTTTAAGAAGTGTTAGAATTGCAATAATAGTCTTTTCTTTTTAAGTGAGGTTATTGAGAATCACCAGTCTATGCTTGTAAACTGCTAGAAAATAAGGAAACACAACCTGAGTTCCTAAAATGCTTGCACTCCAGTTTATGCTAAAGATTAATCTGAACCTACTGATTAGATACTTTTATGCAACTTGAGAAAAGATCTGACTTGGTTCCCAATTCAGGCTTATTCAAGACTGAATGAAATAAATACACGATAAGCAAATTCTTTTTTTGGCATACTGTGCTGATTTAGGGGGCTGTTGCAGGAACACACTTGTTGTATTGAAAAAGTTTTGACAAACTTAGTGAAGGACAGTTGTAGATTTCAGTGGAAAAACTGGTACATGGCAAGTGTTGTCCAACTATGTGACCTGATGCTCCACAGTTTCTTACACTAACATTTGTTTCTGATGCAAAACATTTAGGCTTGTAAATATGCTTATTTCTGCTACTGTATTTGAATTACGGTGCTCTCTGTATGTATCAAAACTTTGTTTTCTTTCCATTATGTTTTAAGCCCCTGCTTAGGCAGTAAATTTTCTCTCTATGTCAAAACTTGGCTTAAATAGCCTCAGCCAGTACATGACACTGATGCAAATGTTTCTATACATAGAGACATACTGTTTATTTTTTTTCGTGTGTACCTGAAAAGTAATAAGGATACATCAAGGTTTATAGTTCTGGTGACGCAAGTAAATGGATTGGCAGGAATTATACAGCTAAAATTTGAGCATTTGTGTACTAATTACAAAATAGTCTCTGCTCTGAGCTTTGAAAACAACATATTTGGACAGTTTTTCTTTTTAATTTTCTTCTACTTGTGGCTGAGAAAAACTGACCGAGATTGACAGAGGTAGTGACATCGAGGTGACATGAGGCTGTCAAGAGGGAAATCAGTTTAAGACAAAAAACAGGGAGGTTTCCATTGACATGATTGGAATATACACTGTACCTTTAAGGGAAAAATGTGTGCCTTGTCCCCTGTGTTTACAAAATAAGTCAGTGATAGGAAAAGTGCTTTCAAGTTCCTCAGAATGTGAAATGTAAAATAGTTTCATGAGAAAACAGTGCGTTGTACTATGTCCTTTTAATTTGACTTGAATTTAAGTTCTTTATCTTTGTCATGCCTATCCTCACACTGCTGCTGATTTATGATCTCCTATCTGTGTTTAGCATCCTACAACTGATGGGTCTCAGGGCAGATCTGTGAAAAGTCAGATCTGTCAGATTTAGGCTTCTTTACTTGTACCGTTCTGCCATGCATTTCTTATGTAGACAGACTTTTCCTATTTAAAAGCTCGAGTCCAACAATGCCATTTTAAGTAGCAGCATAAAACAGTTACGTAGGACCTAAACTGTTGGCACTAGAAGCTGCCACTGAATTGTGCTGTTAGCTTTTCACAAGTCGGATCTTTCAGATGTCTGTATGAAATAACTAGTTGTAGACGCAAGCTCATCCTGTTCAGGGATTTCTGACTGTCATAGAATCAGATGTTGCAAGACACTGTAATATATATTTTATTTTATATATATATATTTAGTGAATATTTTATTCCTCTCCTTTTTCTTTCTACAACAAAACAAGGTTTCTTAACTGTTTCTTCACATACTGTGCCTTATAGAAAGCTGTTCACCGGCTGGCGTTGTAAATGGAATACTGATTTGTTGCAGCTTCCATCCCTTACAAGTGCTCCTGCTGCTCTCCTCTTCTATCTTTAGAAACTTCCATTTTAGACATTGAAAACTGGATAAAAAGGCAGAAATGTATTTGTTTTATTCATTCTCTTTCTCCAAATGCATCATATGCCCAAATTATTAGAACTAATGCAATAAATCCTGTAGCATCAAGACTGAAACAAACTTACTTATCTCTACAAATTATTTTCTAGTACTTTTTTAAACTAATAGTTACATAAAACTTCTGGAAGGTTCTTAAGATTCACCAGAATTCTGTTAATGCATCTTTTTTCAGAGTTGTATTTGAATTTGGCTAACTGACTGGCCACATGATCAGAAACCAAATTAAAAGTATACTTTTAGGCCTCTTTGTGCAATGTCTATATATGCAAACCTACAAAACCATGTCAGTGTTTCTATGATTGCTTAGTACTAAAGGCAAAATATCTGAAGTCCATATAACTGTTATGACTACAAAGCAATTTTTAAACAAATGCACTAAGTTAACATACACAATAGCATAAGATGATAGCCAAAAGTTGTGTGTTATGTATGATGTTGCCCACTGCTCCCAATACCATTTGCAACCTTTAGTATTCTACTTGACTTCTACAAAAGCAAGAAACTATCACACAAATATTTCCTAAAAATACAATAGAGCTTATTTTACCAAGCCTCAGAAATGTAAAGGCCATAGAGCAAAAGCATCTCATAACCAGCATGTGAAAAGTGTGTGAGAATAGCATTGCTAAATATGTAAGACACTGGTCCCTCAGTCATTTTTTTTGAACTCATTGCTGTGGCCTTTTCAAAAGGACAAGATTTTAGCACCAGGCCTCATTGAGATAGAAGCTAATTAATTATGAGTTTTGGAAGTATGGACAAAGTCAAATGCACAGCCAAGGTCTTATACAATTTCAAAGAAGTTTTCTACATTTTAGTTTGAAAAGCTGCATTACTTAAAAGATGTTACCACCAGCGAAGCTTTCCTATATGATAGTAGTGGAGCTGCAATAGTTTTCCTTAATAATAGTCTAATCACTGTGGTATGAGAAATTATTCTGGAACAGGTATTTGCTGGTCTTGTCTTGTTACTCTGCTTGATACCAGGGAATAACAAAGTGCAGATCAATTCACCTCTTGTTGTTCTATTCTGAATGAAAAAAGGCTGGTGCTAGTAATGATAATATTAGAAACGACAAGTAAAGATAGAAAAAATGCATCAATATTCTGCAAAATGTGAAGGCATTTCAAAAAACTAAACCTTGTTAAGAAGACATCAGTTTTGCTTGGGTAACTTTCAGGGATGCATCAACTACCAGAACAGTGTTTCTTTTTGTACTACCTTTAGCATTTTGTTTGGCTTTCTAGTGAAAGCATATTCAGTCATTTAGCATCACTGTGGTGTCCGAGCCATAATAGTGCTGGAACCAAAACTGATGCATGTCTCAAAAGACAAGTATGAAATAGAAATGATAATTTTCTTCTGTACCATCCTACCACAAGTGGCAAATTGGCTACACACAAGTAGGACGTCCAGAATTGGAGAGTTAGGAAGATCAGCTGCTCCCACTGCTGGCCCTAGTCAGCACAAAGCAGAGAGAGAGGAAAATCAAGAAAATGCAGCGTTGGTTGTAGCTGCTGTTGGACTTTGAGTCTCTGCCTCTGCCTTTCCTTCTGCCGCTACTGTGATTGTAGTGTTTGCCCTTGCAACATTTTCGTGGTTGACTCTCCAGCAGTCTAGGTCAAGCTTTTCCTATTGGCTTGCACTCCCTGAGGTGTCTCTTCTTTTGGACTCTTTTGACATCCACAAGCTAGAGTCTCTTGTTTTATTTATCTGTGCAACAGCATTTGGAGTTTGGAGCTGTTGGAGCTCATTGAATTATATAGCTTAGCAGTATTTTGTTTTAGGGAAGGATACTTATATCAGGATTATGAATGTATGTGTCTTTCGCATCTCAATAACTGTAATGAAAACAGATACTTTAGAACAGAAGTTTAGCACACACCTACTTTCCTCCAGTTGACAGCATTGCATAATTTAAGGTAGAAAGTAAGGACGGTCACTCTTGACTATGCAGGATCCAGGAGATCAGACCTGCAGAAGGTGTGTGCTGGAGTACTGATTCACTAGTGCACTTGCTGTTTGTGGTTTGAATTATAAAGAAAAAGCTAGGTGTGGGGTTCTTAATTTTCATCATTTCATTGCAGTAACATGTTGATTACTATCATTTCAATAAAAATATTTTAAAGAAAATTGTACAAACTGTACAGATGACAGATGGAGAGGCAAATCAAGTCCTGTATGATTTCAAGTCTTAAGTGATTTATCTTGCTGAAGGCTACATACTTAGTGCAGGTAACCGCTTCAGTTGGATTGATACAGTTGTTGTTTCAGAGCTTGTCCAAATAGCCTTTTATGTTGCAATCAAGTAATAGATACAAGATTGACAAGTTACAAAGAAAAGGAGCTTTCAGTCAACAAACAGACTGAAATCCATTATTGTGGTGTGTACACTGTGTCCTGGACCTGTAAACACATCTTCATTGATCCCATAGAAAGATAGAAATATCTCCCCTTGTATGGTTCAATCAAGACCCTTTTCACAAAGGCAAAGTGCAAACAATATTGAAAAAGCAGAAAAAGACTGACATTACAGTCAAACAGTAAATAATGGTTGTGCTCAGGAAGCCTATCTATAACATTTCAAACTGCTGTCAGCTCAGATGAAATGTATAACCTCTCTATTACAACCTTAAGAAAGATCAAAACACATGTACTGTACATTCCCCTCACTGTCATACCCTCTTTACCAACTGACCAAATCAATAAGAATCCCTCCTCTCCCTCCTCCTCCTCCATGTTTTGCATGTTTATGGGTGTCTCTGATCTGCACAAATCAGTGAGAAAAAAACTGTGTCATATCTTTTTTTTAGTGCCCTTCGTTGTAATACCTTGCACCAAGCATCAAGGCATTTTTAGCCTAGTTTCATGTGGTTCATTAAGACGTGCAAGACAAGTGACCTGATAAGACATTATCCTTTAGATTGATTTTTAAAAAATATTTTGTCAACTCCAAAAAAGTTACATCTAGAAGTGTAGATGTAGTGGGTCTGTCCCACAGACCGAGTGGGATATCTAGACCTAAATAGGCAAAGTTATATGTCTTTTATTAACTCCATAAATATATCCCACCAGAAATTATAATAGATATCCCACTCGGTCTGTTAAGAGCAAGAGTACAACCCTGGCAAATGACAAGCTCAACCATCGCTTTCACTCTACACCCCAAATCCCATTTAAATCCTAATTCAAAACCTTAAATGGAATTGAAATGTAGCATAAGCTTTGGTCTGTCTCAACAGCAGTGGTAAATTTGATGCATATTGTATCAGGTGGTGCTAATAACTGTAAGGCTCTGTCCAAGGATTAAGCATGGCCTGTAAAGAGATTAATCTGCTATTTAAAGTTAATATTACTCATCTTGAACTGTCATCTAGATGGTATGAAACTGCTTCTCACTTACCTGTGCACTAAAGAGGGGCCTTTATGTAATGAAGAATTACAGCCTCTGGTTAGGGTCACCAAAAAACTAGCCTGTAGAAAACTTGTGGGAATGCATGGAATTATGATATCTTTGGAAATATTCTGTTACAAATTGGATTAAGGGGAATGACTATTGGTGGCTGACATCTTGGGACGTGTTTCAGAAGGCTCTGATTATCTTACTCCTGTATCCTCTCCTAAATGTGCTATTGTAGAAATATTGCAGAGAGTGTTTCTTCACAGAGTGAAGTGGCCTAAATGTATTATAAATGGCCTAAATCAATGGCCTAAAATATTAAATAAGAAAACAATAATAGGAGCATTTAGTGGGCTACCTTGTATAAATCTGGGCAACTGTTCTCATAGTCTTTCCTTTCACTGGTGTCTTTGCTGTTGTTGCTGTTTTGTTTTTTTTCCAGCTAGAAACAGAAAGTATTGGAAAATCTTACAAGAGAAATAACTTTATTACAAAGTCCTTAACATTTTTGTTTCACAAGTGCGGTGATTTAGTTGTTGAAGGAATTTTAAATAAATGTCAAGGATGACATCTTAATTACGCTGAGGGTAATGAGGGGCTTCAGTAAAACTGGAAGGGTTTGCAGGCCACATCAGTTCTGTTTAACATTTGCACAACAACAGCTGACCCCTACAGGAATGCTGATGTTGTGACCATGGATTACATTATGAATATGTCCATCCAATAGAGTAAAATATAATCATTAGTTTGTATGTTTATTGTAAACAGAAGATAAAATAGATTTTAATTAGGATAATTTCTAGGAAGAATGTGTAGGAAAGTGACAGTGTACGTTACATATTACTGCTGTTTAGGATCAGTAGCAAGGAGGGAGGGTGAAGTAGTGTGAGAAAGAAAGAGTTATACAGACAGAAAACCAGAGTGATGGATGCTTGAATAACCATGACAAGAATCTTGAGCAAAAAGAAGAGCAGTTACCTTACTAGGTGGTGTTGGAATTACTCGGTTCAGTGGTATGCTCTATGTCAGGCAGAAATCAGAACAGATACTCTGATTGTCCTCTCTGCATCAATGGAAAATTCTGAACTTTTTTATATGCTTTAAATTTTCCTGTTTAATATTTATTCATTCAGCTAACTCTTCTGTTTAGAAATAACTCTAGTTGTTAAATGTAATCACTTTCTCCAGCACCTTTATATTGAAGGCAGCTCAGACTGACAGCAATTTCTATGAAATTTAATCATTTCTGCAGTTGCTTGCACAGTAAAGATCTGACTATTAAATTAAGGGAGTTAATAAATGATGGCAGCTTTTACTAAAAAATATATGGGAAAGGCAAGGCTACTAGCTAGCAGCTGATAGCTATTAATATTAGAGCCTTGCAAATGACTTTTTTTAATCAAAAAGATTTGCCACGTTAGAACACAGCAAACAATTTTCCTGTTTGTTATGTAGTATAACTTGTAGATAGAAAACCTAAATTAAAATCCTTGTTCTTTATTAGCCTGATTAGTTTACCTACATTCTGTGTGGGTCCAATGGTATAAGGACTCTAAATTTTTACAAAATTGTGCAATTGGAAATGCTTTATCTTACTCTCTTCTACATCCATGTAGTTAAAGAACTCATTTAAGAAGATGGGAGTTTAAGGTTAATCGAGAATTTGAACCATCTGTATCACATCATACATGAGTATTTTGGATACTAGGTTTTTCACCATTTAGCAACTTGACCTTTTTTTCCTCCATTTTGTGTGTGTGTGTTTCCATCTTTGGAAATCTTTGGAAAGTTCTGGATTCTTACTGTAGTGTGACTGTGAGAGGAAATGATAAAATCTACAAACAGTCAGTGTCTCAATGAATTCCTGCTCCTGATAGTCTCATTCATGCTCACTATAAAAAAGAACTGAGGTGCCGTGATACCTAACTATCAGGTGCTTACCCTAACAGATTGAGGAACAGAGGTCCTTAAGCAGCCAGGTCAAGGTCTCAGACGTGAATCTCAACAAAGAAAACAAGATGCACTTAGAATGGACAAACACCTTAAGTGGCGAAATATTATCTGAGTATGTATGACTCTAGAAGTAATTAGCTGATGTTTCATGAGAAACAGTATGTGCTCAAGCACTTCTAGACTGTGTTGCAGTGAGACAAAACAAAACTCCTCTGCAAAGCTATAATTTGAACATTGGATTTTTTTGACTTCTAGTTGGGAAATCTTGATGTCCTAACAAAATTTTTAGATGGAATATATAAAAAAAAGCCCCAAAGATATATGTATTCCCAGAACTTGTGTGTAATATATGCTCCAAAATCAGCAGAAGATGCTGCATTTGGCTCACCTAACTTTTAAGTTTTAACTCACTTGAAGCACCATGTGTAGAAACATGCATACCCTTGGGTCTCCCTGTGAAATTGAAGGTGATGGGCACCCCAAAGTGCAACTCAATTCAACTCATCTGATATCCGAATTGCCTTTTGGCAGTGTCCAGAAGTCTTAATAAGCAGATAGAGAGCCTCAGGACAAAGGTGCATCTAAAACCACCTTACTTAGGCACTCCAGTTAAATGCTGAATGTTAAGTGGCATAAACCTGAGCACAATAAATTGTAAAAATTCCCTGTGATATTAAATTCAGTCCTGTCTTAGACCAAGGTCATTATAATAATAAAAGTGAATTACAGTCATTTTTACATAGATACGCTTATCAGGTAGCCTTAAGCAACACTACATATAATAATTAAACAGATACTAAGCAAAATAGCAGAGTTAGTTGGACAAACAAGTAGTGAAATGTATGAATATTATTGCTGGTGGTGCTAGCTGATTTTATATGGGTATTTATTTTTTACTTTAGAGAATAAAATATACATATACATTTTTAAATGAAGGATTTTTCTTATTTCTGACCTTTCCACAGAGGAACCTTTTAAGAAAAGGGGAAAAAAATAATAGAGATTTTTCTACTTCCTTTTCATGGGAGATTTTATATATATATATATATATATATTTTAAATCTACTAGCAATAAACCTTCCTGTATGTCAGCTTTCATTCAGCTTCTTTCAGTAGCTTGTTCTTTATTGTTATGTGTCAAAAGCCTTGATAATGGATTTAGGACTTTGGTACTGGACCAGTGGTGTAAAATGCACAGTACACCACGTCCAGCCTCTGGGAGACAAGCACTGACTTAAAATAATTGATAAACCATCTTGCTGTGTGATCCTCATCTTAGGTAAACTCTTTCCTATGCTCTCACAGAAAGGGTAGACGACTGGGAAATAAAGTACTTGAAAAATGGCTTGGATTTCCATATGACACCCAAGAACAATATCACTCCCAATAGTCAGTAATACAATAAGAATTCTGTAGCTTTCTTTCTGTAAAAAATATCAATCACTTGTGATTGAAAAATGAATCAGTAAAGTTAACCTACACTGTCAAATTTGATTTATTCAGAGGTAAACAACATTCCAAAAGGATTTAGTGAGACTGTGTTTGGCAAAGGGGTATGTTCAGGTTGTGGCACTACATAGATTGAATGTCCAAACATTTAAAAACTCTTTTATCATTGGCCTGAATACAAAAACGACAGCCTTCATTTGGTGACCTTAGAATGTCCCTGCTATTTGTTATGGGCTTTCTGTATTTAGCTTAACCTTCCATCATGCTGGGGTTAAATAAATGACAAGTTGTTATTTTTCTGATTTTTAGATTAATATTGAGCCATTAAGCTCTAAACATATTGAGCAAGATCTCACGCCAGTGTACATCAACGTAACTTCATTGTTTCCAGGAGAGCTGCCCTGAATCGCATCTGCTGCAGAGCTGTCCCGCTCCTTGGATCAGTGTTGCATCTTGCTTTCTTATCCAGCTTCTGGATCAAACGCTAGATCTGTAAATCACAACATTGTCCCTATATTTCTTATCCTAAGCTCTAGCTGCTTCTTCAAACACGTCTTTATTCTTTCTTACAGCTCTTCTCCCCTTCTTTTCTCATTTCCTTCACTTTTGAATATTTGGAAACCTAATAACCCAAATATATTTATGAGGAATGGAATTCTGTGGTGCTAAATCTAATGGTGCTATTAGAAATGTGGATGGCATTTAAAACAAATGGAGGCCTGATGTCACTTTCCGCACTATATTTACATTTGCAATTACCATAAGTGTGCATGCAAATAGGGTGACTGAATGCAAAAACAGTGAGCTAGGTGTCTGTCTAAAACAGATGGATGGTAATTACACGCCCAAATGTCAGGGAGCAATTGTGCACAAACCTTTAGTCTCCCTTTCAGCTGAATTTAGCCTTTGAACTATTTTACTTCTTTTGCAGACCACTATCCTCCCTCACAATATAACTCACTGTCCTGAGGAAAACAAGTGTATACAGAGATTCTATAATCTTCCCTCGTTTATTTTTATTTTTGGCAATAAGGTAGTTGCTGTTACTCATGAGAAAAGATCAGTTATCAGCAAAAGTAGCAAAAAAAAAAGAAAACTAATCCAACTGATCTGATATTGCCTCAGATGGCAGAGAAGCCATTACACTCCAGTTGTATGAAAACACATGCTTGGTCTGCAACTCAGAAATTATAACCCTCATGGGGCTTTGGCCGGAAGGTTCAGAGCACTGTAAAAGAGGGGTGTTTCTGTAAGACAAGCAGCAATAGTCTGTGGTTGTTTTGCTGTAAAAGCCATTTAAAACAATGACATCTAAAAATGAAATTGCCTTTTAGGCAATAGATAAGGAAATGTGATGATTATTGTATAAATTTCCCATTTGTGTGTTTTAACTCATTAGTATCAACCTATAGAGAAAGAGTGCAAGTTAAATTGATGGATTCTCATTTTTTTCTTTATTTTTACAATTACGTTACAATATTTTGGACAACTGATGCATGTTTATGCTAAATTTAATTTCATCATATTTATAGGTCTGTGCTAATAAATAAAATCAATTTCCCTCTCAGAGAATCATGTTAAAAGTTTGTTTTGTTTTATTTCCTTCTTTCATTTTTAGCTTTATTACAAAACTCTTTTTGAATACTGTATACGTTGAATGTCTAGTAAAAATTGCTAAATCTAAGACAAAAAAATTATCACAACAAAAAGAGCAGGTTTTATGTAAAAACCTTTCACAATTAGATGAATACTGGTACTATAAAGCTAGCAATTACTTCAAGGAAAATATTAGGCATAGCTATAACACACATGTGTGCAGCAAAAGAAAATACTACACAACTTTGAGTGTGCTTCTGTGAGCTTTAGAGAGAGCATAAAGTAGATGGATTCTTAAAAAAAGATAGGTTATTTTTAAAATATTATATCACAATGTACTATTTAGGAAAACTTCCAAATTGGTTACAATCAGGCATTGTAAGAAGGCAGATCCCTGGAAAGTGTGTGACTTGTCAACTTGTCACCATGGCTGTTCATATCCTGGGCCTTTCATATAGAAACATTAAGAACTAAAAAGAGATATCAAAAATCATTTTCAGTGTGTCCTGAGCAATTTGTTTTTCAGTATTTCTTGATCAATGAATGGACACTGTACTAATTTATTCTGCCAGTAAGTCTCTTTTGGCTAATTTTCTTGTGTAAAATTATTCACTGAAGTTCAGTGATGGTGCCATTTCCTTTGTCAGCTTTAGTGGAGATGATTGAGTTGAATGGAGATCCCAATGTGTTCTGGGCACAACCCATGCTCCTTGTATAAACTCACTATCACATGTGGCCCTGTCGTTTAAAGTTGGATTTCAGCAAGTATTAAGGAACTGATCAAACACTCACCTTGGAAACCTTTCTGTGTGCACAGGAAGAATATTTTAAGTTATTTTTCTGTTGTAATTTCCGATCCATTTCAGCCACTGCTTTCCAGTATACAGCTTGTTTCTCATTCTGAATATTCTTTTCCTGCTCTTCAGTGTATAGCTTTGTGTTTAGTTATGTTAACCCTTTTTTTCCTGCATGGAGCCAGCATACCATACCTTCTTGATCGCTTACTGTGGCTCTCCTAACCTGTCATCTGCTACTTCACTGATTTTTGTGTTATCCACCAATTTTACTAACTTTAATTGTATATCTGCTGCCAGAAGCAATCTTGCAAGGTTTTAATAGGGTCAAGCCCAATGCTGGTTTGGCACCATAGAAGCATTATAATTCAGTAGAAATTCTTCACTAAAAACTGTCTCTGAGTTCTGTCAGATAGTTAATTCTTAATCCACTCGACTTCAGAGTATAACAGTGCCCTGGCAATAACTTACCCAGCTCTAAAATAAATTTATCCACAAATCCAATTCAGGTTGCCATGTATATGTCAGTAGACTAGTATTTGTTCTTCACATTTCTAATAAAGCCTATCTTTTGTTTGAAAAAAGGCTTATGAGAAAATGTACTTGCCTCCATTTCCATGTCTATCTTCCTGTGCACCCTCTGCTAAGCAATTTTGAAACCTGTTGCTGGTTTGGATCAAGTTTCATAGACAGTAGATATCTCAAGTCTACCATGACCTGTTTTTATGACACAGGATACCAAAGTCAGAAACTTATTTGAGGTGCAAGTAAAGCAGAAGGCTACCTTAAAAGGCACAAGAAAATCTATTTGGAAGAGATCCTTTTACAATATCCCAGGGATCTGAAACATTTTTTGACAGCAGAGTTAACATTATAAAAATGCATAGAAAAGTGGGCTTCATTAGCTCAAGTGCTCAATAGTTTCTCCACTTATATTCACAGGTATAAAAATGAAAATATTGCATAAACTGTATCCTGTCATTCTTTTTCAGTCTGATATTAAATAAAGGAGCTATGGAACAGGTGTTCTAGTACTAGGTCATGCCAACAGAGCTCCAGTATGAGGTTTAGCTCTTTTTGCTGCACATAAATCGTAACTGAAATGGATAAGACTTTGACATTCAAAACAAAGCCTATAAATGCTTGAGGGCTATGTTTCACTGTGGCTATGAAGTAATAGAACTAATTGCCTCATCCAATACAGTGGTATGGACTTTCCTGTCAGTATTGACTTCTGTAAGAAGTAAGATCAGTTGCTGCTCAGTCTTTATTTGAGTCTTTGTATTCCACATTCCTCTTGCTCATCATTGCCTGTACTCACCCTTTCCCTACCTTGGGGAGAAGGGTGACTTCAGAGGCTTGGAAGAATGTGTTTAGTTATTTAGATGTTTTCCTTCTTTCAGTTATTATTTGTTTCTATAAGAACCCTGTAAAATAAACGTGAAATTACAAAGCAAATTGTTGCTTAACTTACTCAGATTATATGTGGAAAATACATTTCCTTGTCACCATTTCCCTTAATTTTAGAGCCCTAATTTGGGAACAGAACTTTCTATTAAGCAGCTTTGAACCCTTCTCAGCAGTCTGGTCAAGAAGTTTCAGAAGACACTGCAATTTATGTTCTATTCTAGGAAATAAAAAGGAAGGAGAGAATTACTTTTGAAATATCCACACTAGAATATGTTTGATCTGTTTCTGAAAAAATCATCCATTTCATCATTCTGTTTGGGCTGGATGCAAGCTGCACACTGGAGAGTGTTTTAGAAATGGCTTTTAAAAATTTCCTGAAGTAGCAGAAGTTTCCTTGAACATAAGGTCAGCTAGGACTGCAGGACCCAGTAGTGGAGTCTAGTTTCATTTCTAAATTTTCTGAGGTCCTGCTTTTTTTTCTTTCTTTTTCTTTTTTTTTGGAAAATGTATGCATATAATTAGTTGGAAGGGTTTATTTTCTGCATTCTTCAGCCATTATCACTCTTTCTGATGATAAGCTATCACCTAATATATAAATGGAATAAAGTACCAGAATGTTCTTATATCAGACCTAAACATTAAATATTTCATTTTCACTCAAAACAGATGTTAGAAATATTTAATGGCGTTGAAATTTATTTTCAGCTCATCAGAACTAATTGTATTGCCCAGCCTGATTCTTTCTCCCATATCTTGGATTTTTGGTGACATTAGAGAAAAAAAAAAAAAAAAGAATTGTGAATTGATAAATAATGTTAGAGTAAGAGACCCAGTTGCCTAAGAGAAAGACAGCACTGCTTCATTTTAGACCCATACATCAGATGCTGTTTCATAGCTTCTGACTCTAACAACACATCTCCAAAATACTGTGTCACACACTTATGGAATTCAATGTTTAGATATAAAAACCAAATACAAACTTTCATCTACAGTTCAGTAACCCAAAATGCAGCTAATATACAGTTTGTAATGGTTTTATTGAGACAGTTTTTATGAGAGTATAGATCTCTTAATTTGTAGTTAACTTTATCACATAATCTATATGTGCATACACAATGAGTTGAGTATTTTCAACCCAGTCACTCATGGACAGTAATCTACATCACAAAGCCAGCACACATAATTTACCTAAATTGGCAGTCTTTCCTCAAAAGAGTTTTGCACAGGATTGACCTGCAGAAGCAGAGGAGGTGAATTGCCTTCCCCTCGCCCCTGTTGTTCCTTGTTTAGAGTGTGATGTGCCCTGATTGAAGTTGAGGTCAGTGACAGGGCAGAGTGAAAAGCCATCACTACTAGCTTGTCCATTTGCCCTTTCTCAAATTTGAGACTGAATGCACCAGCTTCCACATTAACAGACCTCATCAATGCCTAAATATTGTACATAGTAAGAAACAAAACATGTGTTTTTTTGTTATATATTACCCTGAATTTTCATTCAGTGCACTGCAATTTTAAAGGCAGATGCAAATGGTAAGTCTTACATATTTACTGTGCTGCTCATAGGCTATAGGAATGCATAAACTGTCAGAACCTGCTGAGCACTGACACAACTATTTTACACACTCTAATAGATGGTTACTACTGGTCTTAATCTCTAAGCATGAGATGTATTTAGGGGCCTTCTCCCTCACACTTTCTTCCCGATCTCCCAAATTGCACAGACTGTAAACATGACTCCACAGGCTGCCACCTGCTTCTTTACCTGATGCAGGATGTGCTGCTGAAAACGAGGGAGCAAGAGGTCTGTGTTGCACCTAGGACCTGTGTTTCCTAGCAAGGATCTGCCCTGAAAGCAGCAGGACCAGGAGCCACTGTCCCGCATATAGTCATTTGTAGAAGTTCCTTCACAGTTTCATGGACAGGTGATGCACATCCCTCACATACCTCTCCATGGGAGCAGGGTGCATATTTACCCTAACACTCTAATACCCCGTGAGACAGGCAGCTTCATGCCTTGGCACATTAGAAAGTTTAAAATTGAGCTTCTGACATGTGCAAAACCATAGGAATTTAACTTCCCAAATGCCTTTGTTAAAGTAAGTAATCAAGTGGAAGAGAGAGAAGGTTTCCAGAGGAAACTGGACCATATAGGGATCCAAGACTCAGAAATACAAAGTGGTGAGTCTGCCACAGAGCCACAGCCCTGACCTCTCAGCACTTCTTGTAAAGCTCTGGTTAATACAGCTCTGATTGCTTGCCAGGTCACCCGGAGCAGTAATGAAACACATGCAAAGCCCCCAAACCTGCAGGCAGAACCGGAGCGGTTGCAGTAGATCGCAGAGACTCCACATGGAGTGCTTGCCCCACCATGCTGCTTTGGGGATCTCTTCCAAATGTTAGCACATCTATCAAGGACGTCAGGCTACCATTTAAATATTCTTCTCTTCAGAACTGCTTGGTAAGGAGTGGCATGAGGAATTTAAGAGCTTTTAGCAGCAGTAACTCCTGTGAGGATTTTTAGTGTGAACATCAAGGAAAATGCACACAGGAAAACAGACACATTTGAATACTGAAAAGTCTACTTTGATTTATCTGGCATTTCAGCATAAACTTCTTTCATATTGTTTGAGAACTACGTAAATTATAACTTACCAAGTGCAATGCTTGCTTCACTGAAGTCAACAGCAAAACTCTCATCAGCTCCAATAGAGCCACAACTCTGCTTCTAGCCTCTGGTGCGCATCAGGCTATAGGTCTTGGTGCTTTTTTGTAGAATATGTAAAGGGGATCAAAAATATTATTTGATCCAAATAAAATGGAGCACATGCAGCTTTTTGCATGTGCAAAATAGATGTGTACTGACACAATCTGACTTTTCCACGTGTATACCATAGCACTGCTTTACAGAATACTTACAAAATATTCCTTGATCAATATTGTATCAATTACAGAAATTACATTGGAAATATAGTGAAGAGGCAAACAGATAATAAATGGAATTACTTTGTTTACTTGAGTAGTCCCTAGGCAAATTGTAGTCCATGGAAAAAAAAATCCATCAAGCCATTTTCCACAATTGACAGCCCCAGGAGAGAAAAAGATTAAGGAACAGGAATGTTCCCTACTTGATAGTAGAGTAGAGTAGAGAAGACTCACTTGTTTTCCCTTTGCTTACAGTCATTAGCTTGGAACCGTGGACTGTATTATTCAATTATTGTATATCTCTGGTAAATTACCTCAAAACATCTTAATGTTTCAAAGCACTGTACAGACTGGATTTTGTGTTGCATAAGGTACTTGCTTATTACTGTACTTACCAAGTTTATATATGGCAGGACCCAATACACAGTACTTATCAAAAATTACAGAGTTTGCCTGACACTTCATCTCTTGAGTGTAGTGCATTCCACGTGGCTTTTGAAAGAGCATGATGAGCTGAGACACTCTAGCTTTCTCTTAATCCAAAAGGCTATCTAAAAGAAGCACTTTATGGAAACAGCAGTTTCTTCTCAAGCAGATTTGTACTTTTTAGTTAAACCAAGAAATATTCTTTTTTAATGCAAGAAATAGGATCTTTCCGTTCCAATGTAGTAAATCTCCAAACAGTTTCTGCAGACTTGAGTCTGTAGAAAGAAATCTATCTATATCCTCATAAAAGGAAGAAAGATCTGCTCATGGAACACAGAATATTTCTAAACCTCTCAGATTTTGTTACTGGAGTGTACGTCAGCATTATTTTTATGTTTTTATTAGAACTGGCTGAATATTGAAAGTGTCTGAAAAAGTGATTGAAAACTAAATCTTCTGAAATTGCTAAATTCACTTATATTAGAGCTTCTTAGTTGTAATTTAGGGCAAAATGTAAAAAAATGATGGAACACCTTATGCTGAAAAAGATACTTGATTCTGTTCACTTCTTTATGTAGAAAGCTACACAAAACAAATTTGTGTTTTAATACACAATAAAAGACATTGAGATAGCACTGTGGTCAATATAGTATAAAATGAGAAATAGAAAAACAGAATGTCATAGATAATTGCATTAATATGGGGAAAAGAAAGCATGTGCAATTGTACCTGTTATTTCGACATTCACTATTCATTATTTGCTAGTCCAAATCCAAAACATCTAAATCATCAGAAGCAGTTGCACATAAATGATTTAGGTGACCAGTCACACTGAAGAACACATTGCAAATAGTCAGAATGAATAAAGAGCTACAAATAAGAGGTGAGATGATGGTAGAAATTAACTTCTTTGTGTCGGATTAGTAAAAAGATCTACATTGCACCGATTATACACAACGGATAGTTCAGACCAAGTCTCATTTTATACCCACTTACTGCATTCCTGTTCAGGCAATTTCATAACATATCTGTATTATGTGATAAATAGTGATGACGTTTATTGTTGGAGTATTTCTGAGGCAATGACTTGGCACAGACAGCATTCTTAATAGATCACTAGGATTTTTTAATGATGTACCCTCTTGGAGAAGGCCACTGACTACAATGCTACAGCTCAACTCAGAAAAAATAACAACCAAGAAAGACCTGAATTCATTGTGGGTTTAGGCCATTCCTGGCGATTCCATTCATGTTGGAAGCATTTTTATTTCAGACAAAGAGGAAGAGAAAGTGAGAGAGAGAGAAAAGATGAGAGAAAAAGAGAGAGAGAAACTTCAAAAAGTAACTCAGCTCTCTGATAGAAAAAACACAGGACATGTGCTTTTAAATTAGTTGCCTAAAGTAACGCTGGTGAGTCCAGGGCAAAATTCTTAGAGATTTTAAACATTTTGAAAGAACTGTTTGCACCTGATAGAGTAATAAGGAGCATATATATGCTCAAGGATGGCCAAGCATAACAGCTAGGGTGCCCATGAAAGATAAGAGACTAGAAAAAAATAGATACACAGTAAACTTCATCCAGAGGACCAAGGCATCTTAAAGTCAAGTGACAAATCAGATTATGTCTACTAACCTCAAAAGGAATATGCCAGTTTATAGCAGCTGAGAATCTGGCCCTTTGTGTTATAAAATTGGAATTAGATGATGTTCATTATTCTAAATGTCACTTTTATAATAAAAAAATGAACTTCAGAGTGACTGCATGACAAAACCCGCTACTAAAAGGGCAATGAGGGGTAAAAGGCAAAGGAAGTCTAAATACACACATGTGACAAGGAAGTCTCACACACACGCGCACACACACACACACACACACACACACACACACACACACAAAGAGAACAGAAGAAAACATGTACACAGAGAAGAAAGAAAAATATACATTCAACATTTTTTTTTCTGCTTGAGAGAGATTTATTCAACTAAATAGGGATTAAAACTGACAAGTTTTCATAGGATTTGCATTGGGTTCTTTAAAATTATCACGAGAAGAAAAACCTGCACAAAACTGAATTTGACAATTGCCCCTCACCAGAGACACTGCTGCTTCTCTTGCTTCTCTTCCCCGGCTCTTGCAGTAGGTCAGCAGCACTGTGGGCAGGACGGTGGGCAACTAGTTCGGTGGAGGGAGGCTTCTGCGGCTTACAGCAGCCAGGCACGGGGGCTGGTGTTCGCTGAGGCAGTGACTTCGTCTGAGGGGGAAGCCACCTCAATAAATACACCAGGCTTTCGGTAGGCCAGTGTGTTCCTTGTGACTTCTGCAGCTGGATTTTCTCTGCTTTTTTTAACAAACATCATATCTCCTATGTGCTGTATTCACACCTACCAGTTTTGTTATCATTTATTGTTATATGGTCTCACATCATTTTGGGGAATCTGCAACAGTGACAGAATAAAATAATTATAATTACCATGACCATTATATTTTTTCCCACTTTTCTCTTTTTTAAAAATAGAATGAATGAAACCTAAAATTAGATTCCATGATGCTGTAGCAAAAAATTTTATTTTTAGGTTTCTTAGTAGTAGTGACAGATACTTTGCATCTGGCTATTTGTTACAGTATATCCCAAAGAGCAGCTTACCTATGCAAGCACAAAGTGTTGATTAAGCTAAAACTGGGAAGGCTAAGGGGTATATTATTTTTTGTTATTTGTATTTATTAGTTTCCATCCAAAGAACTTCCATCATTCTGTGGGGAGATGATCAGCTAAGGTTAGTGGACTGTTAAACACTAGTCTACAAAGAAGATAATATGGATTCCCCTTTGAGAAATAATGATTCCAAGGATAAATACCCTATTTTAAGATGGATTAAATAGATTTCCTATTTTAAACAGATTATGGCCAATAAATTGCTCATTGTAACATGTATGGCATGTTTGAGTTATAACACTGAGAGAAAGGCCTGCCATATTGCTCTGATGAAACCCATCTACAAATCAGTTTCTCAGATATAAGAACTAATAGAACAAGCAATAACATCCTAATTTCTGCAGTACAGCTAGAGTAACACTTGAAAACATTCTGCATTACCAGATAAATACACCATTCATTTTCACAAATGGAGTCTGTTTCAATTCTCAGCTGTTGGATGATGATTTGACTTGGAGCAAAGGCAGCATAATTGGGTAACAGCTGAAATGTGCTTCATTGAAAAGGGTTGAAAGATCCATTGCTGGATTTCCAGGAGTGTGAATTACAATTCCAATAATATCAGAAGCAACTAATTCTATTCTTTAGAAGTGAGGACGTAAAAGAACTTTTAGGTTTTCTTATTTCAAGCTTTAATTGAGGCCTAGGTTGTAACTCATTTTCATCCCTGAATGGGTGGTAAAAACATACACAGTAGGTAATTCACACTACCTCAAAAACTGTTAGTGCCATAAGAAGACTAATCAGGGTAAGCTTCCAGTAGCAAATTATCAGCTACAAATTAAAACCTTGACGCATGTCCTCTAAAGCAACCTTTTTTTTTTTTTTATCCTGCAAACATAGATTTGTCTAGATTAGTAACTGTTGGATTACTACAGGATATGAAGAAAAGAGAGCTATCTATCTGAGCAATCCTTCCAAACTTTACACTTCAGAAGCTCTTCATTTTGTTTAAAACCTAGAGTTGTGTTTATGCTGCTTTTACTAAAGTTGGAAAATTCACCTTTTTTTTTTTTTAAATGACGCATTCAAAAATGTGTCAAAGAAAAGTCAAAGAAGACTTTTTAAATAATTACGTTTATTTTTTTAATTTGAAATGCATGAGTCTGTACTGTGAACTAAGGGAGAAAATATTTGGCAAAGCACCTGCACTTTGATGGATTGTACTCAGGAAGTGACCCATCCCATCCACCACTTAAGCTCTTTGCCCTTGCTGGGAGCACATCAGCCAACAGAATGCAGTCTGCAGTGAGACGCCCTGAACTCCCACATGTTTTCAAACAATTTCTCTGTGCTTTCACACCTAGGAGAGAGTTTCAGTCTCCTTGTTATAAATCACAAGGTTCACTGGCCCCTGGAACTTTACTTCCAGTTTTCTATTCTGTTTGTCATTAATTGTTTTTACATCAGATTAGATGATAAAAAATAACGTAATTCTTCAGTTTGATCACTAATGGAATGAAGAGCAGAAGAGAAGGCACAAGTGATAAAGTTAATGATGTTATCACATGTAATATCCAAATTCATAAGTTACACCTTTACACCTCTGTGCATCTTTTTTGAAAGCACCCTATTTAAAAAAAAAAAACAAAGCTGGAAACTATTTGAATGCTTGAATGTGCCTTCCAGGGCACGCTTATTGCATGTTTACTATTGCAAGAAATATTTGCACTCTTCTGTTCTGTGGGTAGAGGAGATTTTTTTGTACTGAGGGCAGAGATTTTAAAATTTTAATCTAAATACAGATTTAATCTTTGCAAATAAAGTTAATTTATGGCATCCATGTTGGTATTTAGGTTAAAAGAACAGTGATTCCTGAAAGATTATTTTGTACTCTTTGCAAGTATCTTATTTGTGTATTGCAGTATACATTGTGTGAACAAGTTGCACATTATAAACAGAAAATGTCCTGAACGCATCTCGTTAATGCTCATTTCATCACCTGACTTTTATTTCATAGGCTGTACTTCCATAAAGTCTTTAAACTGAAGTACCAATAGTGTATTCACTTTTGCACTAACTGTCATGCTCTAGACAGACAGGAGGAGACTCTCCTGGCCCTGGTGATAGAAGTAAAGGAGCTCACTGGAAACAGGTGAAACTTTTCTCAGGGCCACACATGACACAGCGCTAAGAGATCCAGCACCACTGCTATGGAGGGCAGTTTTCAATAGAAGGTGGCTGGTGTGAGAAGAGTAACCTTTACCCATTGCCCAAAGTCTAACCATAAAAAAAAATTGTTTGTGCATGTTGTGCCCAGAAAGGCTTTCTTTTCAGTATTTTACATTTTCAAATGCTTTAAGTTGTTCCTTCCTTATAAGCCACATTACATAAAATACCAAGATACTACTTTTTCTTTTGCTGCTTCCTCTTTGTCTGGAAGCAGATAGCACTGCATAATTCCATGGCAGTGATGTTTGCATTCTGTTTAATCAGGTCAAAAAGAACATGCGCCAAATTAAGTGAATTTGTTATGTATCTATTCTCCCAGATGTTTCTGTTAATTAAGCTTCATGTATGTTAGGACTTTTCATCAAACTAGTCATCACCTTACGTCAGGGCCTGGATGAATCACAGACAACCAAAGAAATACAGAATCTTTTACTTTTATTTGCAAGGTTCCTGACTATTCCTCATACGTGTTAAGTTATACATGAATGCTCATTAAATCCACTAAGATAACTGTTTGATGTGTTACTCAATAGATGAAACATAAAACTGTTCTTTAAAAAATCAGGAAAATTGCTTGGAGGAACAACAAATTCATACATCAGCCCATTCTTTATGTTCTAAAGTGCAATTTAGAGGACTAAACTAAAGCAAATGTCATACCTTTAATTTCGTAAAAAGTTATGTACAAGTCTATTATTCAAAATAATCACATAACTGGGAAATTCACTGAACAGCTACCTTTCTGCTCAGCAGGGTGCCATTTTATAGACTTTAAAATTCACTAAGTTCAAGCAGCTTTCGTTCTCAATAATACATGTGCTAAATATGTCACATTAAAAGTGCTTTTGGCATGTAAATGATCCGTTTTCACATAGAAATGCTTTTAAAAGAATCTGAGCTCACTTTTTTGGAAATTATAAGTGCATTGAATTTCATTGTCCTACAGAACCATGTAGAGTTGATCGAAGTGAACTACAATGACAAACCAACCCTTGTCAGCCCTTATATTTATGTATCATTTGAGCTGTCAGAAGTATATATAGTTGCATTTTCTTCCACATATTTTCTACTCAGTTCAAAAAAATAAAAAAAAAATGGTGTAGGGAGGGGGAGGTGGGTTTGCTTTTCTAGGCCTAAGTGCTCACAAGTGCTTCTATGTATAAAAAGTTAACATTTCACTGCAAGACTTGCAGTACATGTTAAACTGATTTCCTAAGCTTGTTAATTTTTTCTTAGAACTCAGCAGTACTTCTATAGCTGCTTTAATGTTGAAAGATAAGGCAAATGTTTTACAGGTGATTTAGGATGCTTATCCTCCAAAGAACGAATTCTGAATTCTTATGCATAATATGAATAAAACTGAAAGCATAATCTCTATCTCTCACTACTTCATTATACTGCTGCATACTGAACGGATTCTCCATACTATGTGCACTGCAGGGTGAGATTCTTTCATGATAAACTGATTGTATCCATTCCCATTCTCTGTAACTCCATGTAAGGGACCCTGGTAATGTCAGCTATATGCTGCTTTTAAAAATCTTTTGTTCTTTCTTATTAGAATAGGTAAGGCAACTTGAATGCTGTTTGGAAGTCATTACATTATTATTATTCTGGTTACCTATAATACAGTACATGGCTCAAGGGTTCCCACAGATACTTGTTTAAGAAAACAAACTGTCAAAAATATTCAATTCTTATTTTAAATATGGAAACAAAATTTCGAGATGACTCAAATAAATTAAACCATAAATAATTGGATTCAGGGAAGGAAAAGAATAAGGAAAGAAAACAGGTATGACTTATTTTGCAAGGTTCAAAGTGAAAGGAAATTGAATCCACTATGGAGAAAACCCAATAGAATTGCCAGATATCAGAAATTTTCTACTGGTCTGTAGTAGAAGTCATCGTGAGTAGCATGAATTCTGTGTGCAAAAAGCCTATGTGAAGGAAAGGCAGAGAAATCCACAGCCTCCTTTTACTTGTCTGTCGCAGCAACTCAAAGTAGTAAAGTGTAGGTCTGAGCTGATTGTGGGATTTTTCTCCCTCCATCTGTGAGGTGTGCCTTAAGTATATATTGTACACATAATTGAAGGTTTCAGTTTCACGGAATAAATAGACAAAATAGATTAAAAATGGGGGAAAATGATGTGACCTACAATAAATGCAAAGACTGAGTATCTATGGTTGGTGCATTTCATTTAGCTAATATTTTTAATTGATTTTTAATATTTATACTACAGTATAATCTCTCAGTCCTGTTAGCATTCTAGTTTCAGTGTAATACACAAAAATTAGCAGATAGAGCATTGACAGAGCATTCTGTCATTAGCACTTTCATGCAGTTTAGGACAGAGACTTGAGGGATTTAGACTCACATTTCTCCTCTTTCTTAGAGATATTCATTGTTTATTATGCATTATCTAAAATTAATCTGAACTGAGGATACAGGTTGATCCTTTGAACATGGAATAGGTAGTAGAAAAAGCTCCAACAGCACAAATTCTCCATTCTAATAATGGCATGAAATGTAAGTAATTACATTTACCCTGGAATGTAAAGTAATTTCTTCAAAAATGCCAGTCTTATATGCAAATTAATTAGAAATTCCAGTTATCAGCAGGTAGAAGTGAGTCTGGGATATTAATTGTATCTCACATATATGATCCCGTGTGTCCTTTGGAAAATCTCCACCACAGTAACAGATCGAGCTAGTAAGATTGTACAAAAATTGAATCGACTTCCTTTGAAATTAATCTAAAATCTGGCGGTTTTATTAAAGAACCGGACCTTTTCTCTACCTTTGAGCCTCTGGCAGAGTATTTTATCATAGATCTTATTGCAGTTTTAATTTCTTGGGAGTACATAGTTAATATAGAGGTAGATTATGATTTTAAATAAATTCTATAGAACTTTTTAATGTGGATTTGTGAATCCAGCTCAGACTTGGTGCCAATAAGCAGGCAGCATTTGTTAAATATATTTCTGACTTCATACCAATTCTGTCTAACTTTGAACCTGGCATTCATAGCCGTTTATGGAGCTTTTTGAATTATTGATATTTTTAGGCTTTTAGATGTTGTGGATACAACATTGAAAGTACTGATTTACTTTTTAACTTTCTGAGGTATGTTTTAATAAAAAAGAAAGTGAAAAACATTGCCTAACGTTGAACATAAAAGAAATCTAGGTCTCATTAAATCAACAGTAATGCTCTCCTTAACTTCAAAGGATACCATGATTTCATCCAACCTATCTAGCAGCTCCATAAAACACACAATGAAAATCACTTTACAATATTGGCAAGCAGAGTATGTGTTTTGTATGTATGTCAATGAGGAAAATGCTCAAGCATTCCAATCTGTTTACTAATATATACCAGCTAGAAATTAAAATAGTACTGAATTTTTGGTGAGATTCTATTTCATAACAACACACACTAGTTACATTTAAAATGACACATAAAATTTATCCTGTGAAATTTCAATGTTATTATTTTTAGTACTCTTTTATTTACTGACTATAACTATGTTCATGATTTTTGTCATTGGAGAAGATTGGTCACGATACTTGTGTGAAATATGTAGGCCAGCAACACGCATCCTGATGAGCTTAAAGCTGAAAGTGTCTCAGCACAGATTCTCTACAGGCACAATAAGTTCAGTCATCGGAAGTTGAGGGAGTTAGTGAATATTTTGTCAGACATCTTTCTGTGCTAACGATAGAGCAAGTTTAAAGGCATGTCTTCAAACTGCAAGAAAAAGGAAACAATACAGCAATCTTCAAGTGCTTTAAAATGTATCTATGTACTTTAAAGTTTTTTTAGTAAAACAAATGTGAAATTGTAACATGATGAATTGTCTTCCTGAGTGGCGGAAATAGCAGAGAGAGACCTGTGATACCTGGAGAGACCTGTGGCCATGTCTACGTTGTTCTCAAATGTGAGCAGCGTGCCAGCCAACAAACTGTTACTGCATCCCCGCTCGTTACGTTAGCGTGGGCTTGGTTTGGCTGTATGCCTCAGCATCTGTGTGCAGCCTATTCTTCCATGTTTAGTCTGTCTAAATCTGGATCATTAATCTATTAACTATTTATCTTATTCTGGGAGGAACTTTCAGTAATTTGTTCTTTCTCGCTCTCAGCTGTTAGGCATCACGGTCAAGCAGAGACCTGTTGTCTGCTTGCATAAGCGCTGCTAGCTGCTCGAGCACAAAGCCACACGGGCTACTTCAGACCATTGCTGAGTTGCTCAGTGTGGTTTAAGCTAACGTGTCTAACTTCACATGGAAAGGAGCAAGAAGTGCTGAAATCCAGGTATCACAACTCAGATGGTGAAAATCAAGAGCAGAGTTCACATTATTCCTTCTGTTGTGTTACTTATTTTACACTCAGCTCAGCCCCTACTATGCATTAGTGTTTGATGTTCAGGTAATTCCTGGGGGCATTTCTAAGATGGGTTAAACATCACTGCAATTAAGTCTATAGATGTAGCTCTTTTAAAGCTTTTTGATATTTTAAAATAAGAATACTTTAAAAGCAGCTGACATATATATATATATTTTGGTGGCATTAAAAAAAAGCAGCAAATCTCCAAAGCAGAGGATAAGTAAACAAAAAGGACATCATTATTTAACTATCCATAATAAATGGTGCATTGCAGTTTTAACTTGAGAAGGGCATCAAAGAACATGTATATTCTTCTCAAAATCACACTACCTTTTGAAGAAGGAATTAATTTTCTGATGTTTACAATGTGCTTAAGAGTACTGTGGAAAAAAATGTAAGAGTAAGATTTCAATATGATTTTGAGAAGGTCAAGGTATGGAAAATAAGAGGTGGGCAATGTTTTTGTTTACTATACATTTTCTGGTGCTCCTGTTTTGCAATTCAGGCTTTGCCTGCTTTCTTTTTGCTACTTACAACATGACATCTGCTGGAAGAGGTCACTAGTAAAAAGGTGTTAGCAACTGAGAGAGAAGTTGAAATCCAATCTGGATAAACGTATGTTGCAATCTTTACCAGTTGTCACCTAAATGAGTATTTACAGCAGATAGATGAGTAGGTGAAAAAAGTATAAAATAGTACTACCTAAAATATATCTTGAACATGTTAAAAGATGTTTAAAAGCACAAGGCAAAAAAAAAAATAGAAACTGTGCTAAACTTAAAAGGGAGATTCAATCTAAAATGCATTCATTTCACCCATTTGAGAATAGCTGATCAACAGCGGCTAGTTTATATTGTGTGAAATAACTTGGGTTCTATGCGGTATCACTTAACAGAAGAGTCGACCCCAATGGAATCTGTGCGGATTCCTGGGAACTGCCTTCAGATCTGGAGCTGGCTTTTCTACATTAGCAAGTAATTTCATATGATGCAAATAAATGAGCAAATTGCTGTGGCTGGTGCTGAGGCCCTTCGCATCCCCACGACACATGGTTCAAAGATTCAACTTCAGATGGCACTTTGGTGGTTGAATCAAACTTTTCCATTGCAGAAATGTTTTGAGGCTTCCTGTAAGGAAAAAGTGCGACATTCGCAGCCCACAGGCAGGTTCGGAACCTGACCTCTCAGTGAGAGAGCCCCGCTGGGGAGCTGTTGGGTAGAGCATCTTGTTTAGTTTCCCCTGAAAGAGCTGGTAAATCACGCACGCCCAAAGCACTCTGTGAGCCAAACCAACGTGTGGCGAACAGGGACAATCAAGGGCCTTAAGCAGTCAGAAGATTCACTTCTAAACTTGCTATTATTTTCAACCACATTGCTTAAATAGACACAGCTTTAAAAACATTGAATCTCAGGACAAAATATAGCTTATCTGGAATGATGCAAAATCCAGATAATCATTTTCTGTGGGAAATATGATAGGAAATATCCTACAAACCTAAAGTCCTGCTTTTCATAGATTTTTTTCTGAGTACTTCCAGTAGTAGTTTTTGAATAATTTTTGAAAGGCAGGGAAATAGGCTGACTCATCTAGATATCCACATCATGGATATAATTCTTGACTTCTTCACAAAGTGTTGTTTATTCCCATTTTTTTTTCTTGTTTTATGTTTTTATTTTCTATTATGCTTTTATAATTAATTTTGGAGGAATCAGCATTTAACTTTAGGTGTCACAGATATGTAATCTACATGTTTGACTTCCTCTGTGTAACGCGTATGTAAGAGTTAGGTACCCTTTGAGGTTTAGGTACCATTTGAAGTTAGAATTTCAACCATTTCAGCCATCAACACTGGTGTAGTAATATACCAACCACTAGACACTCTCTCTGTGCCTTTGGCAGTAGGTCATATTCCATTTTTTTTTCATATCTACCTTCATCTGTGATCCTCTAAACTCTGTATTGGTCACATAGGTCTGCAAAAGCTTCAGTCTGTGCCAAACTATTCCACATTCCAATCTAGTCAAATTAAGCAAAGGACTTCATTCCTTTGGTGACCTTCAAAACACTGTTTAGTTTTCTTCACCCCATTTTTATTTTCTGGTGACATTTGAAGGGCGTTGCACATACCATTCATCCGTACATTGCTTTTGGGAGGACTTTACCATTTCTGGATGCAGAGGCCCAGGCCAATCCAGCAGCAGGTATATGAAGAATATTTCAGAGAGCAAAAGAATTAAATTCCTTAGTTCACATAACCAAACAGGATACCCATCAGAGACATAGATGACCTTTCTAACTCAGGCCACAAAAATCTCTAGAACAGTCTGTAGAAAGTATTTCAACCCAATGGCTAAATTGGGCTGAAATATGTTTACAACATATCTATGTGTTTTTTTACCAGAAGAAATTAGAGGAAAGTAAAACATGTAGCAAACAGTAAATCCCCTTACCATATTCTCATCCTAATCACTGATTATACAGAGCCACTTCCCTTTTACCTGGAAGAAAGGCAAATGCTCCTCCAGCTCCTCCTTTTCTTGCCTATCAAGAAACAAGAAAACTTTGCCACTAACAGCCACAGTTATACTCCTGCTCTGAGATGGAAGAGTAGCTTGGAAAAATTGGACAAACTCTTCCTATTACAAAGTAAAGCCTGAATATCCCTGCCCCTAGAGACCAGAGACTGTTTCCAAGGCTACTTAACACTTCTCTGACTTCATGCTGTCGATCAACATTAAAATAGTTCTATTTTATCACTTTGAAAAATTCAGCAATATAGAAGTAAGATGGAATTCATATTTACCAAAAGAATGAATTTAATAGCAGAGCTATAGATAAAACATTAAAGGTCAAAAATACACAGAAGAACAATAAACAACACAGTGATACATGAAACAGTATAATGAACAGAATAAACACTGAACATGCATTTGAAAAGTAGTAAACCCTACTGAGATATTAATCAACAGGGACTGTGGTTTATGGCTGTGTTTGCCTTCAGACAGAGTAAGATATAAGCCAATTTATGTAATATATTTTTGTTTTTTATATTGTACAGCCACCAAAATGAATATTTAATAAAACAATTAAACAATTGTTATCCTTTTTTTGATGTGGTATCATGATAAGAAACTAAGAAACAAAGGCCCGTTACAAATAGTTCATCTTTGTGGGAATACTTATCATTATTTTGACATAAAGCCTGAATTATTATTGAAAGCAAATAGAGAAACAAGGTCTCAAAGCTCTTGGATATTTCTTTTATTGCTGCCATTGACACTGCATATTCTGTAGCAATGAAACAGCTGATAAATTAAGGCTCACAGAATCATATAATCTCTAATGTTTCTTTTAAGAACATCTTCCTTATGAAAAAGGATACATTTAATTTCCTCTTGTTCCTACTTTGCATTCTTTGGTGCTCTGGACTTGGCTTTTAGCTTTAACTAGCTGAAAATTTTGGTTCTTTGATTCTTTACTTCCCTTTCTCCTTCTTGTCAGTCATTTACAAAACATTTTTTCCTGAGGACTTGTTTGTAATCAGAGAAAAATGCACATCCCTAAACAACAACTCAAAGTTCAGGGAAAAGAAGTTTCCTGAAAGAATACTTAAATAATACCAACCCTGACGTGCCTGCAGCTGGCTGCGTTTGAAGGTCTGCAGGAATGGAGCCAACACAGAAGCTAGGCATTTCTAAAGGTGAAAGGATGCCAAGACTTCCATAATGGAAGCTATCCCTAAGGATAGGAAGGTCTGCATGGCACAGTGATTCTGTAAACTGACCTTGGGCCTTTTACTTTAGGAACCACTTGAAAATATTTTAAAGCCAGTTAGAAATGTCTTAAAAGCAATTGTGAGCAACTTAGAGAAGTTGTTAGTCCATCGAGACCAGTTGGCTGGTGTGAAATGACACCTGTGTACTTTTTATATGCAACATAAGGAAAGCAAATTAATACCAGTTACAGCCAAGAAAATATTGCTTAAAATAAGCAATACAGATTTTGCATGTGCTTTGAACAGGACACAAATAGACACTTAACCTCCAGTCAAGAGCCTTAGCCTTTAAAACACAAGACATGACCTTAATCAAACCTTATCCTCCCTTCTCTGACTGCACAACAAAGATGCCACAAAGATAATTCTATTTTTTGTGATTTTTATTAATGACTCCTGTTAAACCTGTAGTGTTAAGGGAAGAAATAGGCAACATTAGACTAGGGAAAGAATCTTTCTCTTTTTAATTTTGAAAAAGTCACTTTCAATTCCTGGTTGTTTTCATTATAAAAATAAATATGCCAGCACATATTTGGAATGCCATATGAATGTTTCTTTCCCAATGAGACAGTGTTTTGGGGGGAAGGTAATATTTGATAGTCTTCAGTAAGTATAAAAGTCCATTTTCCTTTACTCCTTTCACCTCATTATAAAATAAGAGTTGTCATATCAAAGCTAAAGATTTGTCTTCAGAGTGAGGAAAATCAGTTTTAATTACTGTATGGATAAAGCTTCAGAATGGTAAGAAGTGGGGCAAGAAAGTCTGATAACTGAAAGACAATCCTTGAATTAAATTTTACATTTTTAGTTGCTAAAATTCTAAGTATTTCTCTATTAAGAACAACAAAATGCTTTGTTGGTCTGTCCAGGCATGGGATAGATTCTTCATAAGTATTTCTGTTGTTGTTACTATGAGCATTGCAGTCTTGAAGTCAGCTTTGGTGTAAGTGTGCCTTGATTCCAGGCTTCAACCAGTGTCTAGGCATCAGTTCACAGAGAAAGTAATTTACCAGAAAGGTAGTACTCTATTTTGATTCAAAAACATATGTACAAATGTTTAGTCTTTAATATATTGTTTTAAAATTAGAGCTGTGATATCTATATTCCAGCAGGTCCTTATACATTTTGATTATATATACAGTATACACTAAACAGAATATTAATAAAATTTAGTAACGATATGGCAATCAGTTGAAAGAATTGATTTAAAAATTATAAGGGTGATGGTGATAAGGATCTGTTTACAAAGTGGAATGTCATTTTACCTTTTCACTTTCAGACCTGAATTATTCACCATTACTAAAATAAGCACTAAATTAAAAAAAAAAAAAAATCTATGGAAGAAAATAAAAAGTGTACTTACTGCAGCAGACATGCAAAATTCCCATATGTTTCTCTGTATCAAAATTGAGTTTTATTACTCCATTAGTGTTTTATCTTAGCTACTCCATTAGAGAAATCTAGGAGAAAGGAAGTGGACCACATTCGGGTGCCGCTTTCACCAGAGCCAATGTAACTGCCCTACAGATAGCAATGGCCAGCTCCATTTTCACCAGTATCTGCTAGGCATAGTTTTATAACTGTTAATAATTTTATAGATGTAAACTTTTACCCAACTGCCTACACCGTTACATTAATTATTGTAAGTAAAAATACAATTTAAACATGAGTCAATATTCTGTGATATATTTTTATGCATTTACTTCTTAGTGAGCCATATCTAAAAACAATAATTCTGTGTGTGTGCCTGAGCAGTAAATATTCCAATGTGAATGAAGGATAAGTAGTAAGCAGTGTATAAAGAGATAAATCAAATTAGTTTTCCCACTACTGCATTCACCATGGAAATAGGAAACAATACACATGTACTGAAACAATATGCTAATAAGAAATGATGCCTTGAGGTCCTCAAAATGTTAACATCAGCCCATTTCAACATCTGAATTAACATGTTCCAGAAACAGAGTCTTTACAGAACCTTTAATTTCCACTGATCACACATTTCCACAAACTTTGTGCTTCTTGTTGTGTTTTCTGTTACTCGTGGAAGCTGCTGCCTTGGGGCTTTTCTGATAATTACTCTCGATTTCATTTCTTGCTTCTGGAGATCTGGCATTTCTTATGATTTCAAAACATTGGTCTTCCCTTTCAGAGTATTGCTTTAGAGCAGAATAACTGAGGAAAAGTAAAGGAAGGTATTTTCAAAGGTGGCCTATAAGGTTGGATGTTAAAGTTGAGAAAATGCCTAAAATCTTATCTTACACCTTATCTTATATCTTATCTTATACCTTTCATAAGCATTTATCCAGTTCAACTGAAGGCTATGAGTAGACAGTAGACTGTATTAGCAGACAGTACCAATGTACAAATGAAAACAAATCCTGTTTTTGAAACTGAACATAAAAAATTAAAGACCCTTTTGTGCCATTTTGTTTGAAGAGGAACAAAGTGCCTGCACTTCCTGTACTTTCATTTTTCATGCCAAAAACATGAGTCCTTTGAGAGAGATCAGAATCCAGGTCTTTTCCCAGGGAAAAGTGTTCTCCAACAAAAGGAGGAATGAAGTCTAGTTCTTCTACTTCACAAATATTAGAAAAAGGACATTCTTGTCTTCTCTCTGACACACATATTAAGAGAATTATATTTGTATAAACAGCACTTTCAAACTAAGCAGCAATAAAATGTATGGGGTCTTGAAATGTAGAGCTTTGAGGAACTTGATCAGAAAAAATATTAATTTCTGGACTCCAGGTAGGTTTACATGAATAAAACCTTAATGATTCAGAACTGCCAAAACATGCAAATACAAATCTGGCACCAAGATCCAGAATTTTAAGATCTGAATTGAAGCATCTGTGGTCCTGTATCCTTTGCGATTAGCTGGACTGGGCTTTTCAGGATCACTGCTTTGTGCACCAGCATCTGTTCTGCTCAGTTTCTCGCTTTTTTGCCAAGAGGCAAGGGACTATCTGAGAGCTGTGAACATTGCTTTTTTTTTGGTCTGATGAAGTAGCACATCCTATTGTAACCTCACTGTACCTTAACACATAATGTTATGTGCACACGATTGAGTTCTTTACCTGGCCAAGTGGGGTTTGGATCATTTGGGACATGCCATGAATGTGTTTTTGCATGATTGCAAGTTCTATTTGTACTAAAGTTTTGTGAAAAAAAAAAAACTTTGAATCTCTGTAAGCAGTGATTTTTAAGGAAGAGAATATTGTTCACTAGGACAGAAAAATGGTTGTATAGACTTCTTTTGCCTGAAGTTTATAACCACAGTAATTTCTGTGCTACAAGAAATTAAAATTAAGCTTGTGTTCACTTAGGCTAGTCTGACATTATCTTCTGCTGATGGAACTTAGAATATACTCCTTCAGTACGTGAGTCTTAATCACACTACAACCCAATGCTCTGTTTTAAACAGACCTGTTTAGTAAAATAAGTAGCTACTAAGTACCTCTCATCATTTTTCTATTTTAACTGCACCTCAAGGTTGAATGACAGCTCATAAAGATATGTGCCTTAATATTCTAGAAAAAAAATTCAGATGAAGCCTGTGTAAAGGACAGCCTTCATGACCTTTACTACCCTTGATAAAGGCCATCAAATGATGCTCTTTATTGGCTGGTCCTTGAGCTTTGAATATATATTAAAAAAGAAAAGTGCACTGTGCGGAGCAAGATACTTGTCTGTATCTTCCTTTGCAAGGAATTAAATGTACAGCATCTCTGCAAATTAGAAAATACATCAGGAGCAAAGCATTAGGATTTTCTGTCTATCAGGATATTTTCTCTGAATAGTCTAGCGTACTGTGAGAGGAAATGTGCTTGAAATTGTCACTGTTCACCCAGGTACATAGCCTGGTTCTGTTCTTGGACTGGATGCACGTTCAGCAACTTTTATGTGAACATTTTTATTCCAAATTAAACAAATAATACACATTTTTTTCAGTACTCAGCAAGAATTTAAACTGATATTTAATTCCTTTGACTTCACTGGAATTACTTAGGTAAGGCCTGCTCATTTTTGGGAAGAAGTGGGCATAATATGCTACTTTGAAAAGAATCCTACTAATTTCCATAATTGTTATTATGGGCAGCACACCTGCTGGTGAATTCATATCTATAAGGCACCTAAACATTAGCTAGATATTTTCATTAGAGATTTCTTTTTTTTTTTCCAAGGTAGTTATCTTTTAACTTTCTTTCGCTCAAGAAGGGAAGAAGAGGACTTCTTCAACATGTAATTCCTCACTACATCATATTTAGTCTATTTATGAAATGTCTAATGGCCATAATTTCAGTGAGGCAATGTGCAAATTGAAACGCCTATTTGGGAAAAGGCGTGTTTTTAATAGCATGATGCATCTATCCGAAAGTGAGTGAGACACTGCCAGAACTTCGGAAGAGAAGGAATGAGGTGTCAGATGTTTTGCCACATCTTTGTGCTTTTCCATACTTTTAAGATAAAGAATGATCAGATCATGTTGACTGCATTCCCTCTTCACTTCCCCCTTAGAACATATCTCTCTCTTTCCTGTCACAGACTGAGAAAAAAACAAAAATCTTTCCCCATAGATATATATTTTATCTAAGCCTGCCCTTATGCTCCTCCATACTCTTCTTTTCCAGTGCTTTTGCTCATCTACCTCTGACTTTCATCATTTCAGCCTACTCTCTTCATATCCTCTGTGCCCTGCTCTGAAACTTTCTGTCCTCTCCCTCAAGTCTCCTGTTACTACTCCGTGGGATGTTGACACAATTAAATATGTTTAATATGATTTTTTTGTCTAGTGAAATAGAGCTTAGAGGTGTAAATAAGAAATCAAGAGCCTATTTTACAAGACACTGGACCTGTAGATAATAAAAGCAAATAAAATAAAATAAAATCAGCTTCTAGTATGCTAACTTGCAATCTAAATCTAAGGTGAACAAAGATGTAAGCAAACATCAAGCAACATTTTTTTTTAGTTCAAATTAAGTTTGTGGCAGAAAACTGGACTCCAGAAAAATTCAAGCATAATGAATGTATTCAAATGGATTTATTGGTGATGCAAAAATCATTAGGCATCTTCAAATCATTTTCAAAATTTACATGCACTTTGCATTAATATAAATCACTTTCTGTTTACAATAAAGTATTGTATCTACCTTTGGAGAAAGTCGTAAGTATTCTCCAAGAGATTGGAGAAAAGCATCATTTGCAATTGCAATAGCACTTTCATCTAGTCACTTTTCAGGCAATTGCTACATATGCAGAGTTATAGAACTATCTGAACAACACTGTTCCTGCTTCTGCTGGATGCTAATTAACCTTCAGGATATGAACTCCCTCACATAATATATTTTAGACTTTCTGTTATCCAAATAAAACACCAAAGCAATATAAAGATTCAGGGAAGAGTATCTAAGCTATACACAGTAGAGAAAAAATTCATTCTACTCCACTTTCAATGCTGATGCATTATAAACTGTTTTTCAGAACATCTATTTGGAATCACCGACTTCTTAATTGTTTGAGGAGCAGGCAATGCACTAGTATGTGACAAAGGCAAGAGTGTAGATTTTTCTTGTGTTGGATTGTCCTGGACTCATCTGCGTTTTGCTGACCCGATTCATTCTTTCACAAGGAAAACACTCTCTGCTCCCCCATCACATATGCATAGACAATATAAATGCATCGGTCACATTTACACATTTGAGATGGAACCAGCTCTGTGCACAGAAACCCAGGCAGTTTTTCCCTGCAATGTGACTACAGACACTAGTGACCATACGCTGACCTTTCAAAGTAAGAATATAGAACCATAAATAAACGGAACAAAATTGCAGTCTATATCTTGCACCATATGTATTGTACTACATGAGACATTTTAAGGATTGTTAAACATTCTGAGCTATTTCCTCAATAAATCTTGGCAAAGTTATGTAGCACAGAAGTTTCTGTAATTGTGATACATACAGGCAGCTGAGAGTTTATTGGCCTTCAAACTTCCACTTAAATTGTCTCAGTATGAACTTCTGACATTAAATATATTCAAGTGATAAGAGAGCTTTACTCTTTTATATTATAAAGTACTTGAAATCTGAAGAAAGCACACTGCTTTACTTAAACAGATTTGTTGGATCAACACATCACTTTGTTGGAAAAAGTAAAATGTCACTTATGGCTGTTGCAGAACATCTTTATGCAAAATTAAGCTTGTATTTTTTTTTCAGTTGTGTGTTTTAGTAACACTGTCATATACAGACCCCACTGGGGTCTTCCAAATATTCTACAGGTTACTTTTATTATGCAGGTCCTGACCCAAAAAGCTCTCAGTCAGAAAAATAAGAGAAAAAGAAGGGAAGAGAGAAAAAAACAAAACAAAACAAAACAAACAAAAAAAAAGACCAGGAGGTCTTGCTTGTGGGCCTTCCATTGTGGTAGATATATAAAAAAAAAAGAGATGTGCCCTATGTGCTACAATTTTCTGTGTGTTGGAATAAATCTAACACCTGAATTCTCCTGAGGTCACCTTTATTGTCTTCCCTTTTTTCCCTGTTCTTAGGTTCACATTTCACTTGTTTTCCTCTTTCTCTGATCTTCAGCTTCTAAGATTTCAGCTCTCACTTTTTCTTTTATCCATTTTCCTTGCTCTCTTTTACATTTGAAGTCTTATTTATTTGCAGTCATCTGGAGAGCAACCACTCATCTCAGTGAGGCATTACTCAGAGACCCCTGAGCTGCTGTTGACCAGGTCAGCTCCAGAACTTAAAAGAAATATAGATATTTTAGCACAGTGCTACATCTGGAGCAGTGATAGACAGGGTTGATTAGCCCGTTAGCAATGCTTCCTGAAAACTGCTGCTTTTCTTTGGGGAGCTGCATTTTTAGCCCTAGGAAGTGGTGCACTGTGGCATTAAATGTAGCAGGTTGCTCAAAACTATCTCTTAGATTTCATCCTCGTGCAACTTAGAGTCATGAAGATATGTCCCAAGACACTTAAACAGTTACCAAGCTTGAGTTGACCACCAGAGATATTTTTAAGCAGTCTGAATAGAATCAGATTTCTCCAGGAATTAGATTACAAAACCGTTATCACTTGTCGTTTTTATAATGCTCAATACATATCACCA
The DNA here is from genome assembly GCA_013389825.1 of Crypturellus undulatus. Taxonomy (NCBI): domain Eukaryota; kingdom Metazoa; phylum Chordata; class Aves; order Tinamiformes; family Tinamidae; genus Crypturellus; species Crypturellus undulatus. Next base: position 787,205 of record VWPW01021686.1, on the reverse strand, counting down.
AAGCATGAGGAACAGCAACAGAGCATGTCTGGAAAGGTGTCTAGATAGTCAGGGAAACGTCAGAGAATGGCACAAGGAGTCCCAGTTGGCACTCATGGAGTAATAGCCCACTTTTCAGTTGTTTCAACTGTTTCTAAAATTACAAATGAACTTCCCTGCTGCCACCAAATCTGCTGCGGGGGGGGGGTTGTTTTATTTTGTTTTTATGCAGAGGTAATGGTATAAGGAATAACATGACTTTCTGCACTTATTTGAAAAGATTTGGTCAAAGTGCAAGGCTGCCTGGGAAATCCATGACTAAACTGGACCTGAGTTTTGTATGTAATGTTCGAAGATGGAATATAATTAAAACTGTATCCATAATCCTGGATTTTCAAATATTGTTCCTTCAAAATGATTAAAGTTATCCATATCTTATATCTTCAGGTAGAGTTATTATATCTGTCTCTAACTTGTGTTGAGACAGAGTATAAACAAATCTTTGTGTAGAAAATTCTAATCACCAATATGTTATATCAAAAATTAGAAATTTGACTCTTCAGTGACCAGTTTAATTGAATTTAATAATATCCTTAGAATTGTCTTTAATGGCAGTTGAATTAGGCCAAAAATGTAAAGTTAGGAAATACGTTTGAAGAAGCTGAGTGTACTTTTCATTGCCTTTTTCCCTTTTGCATCTGTTGTAGCTCTCTGAGTTTTATGATCTGGAACTTTAATAGCTCTAATATGTTTACAATGTCCTAATTCTTCTCAAGTTTCATCCTTTTTCTTTCTGGCCATTGAGCATTTCCTTGACATACAGCTGCTGCCATGGCCTTGGACCTCAAACCTGAATGAAGTACAAAAATTCCTCCTTTAAAAAAATTCCTAAATCAGTCAAGAGGATACAGATAGCCACATGAGAGATACTTGTCCTGTAGACAAACACTTTCACAAGCTTCTTCAAAAACTCCTATAATTACCTGCTAACAATGAATATTACTGTTAGTCTGTACCAAAGTGAATGCAAGTGTTAGACCATCCCAGAAATACTGGGGTGAGTCAGACCTCCTCTGTCTCCTTTTACAGATATATTCTTAAGCTAAGACAAAAGAAGGGACTACAAAGTGGGAATAGGAAAAAATGATTGTTTGTTACCTGCAAAGTCTGGAGCAATGACTGTGGCACAATTTAAAATATATAGTTTTTTTTCCTTTCTTCCAGAAATTTCACATTAATCTGTTGATTATTTGTGCAATTATTTGTGTGATTAGTTTATATTATCATCAGTATGAAGCAAATACCTGTGTCTTCTCACACAGTGTCTTGTGAATAGAATAACGCAGGTCAAGGAGGAATCGCTTGCCGTTCTAGAGACCCTTGGCACAGGTTCCAGGTAGGAACAGCCATGGTAACTCTGTAGAGTTATGCCAGACCACCCAGACTAATGCTCCAAGTGATTTCCTAGTTAATATAGCCTGTGTCACTGCAACTGAAAACAAGTTATCTGTTGGTTCTTCTTAGGAATGTACTTGAAACTCATGCTCCAGACAGAACTAGGTACGCAAGAGGGCAGCACTCTTTTTTTGGCAAACTGAGCTGTACTGAAGAAGAGGTTTGGAGAAAAAAAAGTACTGCCAGTTCTACGCTTTATGCCCCTGGAACTGACTTTTAAATGGGGTTCAAAAGGGGCACAGTTAGGGAGATGGTAGGCCCTTTGAATTTTCCAGTTTTCAAATGCAACAAAATTCAGCTTTACACTTCAAAATAAATTAAGCCAATGAAAAGAAAGAAAAAAAATCACTAATTGTTTTGCTAACACCTTAAGGTAACCTTTCAGTTAAGAGAATTACTCTGCTTTTACAACAATAAGGGGAGAGCGGATTTGCCCTTCAAGTCAACCAAAACTCTATTGCTTTAATTCCTTATTGCTGCCTTTTTTTGGCCTTTAGCATCAGTCACAGTGTTTACCAGTGAAAGTCCCAAACCATACAGCAAATATCAATTCAAGAGCCACTTAATCTATGGAAAAGTAACTGAGAATGTCTTTGTATTTGACTGAAGCACTGTGGGGAACTAAGAACAGGATTGACAAATTAGACAAAAGATATTACTAATCCTATTCACTGTATACTGTTAAATATGTATGAAGAGGATTTATAACCAGTTTCTGAAGAGTTACTTTATCATCAGCTTCATTTGTAAAGAAAAAAAAGTAGACCTATTTTACAGCAGACTTTTCCCTGTGTTTCGCTTCCAGGAGTTTGTGTTTGCTTACCTGTGGTCTGCCATCCATTGACGAGGGAAATCACATGCCAGGGATCTGCCACGCAGCACTTCAGTGGCTCTCTTAGTATCTTAGTATGGCTCTCTTACTGTCTTTCAGTATCACTATTTTTAAGTTTTATTCAGTCCCCCAAACACCAGCTTAGTCATATGATCCTGAAATAAAGAGCTTTCAGCTCAAGAGTGTTAAATATGCACAAGCCAAGCTAGCTAACACAAGCTCTAAGACATTGTTGCATGTTTGATAAGATGCTGAAATGTCATTGTAAGCATTAACATCGGTTTCCTATTTAAATACCCCAGTATGGAAGAAAAAGAGAACATGCTACAAAGTGTGTCTACTTATGTGCATTCGCGTGCGTATGTGTGAAGACAGAGGGAAAGATGTCAGACTGTACAAACTGCTTTTTTTAAATCACTTCTGGGCTAACCTTACAGTCTTCACTTTGGCATAGTTGCCATTGAAATCAGTCAGCGTGGCTTGAAAAAGGAATAAAGGATTTTGTTCTACTGGACCGTGATCCGAAAACCGTTGAAGATAACTGAAAGATTTTTGATTTTGAAAGGTTTTGTCCAGGCTCTGCACTTTACTAACTCAGAAAGAAAGACACATTTCTCACTGAAAGACAATTTCAGTCAGTAAAATTTTTAAATTTCTGGATAATTCTGAACCTCTAGTAGAAGTGAACTCCCTGTCCAGTTCCACCTGAAATGCTTAAAACTGGGTTTATCTTTAGCAGTTCCAGCAGAATTTAAATTGGTACCTGCCACTAAGTTCAGCGAGACAAATTCAAGTTATTAATGCAAGCATATTATTGATAAACTGAATGCTTGTGTTTTCCCTCCCACACTCAATCGTTTAATAAGACACAACTCAGTTTCCATCAAGCAGTCCTGTCTTGCTTCCCTTCAAAGGACATTAGCATTAGATATACTATTGCCGAAAGCGTCCGCTGCTTTGCATAGTTGTTCTCTTAGGCAGTTCCCTGAAAAGAGGCAGAATAAAATTTCAGGAAGAGATTTCTTTGGAATTGCTTCTCTCTGCCAGATGAGCATCTCAATTTGGAAATGCACGAAGGAATGAACTTGGGTTGTCTTGATGCTCCTGCGGTTCTGCTGGAGCACCAAGAGGAGCTTCGTGCCATCCCTCGAGCTGGCCAGGGGGAAGCCTCTCTGCTTGCTGCGACCTGTGACACGTTGGCAACGTTTTGTCCAGCCACAATCTGTGTGTGTAACAGACCTGACTTTCACAGCTGTGCCTCCAAGACTCGTGATTGCACTGCATTTACAGTTGCTTTTGTTTGTCATTTCAAACTTCTGTTTTTTCTGTTCTCTTCTCCTTTTGGAGGGTCCTTCATTTCCTTTTCAGACAGCCTAGCTGAATTCAGTGCCGAGTTAAATCATATAATACAGCCTTATTGTAATCAGAACAAAATGAAGATGATCTGATGGGATAAATCGCTGCAGGTTAATAGCTTTTTAAAAATCAATCTTCCTTACAAAGGAAAAGGGTAAATGGCTTAGTGGATGAAGCCTTGGCCTCTCACCTTTGTGACCATAGTTCAAGTCTAAACTGTTTGGGTCCGGAGTTACAAGCTTTATTGAGCTGAGATCAGTCTCTAGTGGGCAGGAGTTTGCATTACAAGATTCATGCATGTAATTTTCCATGCAGGCAGCCGCAGCACGTGAGGCTAGTACAGTCTAGCCCATCGTTTCCCGAAGCAGTCAGAGCCACAGAGCCAACTCCGGGCCACTCCAGGCAGGCAGAGAAAGTTCCAGCCTGAAGCTCCAGCACTGTGTCCATGCCCTCGCTTGATTAAAGACACCAGCTTTAAAAGCAGCCGATAGTCTTTTGTCAACAATAAATATAATGCTATCCATGTCTCAAGGAAAGATGAGGGTTTTTTTTTATAATAATTAACAGATTACTAGAGAGCTTTAATAATTGTAATTGATCATTTTTCACATAGAGTTCAGGCAAAGAAATAATTTATCTCGGCTGTTATTCAGGAGGAAGGCAAAATTCCATGGAATAAAATAATTGAAGTGTCAATTAGGAAGTTTAAGCAAAAGTGGGGGAAATTAAAAAAAATCCCGACATTTCTAGCATAATTTATTAGCATGTTAATCAAGTTTTAATCAGATATTAGTCTGATAATTTATGTATTCCCATCACTCATGCACATGAAATGATTATTAAATAAGTGTCTTTATGATTTAGTTTTAATAATACGTTTTAATAGACAAGCACACTGCATTTTGGGTAACAAAATGAGCAACCCAAACTGTCTGCTGAATAAACATACAAGGCACACACACAAAAAAGAGCTTTCAGATAAGGAAACTGTTGTAAGCACGATTTTTATAAGCAAAGATATGTTCCCTTGGGACCCAACTAAAAGCAGAATTTCTTAATCTTATGGGGAAATTTATTTTCTAAGCCAAAACAATATAGGAAAAAACTGTTATCTGAATGTGGAAGGAAAGTGTTTTGGTTTACCTGTTTACCTGGCCTTTGCAGCAAGATACATAGAGCCTTGTGTGAAAGTATTCAGCTGTGTTTGTCTGTATTGTGAATATGTGTGGATAAGTCTACAATGAAATCCATAAAGTGTGTACTTTCACTGGTAAAGACCCTACATGTGCTTGTGGCAATATAAATTACTATGTAAATATAATTTAAAAAGAATATGCATGTTAAGACAAGCACAGAAAATGTGTATGTTAGGATGTGCATGCATTCTTGCAGCTAGACCAGTCCCAGTGATTTTTAAAGATTATTGCTTAATATTAATTCAAAACACCTGCAAGTCCCTTTGTTTTGATCAAAGCACTTTTTCTCCCCCGAGACTGATGGATGGCTTGGTAATTTGTGAGGTAATATGTGAAAGGTCACGAGTTAATATGTCCTAGGGAACTTGCTCTTCCTCTTGCCTTCATTTCCCAAATGGGCGAAGGGAATAGCCTCGTCTCCCTGTGCGTGTGGAATGCGTTTTCCTATGTGCATTAAGTGCACGTGTTCATATTTATGCTTGTGTTTATGTGTGGGTATCTGTATGTGCATGCATACAGACAAACACATGAAGTCACCCTTAAGACAGATTTGTACGATACTTCTTTTTGTGCCACGCTGCCTATCGCTGTCTGAATCAAGTATTATTATTATTATCCTTTTTTTAAATTAAACTACCCACAAAACATGCATTTACTTTCAGCTATAGAAAATGCTAATAATGCTTTTAGAATGGTCTTTAAAAAGTCTAATTATATCATTTAAAAAGCGAGAGACCAAAGGGCAAGCTAAATTCTCCTAACATAAATCAGACTTTTTTATTTCAATGACTCTAAAAACCTCAAATGCAGTAATTTTAATAGCAATGAAAGAATGAATAAGTCATAACTCCGCCTGATCACATAACTGTCTATAACTGTTATTAAATGCTCCAAAATAAGTGAACTCATTATGTTTCTGCACTGCTTTTAGCTAATCTAAGATTCTGCTCACTTAATCATGCAGAAAAGGCTTTAGCACAGTTTTAGACCCTCAGCAAGGTCACTTCAATGCCTTTTTTTCCTGCTCTGCACTGATCATTTAAGAACAGCACTTTGACCCGAAACTGATGATCTCTCATATAAGCTTGAATGCTTAACCCCAGAAGAGCTCTGTTTCAGCTGTACATTTGCACAGCCTATTGTCATATTTGCTGCAAACTGAGCCCGGCAAAGTGAGCCCTTTCAGGAGAGGAGGAAATGCCAATCAGAATTTGTGGATGGCGTGTGCAAGATGAAAGGACATTTTACGATACCTTCAGAGACCGAAGTAGCGATTTTTAAAACACATGATCCCACTATGAACTCTTTAATGAGTTCTAATTGGCTTTAAAGGTATGGCAGTTAAATGCTGTTTTTACTATATGTTTCTGTCAGACAATATATAAATCTTACGTACAGAATTTACTTAGCAATATAATTCATTTAGGCATGATGAATGAAGCCCATTTAGGCAACGCTCGCATATGGTAAAACTGTGAACGCATCCAAAAGCTGGGGGTTCTTTTATGGAACTAACGTTCTGCCTCCTTTGCTTCGTGGTGTCTGTGCTGTAGAACAAAGTGCTTTTTAATGTCAGTAAAGTGTCTTCAGAAATCACTTGTAGGGGCCAAGTCCTGCACCACTGAAGCTAATGGAAAAACTCTTTTATTGATTCAATGGCAGCAGACTTGGGCTTTGAATCGCAAATGAAGGCTGTAATTTTCAAATGCTAGTGCACATGCTGAACTTTACTCATCTGGTTTGTCCTATTGATATCAACAGGATGACTTCACCTGGGTGAAGTTAAGGAAAGCTCAGTCCTGCAGGCATTTATTTCCTGAGATGCTCTTTCCTTTCTCTCCTCGTCTGTGCACATGGTCAGAGGGAGGCTCAGTGCAGCTTTAGCATAATGTGCAGAGCCGTTATTGGGTCTGTTACAAAAGGAATCCTCATCTCTGTACACCTCTATTTTCTCTACACATGAGGAACAAAGCCTGTTCTTTACAGTGACAGAAGACTGTTTCAAAAATACTGTCTGTTACTTTGTATTTTTTAATGATTGAAAGAGAAAATATTTGCATTTGGCATGGATGAGAAATCATTCTTACTCACATATTTTTCCTTCCTTTTGGGGGCTTAGCAAGGCAAAAGCCAGATTTGGTATTATTGGGTTTAATTATAAAGAAAGATAAAAGCAGAAGAAGAAAAATCCAAGAAAGGCCATTCCATCAGCTCTACGTTGCCCAGCGTATCTTTTTCCAGCTGTCCTGGAAAGCTATAGGTGTGCTTATGTACTGTGGAGAGGCAAGCACTGGTCCCTCACGCTTCCCTGTGAAATGAAATTATCTTCTCCTCCACAGAAATAAAATATACTTTGCAACTGTATAATTTCTGGCTATTCAATGCTGCCTGGGGTTAGAGCCATAAAATCCAGATTGTACCATTATGGTCCGTCCCCAGAGACAGCGTTGGAGGGAAGAAACCATTTCCGCCTCCCTGCCATGGAAGCGAAATACAAGGGCATTTATACTTCCTGCTAGCACGTTCGCTCCTCAGATGACTTGGCGGGTGACAAGGACAAATAAAGTCCTGTCATCTCTACCTCGGACTGGAGGGTGGCGGCTGCCTTTGCAAAGCTTTTGGATATAGGAATAGCTAGTTTTACGTGTGCTGCTGTAAATCTTAGGACTATTGCTGTTCCTCTGGGCCCTGCACTGGTCATGTCTGTTTGGGAGCTGCAGCTGATTGTTCGGAGGAGGTGCACAGTGTTAAACCATAAATTCTTCAAGTCAGAGACTATTAAATATTTTTACCATACCTAAGCACAACTGGTCCCTGGCCTACAGGCACTGCTGTGATGCACTTAATGTAAAGGCAGTGTAGTAATTCCTAATGACACATCCTGGCTCTGAATGCTCTTGAAACACTTGGAGATCCTAAGGTGAAAAATGCATTAGGAGTGCAGAGTGTTACATTAAAATTGGTGTATATATTTCTTGTCAAAAATCTTACTTGAGCCCCTGATAATGACTATTGGTCAATTTTCTGGGAAGACCAAGGAGAAAATTACGTTCTGAATGTTACACAATGGAGTAGCACATTTGGGATAAAAATAATAAATAACAGAACAGTCCTTCAATTGGACATTGGAGAAAAAAATAATGCTATATTTTAATATTGTTTGCTTGAGGACAATTAATATTTAATTAAAATGTAAATTTTGGTTCTCTTGTTGTTTAGATAAATGATTGAGACTTGAATCAGTGCTCCTTTTCTCATTTCAGATAAGAAAATGTACAAATACAGGTTTGAAGGAGACAAGCTCAAATATGCCTCAAGAATAGGACGGAATTTACCTCGTTCCCCCTGGAGAAGTGTTGCAGTCAGAATCACATTTTTATATGTCTATTCTCATATCCATTCAGGAACTTCAGAAAAAGTAGCTGCTGAGTTGCATAAGCACAGATTTGTAGGACCCTTTAGAATTCTTACTCCCTGTCCTGAATTCTGTCTGTAAAATCAGGCCACTGAAGCACTTAAACAAGTCAGATTCATACTACCTTGTTCTAAGCATGATAAATTAATGTGACACCATGGTACTGCCACTGGGCAGTGCCACAGAATCACTGCTGCAAGGAGAATCTCTTCTATTTTTCTATCTCTGTACTCTCATCTACACAGGCTAGCGTTTGCCTGTGAAAACAAAATCCAGCTGCTTACCAGCAAGAAAAGTCACATCTGACTGAATAAATAAAAACTGAATCTAACTACTAGAATGGCAAATAATGAGATTTTCTACAGACAAGCACAAAGCAAAATTCCATTCTAAGCACTTATGGGTGACACAGTATCTATCTCCATCCAGATCACAATGGCATAAATATCATCCACATTCTTAGCTGACCAAATCCTAAATTCTGATGACTTTGTGTGTGTGTGTGTGTGTGGGTGGGTGGCTGTGGATGTCACAGGGTGCGGGAGGAGGAATTCTACCACATTCTGCCTCTGTATTTTGATGCTTGAGTCCACCTGAGATTTAGGAAATGTTTTAGGTTCAACATAGGAGCCATTTTACAAGCAAAATTGCTAGATTCAGATGACTATGATGTAGGAGGACATAACGTTATTTATGCATATTTAGAGAAGTGCTGTGTATTAGCAATCATGTTTATAACCTTCAGTGTTTAGCACATTTTAGCATGACTTATTATATGTATAAAATACTATGAAGTTATGTTAGAATATTTTATAAATATTTCCCCTTCATAAGCAAATTTGCAAGTACCCAGGCTGAATAGTTAATCAATGCATGGATGTGAGGCACGAATCGGTGCTCACTAAAGTCAGCAAGAGTTTTCCTAGTGACTTTGTAAGGAAGGAGGTCAGACTCTGAAGCAGTAAATGACAGGCACAACACACAGCACAATAATGCTTTCTTTTTTTTTTTTTTTGTATTTTGTATTTTTTTTTGTTTTATGGACTAGCCATAAAACCGAAACTGGTTAGAGCGAAAACAAAAAGTGAAAGTATCCAGCCATGCAAAATTCTTGCAGTTAACCTGACTTGTAACTTTTTCCTACTCATTTCATTCCTAGCATTGGAGCAGCCAAACTGAACAGATTACTGGTAGTAGCTTGGCACATGGGCTATAAAGGGTTTTTAGCTGGTATTTTCCAAATTCATTTTTCAGCAGTGTTGCCTTTACATTTTAACCTAAATGTTGTTCACACTGCTGGAGCATAGAGAGTTACGGTTTGAAGGCTTGATTTGAAACAGTCAGTCTTACTGGGGATGCAAATATGTGAAAATTTTAATTTGTATAAAACACATTAGTTTCACATTTGCCAGCAACATGGAACACAGACATCAATGTTTGTAAATATTTCAAGTGAGTGAGGACACATTTATAAATGAATTTTGTTGATTTATGAGTTTTCCATGGGAATCACTAACACTGAATTAAATGGACATTTTTACTGTGTTTCATGTTTTGTTTTGAGATAACACTGAAAACATTGCTCAGGAACTCTAATCCTAGCATGAGAAGGTAGAAATAGTTCAGAGTCCTTAGGAAATAAACAGAATTAAATTGTTGTTAATATTTGTAATGTTATATAATACAATGCAATGTGGTACAGTACTGCAATAAAAGCAATTTGGGTCTTCCTTCTACTAGCTGTATATAACTATCAAGTTACAGAGGAGACCAGCTGAAAGGGCAGTAAACTTAGGTGAAGTGGGAATGGGCAAGAATGCATGGAGCCCAGTTTACTGACTGGATTTGCAGGCAAGCAGAGCTCTACGCAAGGAAACAGGCCAAGCTGGATGGAAATAGACGGAAGCATGCAAAGTGGAATGAAATAGGTAGACACGGCTTCCTTTCCAAGGCCATATCACTGTTTAAAATCTGTACAGTACATAGTGTAAATGTATTTGAGAAGTCAGTCAAATGAACAAGACAGGACAAAAGGCTTTTAGTAGTATCCGAAAGGCTGCTAGATGCAGGTTCTTGCAGCTTCAGCCAAGGAGAGTTAAATTTTAAGAGGGATTTGGAAGGAAAGGACGTTAATCTTTGTGCTTTCAAAAAAATGTGTTTCCTGGTAGACAGCAACTTTTTGCGACTTGCTACTAATTAAGCTAATTTTATCTCGACCTTGGATTAATCAATCAACCTTCATGTCTTTAATGTCCATATTTCTTTCTAAGTAATACAGAAGCACACTAGTGTATATTGAAGGAGCATTATGGCAGAAAGCGTGAAACATTTTTTCCAAAACCTGAAAAGAGAAGAAATGTTTTTTGATCAGTGACTTTTCTCAAACATCTGCTTATATATTGACTTCCCTCATGGGGATCTCAATTTCCACCCTTTCAGATGGGGTCTTGCTCTGCAGGGAGCCCTCCACCAGTAGGGCTCGGTCTTCTTTCAATAACAGCCCACTCTTAGATGAGATTCCTGTCTCCCCTCATCCTGTCAGGAGTCAAGAGTCAAAGGATTAGGAAGTTCCCTTTTAGCCAAGATGCCCTTGTACTTTGAATCAAGTTTGCATTGTCCAGACAATAGAAAACTGCTAAAAAGTTGACTTAGCATCACCCAAAGATCAATTTTGGACTGAAGGTATATTTAATTTATTTAAATTCTGGGCTTCTGTGTTACCCCACTGCCCAGCTGCCACTGTAAGCAGCATAGTTGAGATAATCTTATGTCATCTTTGCATTTTCCATACTTAACATATGGCTTTTTCTATTCTAATATTAAATGCTATTTACAGTTCTGCTTCTGCTCTTGTGGAAGAAAATATAAGTTAATTCTACCCTTGAAGCAACAAGTAGATTTTTCATAATGATGGTAGTTGTGGCACTGGGATGCAGAGCAGAAATATTTAGACAGCATAGAGACAAGAGAGAATTTTTAACTTACACTTGGCAAAAAGAAAGGAAGTAGGATAATCTTTTCTGCTCCTCAGGTCAGTCTTGAATATCATCAAATATCATCAGCGCAATTGGCTGATCTTACTAGACATAAAGGAAAAAAAAGAATGATTAATCCAAGCTTCCTTCAGAAGATGATGTGAAATTCATAACTTTCTTGTGTTTGGGGTCAGTATTAGTGAAAAGAGAGACTTAGGAAGACTAAAGAGTTTTCTATGTATAATTTCAAAGCACAGCGCCTTTTCAAGCTTCTAGTCACTTACATTTCTCTATTTGGATAAAGCAAAAGTTATTCAACACTTGCTACCACAACACTGTGGAGAAACCAAAAAATCAGGCCGAAAACTTTATGTGAGATCCATGAAGACTTATTGACCCAAAATTCATCTTCTCAGTTTTGAGTTTTCCTACAGATCTTTAGTGAAATCTCTCTGTCACATCAGAGGCTGTGGTAATTTCTCTTTGCTCGTTAAGTGACTGGTCCTGTACAGACCATGATGTTTTTTCAGACTTGAGTTTGTCCATGTATTGGTGTTTCATGGAAAGTGATATTATTAAGGTTTAGTTTATCCATCCGAGCAGAAGACTTCCATAGAGTGAGAATGCTGTTAGTCACCCATTCCGGTGGGGAGCGGGGAAGAGCTTCTCTACCACATCATTATTAAGCTAACCATAAATTCTAAATATATATTTCAATCTTCACTGATCATAAGAATTTGTTGCACTTGAAGAATTCTGTATGATTCGTTCATGATTCTCACCATCTCCTCACCAAATCTCCTGGTGATTCAGCCAGCTGCACATGAGAGAATATTTTAGAGTCCTCTCTCCCACCTATTCTTGTCTTTACTTTTCCATTGGGAAGTCCAAGAATGGCCATTTATTACAGTAAAATTGCAATTTAAGGATTTTTAATAATATCACTAGGCTTTGAAATGAATCTAGTTTCGATGATTCTTCTTCCAGTAGTCGCTGAAAAGCTGGAAGGAACGTATACTCATCTTACAAAGGGCCTGATTCATCCTGTAGAATATTTTTATTTACTTCAGTTCTTGTGATAGATCTATTTATTTGGATCCAGGACAACCAGAATCAATTTCCTATTTCCTTAGAATTAGCATCCTGTCTATGTCTGTGTCAAGAAAGGTCATGCTGGTTATCACTGCAAGTTAAAATATGATAAAAAGATGAGTGTATTTTACGACAGACAAATTGTAGATTTTAAACCGGGGCTTCTCTTTTTTTCTTTTTTAATTGAATTGTGAGAGGAAGTGACCATGAGGACCAAAGATGCTAGCTCAAGAAACAGTTTTCTGATGTGAATTGTGCTTTCAAAGAAAAGGGAATATCACAAAATTCTCATCATTACTTCCCTTTCTTTCTTCCGAACAGACTTTAGAAGGAAATTTTGTTTGCCAGAGAAATATGGTAAAAGTCATCCATAGGGTGGTTGGTATTTCAGTTGGTAGGAACTGATTGTTTTCTCTGCCCATTTTGGAAGACACTGGTTGTTCTTTCTGTCCACTTGTGTTATATAACCTGTAAATCCATCATTTTTGGAGACTATGTATGTGAAATGCAAAATTTTTTCTTCCCCTCTCCACCATTTCCAAATGAACAGACGGACAAGTCTCCCCTGCTTGTTAAATTCATTCACGCTGCTAGGGTTGGCTGGCCTCTCAGACATAATATCTTAATGTACATATGTTTTTAAACAATGACTTGCCTATCTTAATAATATCACTAACTCCAATTATTCTTAGAAATATGTAGTTACCAAATACTAAAGTAATAGAAAATGGAACTAAAAGCAAGGATGTCATGAGTACAATTCATTTTTAGCTTAAAGATATCTTGTTTTTGTCATGCGTTCTCCTTCTCCATCCCCTCTCCAAAGCAGCCAAATTCTCAAGTCTGTCTGAGAGTGGGATAAATAGTCCCTTTGTGAGAGACAAATGATCTGTTTGTTAATTTTGAAACTTCCCAGGAATTAAGTGATTCATGGGTGCACATGTGCATCTGCTACAAAGATCAGTCAGTCTTCTCATATGAAATATACTGTAGTTGGCTGTAGTGTTTAATCATTTTTCCTGTTTTCCAAGAATATCAATAAGATGTGTCAGAATGTTTAAATAAAAACACCCAGAACCAAATCATCACTGGAACTGCATTTAAAAAGATGACAATTTACATTTATGCTGGTCATAGTTACAGTTCACACAAACTAGATGGCAATGGCTAGGAAGCTGTAGTATTTACACCACCTTGAATACTTGAATATTCACATTCTGTCTACCTGCCATAGCAAATTTGAACAAGATTCTCCAGCTGCTCATGGGTCCCAAAACACAAGCATCTACCAGGAACTGTGGACAATATATGCCTATTTTTTCAGTGTGGCTGATATAGTAGAAAAGGAAGGTCTTCAGAAAGGGCAGAATGGTAGAGGTGTTGACGCTTTGCCAAGCCTGGCGGAATGTGAGAGTCTTCAGAGGCAAGTTGAACGTCAGAAATGGAGAAAACTCATCCCTTGCTTATGGCAACAAAACCTCCAAGATGGTGTGTGTGTTCATCATCAGACATGCAATTATATAATAATACAAGCTTGTTTTTTCACGTAGTAGATGTAATATTTTATATTAAATATTTTGTTCTGAACCACCGGCTTCACCTACATTGCTTCACATTTAATGCAGCCATTTTCATTAGCCAGCATTTTATACCTACTTCAAGTAGTCATTATACTGGCTTAAAGAGTAACATCTAAATTAGATCTGCCACTATTTTTTATAGTTAGAAGATTGGGATAGTATATCTGCATCTATTAATAGCTGGCAAGTTTTCCCATAATTGTGTGGGGTCTTGGTAGACTCCTCGTTTTTGATCGAAAGAAATTTACGACTTCAGTAATCTTGCACACATGCCAATAGTTTTGCTACTTTTGACAGATATCAGCAGAATCTTTTGCTTTTGGCAAACTATCATTTAATGAAACATCGGGAAATGTACTATAACATTCATCTAAATGAATCTCTCATGCCTAAATGGGTAATATTGAAACACAAATATTTTTGTGTTTGGGAGAGTTTCCCTTGAGACAAGCATACATAAAATGGAAGCTGTGTGAGTAATGAGTGACAGTTTCTTAAAGGTTAATATTTTCTTTAATCTATTTCCATAACAGGAGAAGAGAAGAAAATACTGTGCTAAGCATAAGGTGTGCTTTTGGGATTAGAGAAACAATCTCTGCTAGTATGTATATCTCAGACCACTGGGAACAATTCATACATCACAAACACATTTTTATTTTATTTAATCAAATATAAAAGTGTCTTAAATATTTTTATGTTATTAAAAGGATTGAGGATTCCTTAGATTTTCTCTCTCTTTTCCTTTTCCCCCTTTTTTTTAAATAAAAGTAAAACTGCCCTTAATACTGGACTAGACTCTGTGATTGTCATGTAAGGTAATGAAACCATTAAATGCACAGTATTAAGAAGAGACGAGATGCAATTAGCCAAGAAATTACTCTGATCTCAGTGACATTTTCAAAAAATCATAATACAATATACATTGCAGGACATGATTGACAGTCTAATCCAGTTTTGATGGAACGTAGTCCACATACTGAGAGTAAAGCAGTACATGGCCAGATAAAGCTCACAGCTGTGAATCCCTGATATGTCCTTACAGTCTTGTCACCCAGGAAATTCCTCAGGTTTAAAAGATGATGAAAGTATCGACCATTAATGACAGGATCATCTCCTACCCTGAAATAAAATGTACTAATCCCTTTTGCTAGGTCTATGAATTCCTAATATAAATTATATAAACTGTAGTAATTCATCTCTGTTAGCACAGTTGTGTTTGGAAATTGTACAGCAGTCTTTGCCCTATTTGAAATGCTAGATGAAAGCAAGACATGTTCGTTTAAGCTGCAGCATAAAGTAATTTAACACAGGGGACAGAATAACTTCTGGATAATGAGCACTAGATATGTAAAAGAAGGAAGTTCTGAAGTTCTAAAGTGGCCTGATGGATTTATGCCTGATCTTAGAAAGAGGCCAAAAATGTAAATATAGGAAGTATGGTTAAATGCAGGTGCTTTGTTAGACATTTGTAAGATGATTTAATGATGGAGTCATATAGAATACATGCACAGACTTCAAAGAGACACACAATGGTCATTTATGTCTTACAAATAATTTGGATGGTAACCTATCCATCATTCTAAAATACAGCAATGTGGATCATACTGGATTATGTGGCAAGAAATAATAACAGTTAAAAATGAATTTGAAGTGACATTAAAAACACATTTTAAATTCTGTAATCCATTTTTGATAATACATAGGCTGCAAATATCTATCAAGCTGGACTTGCAGTCTTATACTCATCTGTCTGACACCTGCAGCCTTCTATTCACCAACAGTCAGTGGCAAAGTCTGTTGGCCTTCTGAAGGACACCCACTGCATCTACAAACAACACAAAAGGACTCGCAAATAGTCTGCACCTGCGTAATGACAACACAAAAAAAATCACCCGAGGTTGTTAAAAGAAGTATCTGGGAGGTACAGATGTAAAATACATGCACTCGGTAAAACATATGTATTTATGTTATGTATGTAACAGCTGCATGCATTTTGTTGGTGCCTACCAGTATATACTAGTTGTAACAGTAGATATAGCACAGAGGGAAAATATTGCTAATACCTAGTATTTACATTTTCAAAAGCTATGTTTTTGTAAAGGAGTCTGTGTTTAATAGCACTGCCATATTCTGAATCTGGTCAGTAGAAGTTTCCTGTGGAAATCATGGTATTGCACAGGCATGCAAAGCAAAGCCTAATGTTACGCAGTGCTCCGCGAACACTTTCGGAAGTAGAACAAGGGAAAGTCAATTCTTTTATGTCTGACTAGCATTGCTTTTGCCAGTTATGTTCAAAATCACTGGAGTAAGATCAAAAGCTAACAGGATACCTAAGTTCCCCCAACTTGTGGGATTAAAGATATCCCACAGGTATGATAGGTTATGACTGATGCAAACTTTTCAAACTTCAGCAGGTTCCAGCAAAGCTCGAAACATGAGCCAAACCACAACTGATCAGATGTCACTCTGCCATCACCTCAAAGAAGGAAGAAAAAAAAAGAAAAAAGCAGCAAGAGGTCTATTTTGTATTAGTCAATGTTCAAATATGAATTCAATAGCTAATGTCAGACCAAAAAATAGAAGTCAACTTTGAACATCTACCCTAGCATGCAAGGAGGTGAACAATGGATCATGCTACTTTATGACTCAGACTTAAAGAAATACTACCTTGCCATCATGAGTACTTGATTTATCCAGGGTAGGTGGTACTGGAAATTAATCCAGATCCAGCTGCTGTATTGTTTGAAAGCACCATATATATGTACATATCAAAATATTTATGGAGATATTTTTTGTGATCTGATCCAACAAGGTATAGAGCATTTGTAAATACTACTGACTTAAGTCAGAATTAGAAAGTCTCTGATGTAGTGAAAAGATTTTATTGCAGTGCTGCACAATGCAGTTGAAATTACTGTCATAACTAACAAATTGCAATGCTGATAAGGAAATTTGAGAAAAAGAATGTTTCATAAATTAACAGCTTGAATCTGGCAGTGTGAGAAGCACCTTCATTTTCAGTAAATTTGGTAGGAATCTAGGGCTTTCAGTGACTCTCAAAAGGAGTTTTGCACCCTGGAGCACCAGATCCTGAGCCAGAAACACTGTAAGAAGTTAGAAAAATTTATTATAAAGCAGGGCTGCTTCTACTCCTGTACAATGTCTTTCATAAGCCTTCCATGAATTATTTCTTAAAACTCAGTGATGCCTCCTCAGGGAAGATTTTTCCATTCCTGTTCTCAGTCAGATACTGTGCAATCTTTACTCACTGTTATAAATTAGCTTTGAATGTATCTTGCCTACACAGTTTCATGTCAGTAGGCTCTGTTTCTCCTTTTTTTAATCGACTAAAATTGAAGTAAATTTCATTCAAAATCAGGGAAAAACAAAAGAACCCTTCTTTGTCAAGGGCTATTTTGTTCTTATAGGAAGTGTTCTCCTAAGAGGCAGGGGAACGAAAAAGATTGGTTTGTGGGTTTGTACGCTAAGCATTTTATATTCAACAGCAGTACAGTTGCATTCTTTGTAAGTGTGTCTTTATTTGAGGTAACTGAACATTATTGGCCCAAATTGTTTGAAATTGTTTTTGATTATCTGTGCTCTAATCTGTAGATGAACAGATACTCAGAACTGCCTTTTCCTCCTCCCATGAGCACAATATGATCATGGTTTTTATTTTTATTATTACTTTGGGAATATAATAAAGGAAGATGGCTTCAATTTTAACTGTTTTAAAAGTAAACAAATATGTTGCGCTTTTTAAAAATAACAGATACATTGATACTTTTGGATTTCTTCCTGGTTTTCAGTACTTTGCCATTTATATTCAATTTTTAGGCAATCAGCTTCAATTTTGGCATATCAATTTATTAGAGAACTCTGATTTCTTCAAGAAAAATCAAAATTGATGATGCCAAGAGGCTCAACATGAGGAATATAATCCAGATGTTGTTATTTTGCTTGTGAATGAGGACAGAGAAGGATGCTAATGAAAGGACCTTAATAGGAAATGTTCTAACTATTCATATGTTGCTCTTCATGTTATTCTGAGTTATCTTTGATTTTTAATATATATCAAACTGTATGTCTGAAATCCAGTCCTGTTTTTTTAACTGGAACAGCATACACTGATGCTTAATGGATCACTTTAAATAATGGGATATTATTTATGGCTTACTTAATTCCAGCATCAACTGTGCTAGGAATATTTCCATATTTTTCTTCTTTTCAAAGATTAATATTGCCATGTCCTGTCCTTACTTTTGCAGCAAAATCACAATAACAAAGAAATCAGTTATTAATATTTTTTAAAAGATCTAAATTTCCAGCATCAAAAGTCATATTATGAGGAAGATTATAGCTGCTGGTATGTGGAATATTTGAATTTACTATAAGGTTAAGGGTACTCCCTATAGCAGGAGAAATGCTCCCTGTATTTCATTCAGAAGGCAATGCCCAATGTTTCTGCTTTACACAAGCCCCTAAGTAACAACTACAAATATTATTCATTATTGTGCTTAGGAAAAAAAAAAGGAAAAAAAGGCATTGAGGTTAATGTATTCTGAACTGCCAAAGATAGCAGATCTATTACTACACAAACTTGTTGATGTTACGTTCGAGGAGGGAGAAAAACTAGTGATAGTTTCTAGTCAACACTAGCTAATAATAGTTCACACTTCTATAGCGCTTTGCATTTTCAAAGCTCAGAGTAATCGTATGAAAAGCATCAGACAAATATGAAAGGAATAAATCACTCGCAGTCTGAAAGGATTCTGTGTGTTTGCACAATTAAAAGAAGGTGGTGGAAGACCTGAATAAGGATTCTAGAGAATCTCTGTGTATTCCTGTTCCTCTGTTCCTTTTTTACTTAAAGGAAATGTTAAATATTTTTCAAAATTTGCAATTGCTTTCTGACAGGTTTGTTATAGTTAATTAATTACTTTCATTTTCCCTAAGTTGTATGCTTGCAGATGAATAGTGCATGATAACAAGGCTAGGCTGTGTGAGGAAGACCTTTGATAGTCTATACAGTGTGCTGCCTCATTACAGAACTAGCTATCTGCAGGAAGCCTGACATTGAAAGGTACCGCACGTCCCACAACGCCCTCCCTTAACTGTGATGATTGTAGCTTCTTCCTAAAAGTGATGATTAGGAGAGAGAAAAGCAAAACTGAATGCCGTATGAATATTTCATGTAAATGTAAGCAGGCACTTACTGGACGTAGACCTTGATTGATGCTAGAGTGCCTCTAAATGCCTTGACATTGAAGGGTTTAGACTCCCCTTTCTGAAATGACTGCCTCAAGAGCTGCAGTTAATAGTGGAATATAGCTGTATTTAGCTGAAGAGCTCTTTATTACTGGCTGATATTAAACAAGACCATGGGCCTTAGATTTGAGTAAGTGAATCTAGATAAAAGAGGGGGCATCTAAATGAGATAAGATAGTTCAGCTTCCTTCTGCTTCTTCCCTTCCCTTCTCTAGCTCAGCTGTTTGTCTCGCTCCTGAGCTCCTTCCTATGCTGAGGTGAATCAACAAAGCACAAGAGGCCTCAGACCCAAATTGTTTTATAATGTTTGTGTTCTGGAGAAAAAGCAGGAAAGTAAATAGGTTTAAAAGGAGACAAATGTTTTAAATGGGTAGTAAAAATAATATAATCATGCAGAGAGCGAAAAACAGATCTCTAATATCTTTCCCAATAGTTTCAGACCACTATTCAAACACTGATCAGAGAGAAAAAAATGTATTCTTTCAGGGGTTGATTTTTCTATTTTTTTTGTAGGAGTACAAGTATTTCTATACATAAGCTAAACAAGAACATGATTCCCTTAAACTTCTTTTGAGCTGATCTCTTGAAAAGAGAGTGGCCTTTAATGCATAGCTTTAACTGGAACAGTAATGCATGCAAGTAATTTAGAAGCTGAAATCAGTGATATGAAGGAATCATCTTTCAAAATCAGTCATACGAAGGAATGATCTTTCCAAAGTAGACACTGAAATGTTTCATAGTGTGAATGAGGTGATGGCTATAATAAGTGTTTTCCTCATCTTATTAAAAGACAGATTGCCCTTACTTCAAAAAAATTCAGCAGGCACTTCCATCAGGATTGTGGACAGCCCTTTCCGAATGTTTTATTTTTTAAGCATGACATTATAAAGGCCATATACTGAGCTCTGTTTCATGCAGGTAGAAATCTGATACAGTAGTGAAGGAAGTGGAATGATTCCACACTAAGTCAGAAGAGGGTAGAACATACTCATGTGCAAAGTGGGTTTGGCATTGTTTGTCTCCACTGAAATATTTTATTCTTACTTGAAATACTTAAATAAGACTCCATAACAACTATTAATTTTTATTAATCAGAAGTATAAAAACAAAATACAGAGGATGAAAAGATAAAAAAGAAGAGCTATACTTACCAGAGAAGAAGGAAGTCTAGAATAAGCATGAACCACCTCCTCTGCCATTTGTGAGGAGTTTGGTAATGGACAGTCCCATGTGTCTGAAGAAACAGCAGCTTTGTCTGTATATGGTGTGCCTCCAAAATTATAGCATTGTGGTCATCAGAAAGGCAAGTGAAGATGCCATTTCTTTTTATTCCATTAATCTGCAGTACACTACAGCTCATAAGGAGACAGCAGGACCACCTTTTCATTCTCCACAGATGCACAGAGGATAGAACTGTGTTTCCCCAGGCAGCCCCAGGCTGGGTTTATAAAGCTCTGTATAAGGGCTCCAGTAGATGTTTCTTCAGACTGCATGAGCTGAGACAATTAAGCTGCAGTTGCACAGGTGCAAGAAAAGCTCAGGCGAGTTTTCCATGGAATTTTTCAAGCACATTAACAACAGGAGGGAAAAAAGAAGTGGCTTATTTTTTATCATTACAGCATATATTCTTCAGTCCAGACTCTTGTGCTCTGAAACTTAAGCTGTGTTAAGTTTGTTTTACCTGATTTCTACCCGGTTAAATTTAAAAAAGAAAAAGAAAAAAAAATATTTTAAGTTGTCTCTTACTCATGCCATCCTGGATTGAAAAGTAAGCAAAATATTTAAGGATGTTTCCAAAGAAGGTAAGTATGTTATATCTGAATGCTTGGCAGATAATTGGCTTCATGTAATCAGAAGTTTTTCTAATTGTGGCTGCTGCCTTCTCTGTCGTGTACATCTGATCTAAGTATACTTTGTTGTGAAATAAATGACCTTCATTCTGCTTCCTGCTGAAGTCAGCAGGGCTTTTGGCACTGACAGTAGCAGCAACTGGATTAGGCCTAGTGTATTTTCCAGTTTCACACATATTTGTTTTTTACTCTAAAAGTTGATACATCGCATAAAGCATAATGTGAAGAGCAGCGAATGGTAACTGTAAGGGAAAATTCTAGGAGCTGCCACTGCAACATGATTTCATTTTTTCCAATAATACATTAAAATTGCTGCTAACTCCATGTGAGTTAATAAGGTCCTGAGCAGTTTCCAGCTGTGAATAGTCCTTATGTGCTCACTCATGCCCACAATTGATTTTGTCTGTTACTGAGCTGTCCTTCTATTTTAAGCACTTTAAGCCGTTGTGCACCCTTGTGCTGGTATAAAAATTTCATACAGCTATGAAGCTGAGACTGCACAGGTAGATCGGGGCCACAGACTGAACTAGCAGAACAACAGTGAGTAAAGCCACAGTCCTGACTGTCCTTAAAGCATAATACAAAGTGCCAGCATTAGGCACTAGAGACAGAGAAAACAAGTCCAGGAATGCAAAGCTGTGTAGAGAGGCATGAAGAAAAGACAAAGTACTGAATATTGGATGCCTTTGTTATTAAAATTAATCACAGAATTAATCTTCACATTTTGTAGTCAGCCATGCATCTGAATTTAATAACTGTAAACTTGGACTCGCATCTTTGTGTGCTGAAGCTGATGCTTTAAATACCTATGGATGTGAAGTCACTCTACTACCTGCTGGAACTACAGTAGATTCAGGCAAGAGCAGTAGAATTTTGATGCCACAGTTAGATATTTATGAAAAGAGATGCACTGAATTTTATCTCAGTATTATAGATCAATTTTCAGGACAGAGTTCCTAACAGTGTATTCATAGGCTGGGTACAAAACCAATTTTATCTGCTTCAGTGGTGTGTGAGCTGTATAAGGAAAGACATCTCTTTACTCTCTGATAGCTTATCTTCCCTGGTGACCATTTATGCGTGCTCTTGTAAATATACATATTTTACAGAAAAAGCTCTTTAAACTATCCTTTGAGATGACCTTGAAGTAGGAGCATTTGAATCTTCCAGGAAATTAGCAGCAAAGTCTGTTCTGGTGATGATTGGTGGGGTGGGAAGTGCCACTCAAAGCAGAAGTAATCATCAGTGTAGCAAGCTATTTAGCAGTACAGGTCTATTACAAAGTCAGCTTTTTACAAGGAGATATACAAAAAGAATATAATTCCCACCCTTTGAGCCCTGTAAAATTCCTTAGCATCTAAGAAATCTTTGAAAAATAAAATGTTTTGCAATGTGGGGCTCCTTCTACTAGAAGAGTATTAAAGGAGAATAACTGGAAAAACACCGTAACTATGTTTATTTGTCCTTCTGGGTGCATGAACCTGGAGTAAACTTAATTGACATGAATGGAGAAAATAAAGGAGCTTTTCTAGGTAATTCATTGAAAGATTAAAGACTTAACAGGGCAAATTTTTTTTCTATAGTTTCTTAACATAGTTTAGAGTGCAGTTTATTGCTTTTGTATCCTTTTCTCTTATCTTCTTTCTACAATTTTTTCCTGCTTTTCCACCAAGCCAGGCTTCTTCAAAACCTTGAAAGTCCATATATTGTAAGTGTATCCATAGAGAGGGAATATCGATATCATCTCACCTACATACCAGACCTGTCCAAATATTCTGCCTATAACTATGCATAAACATGCCCACTCCATGCCCAAATTCCCTTGCACAGATGCATGCGCTATACAAATACTCTTCTCTATAAATGTCTAAACATAAGCACTTTTGTCCCTGACAACATGCATACTTTCCACGTGCACGTGCACATTTCTTAGAACACATATTCCTGTATTCCTCGCCAGCCCACATCAAATGCCTCTATTTGCTTCTTCTCATTCTGTCTCTTCAAAGATGCCTATAAAAATTCTCTCATCACGTTATGCCTGTAGCCTGTACTATACATAGCTATATACTCAATCTTGATACACAAGCACACACAGTCCTTGTAGCACTCATCACGTACATATGCAATCTCGTGTAGTAGCAGCTTGGATAACCATCAACTGGTGGTAAAATTTTATTTGTAAAACTTTGAAACACACCTCTCTAACTGTGATATAGTGTGTGATATCTTTTTACATTTCTGACATCTCTCAAACTAACTAATGAACAATTTTACAGATGCTTAGGAAAGAAACAAGTAGATAGGATGGCATGGTGATAACTGTTGCCATTGCAAAATCGGTTGAATAATACCGTTCTTATTGTACTTTTTACTAATTCCTAACATTAATTTACATAGTAGGAATCAAAGATAAGTACTGATTCAGAATACCAATGCAAAGTATTAACCAGTGATTTTGGAACAGATCTGCAGAGTATAGAAATATTGCCCAGAGCTGCAAACTAGGGCAGAAGCCAAGAATGAGAAACGCACAAGAATGTCAGCAACATGCCGCAATATAAGGAAAAGGTCCACTACTGAATGGGGCTGACAAGTGAGCTATAAATGACGCAGAAAAGGCTGATATTCAGTGCCTTCTTTGCCTTGATCTTCACGCATGAAGTTAGCCCATAACTTTCTCTGCCCAAGAAGCAATTACAAAACTGACAGTGACCCCCTGCAATTGTACAAGGTCAAGTTAGGAGTCATCAACGCATTTTGGACCTCCACAAGATTATGGGCATGATGCTTCTGAGAGTGCTAAAAGAGAGTTGGGTGGTATCATTGCGGAGTCACTGTCCTCTTTGTAAGATGATGGAGATTAGGGGAAGATCTGGACAACTGCAAGAGTGCAAATACTACACCAATCTGCCAAAAGGCTAAAGGAAACACAGGAAACTCCAGGCTAGTAACCTTCCCTTCAGTCCCTGGGAAAATTATGAAACAGGACCTCGAGAAGGTGCTTTTACGAAACTGAAAGACAAGAAGGTGATTGGGAAGAGTCAGCATGGATTTACCAATGGTAAATCATGCTTGTCCAGCCTGATTACGTTCTGTGATGAAGCAGCTTGCTCAGTGGATGAGGGAAGAGCTGTGTCTGTTCTCTGCCTCTGTTTTAGCAAGGCTTTTGACACAGCCTCCCATAATTAATTTAGGAAATGGCACTGTAAAATGCGTCCTACTTTATAAGAACCGCATGTATCGGTCAAGAAAGAAGGGTAGTAACGATGTAGGAGTAATCCATGTACGAAAAAGACAATAAAATATATGGATTTGTCTCAGATATGTCATCAGTGACATATTACGTATGCATAAATAATTTGATACAAAGTGCATATGATTTGTATTGAAATGCTGTGGTTTGTCACGTTGTCCATGCATATAGAAAGTACAAACTGCAGTAGTCAGCAAAAAAAAGGGGCCTGGGGAAGAATAATAACATTTTTTGTAGCTATTCTACTTTACTTTTATCAAGAGAACTAGTTATTAATCTCCTGATAGTATTTTACTTCTTAATGAAATAACAGCAAGGTATTTAATCTAGAGCTGATGGGAGTCCATCAGATGTAACTGTTCTTTGTCTAGGAAGACTTCTTGTGTCCAGTATATGGAAATAACAACAATCTCATAATAACCAATAATCCTCTTCTGCCAGAGAATTAGGGGACTCAGGTGCAAGTTTTTGTGTCAAATCAATCAGAGCAAGGACTTGTACTTGTGTGTGCTATCGTCAATTACATTTACAGCTGTTTAACTCAGAAATCATAAGATTCTAATTTTAGGTGTGTGCCTACAACTAAAACAGTTTCACATGAAAATTAACAATAGCCCCTACTTATGGGACAGGCAAACAGCAATCCTACTGTGAAAAGCGACACAAAGGGAGAAGGAATTTAATCTGTGATGTCTGTGCTGCAGCCACCTCTTATTCAGTTACAAATATTAATTTTTACTGATTATTTACTGATTATTCTGATTACTCTCCAAAATATCTATTAAAATGTTCTTCCTCGCTCTTGTGCCATTTACATCCCTGTTTCTGTAGACTCTTGAAAGGGAATCCTCGCTTGGGCTATGTTGGTAAAATTTGTTGACATTCAATGAAGAAAGGATTTCTGCTCCATCAGTTTCAACAGTTCTAAACTGGACTCTATGAGTTTTCAAGAGTAGTTTTGATACTGATCTCAGATTGATTTCATGTTGTGTAAAATATGAGCAGAATTTGAATCAATCAACCTTACATGGTAACTTAAGGACTAAATTTGGGGGTTAAAACTAAACAAAGGTGAAATAATTAAATTGACATACCCTAGAAATAAAACAATATTGCTTTTTGACATCTCCATTTTCAGGTGGGCATTTGTCATCAAAATGACCTCCATCATTTGATCCTATCGTGGTTTGCATCATGGTTCCTTCAACAAATATTTAGATATAAAGGCAGACCTGGATTTGTTCAATCATTAACAATTGCATGGATTATCAGAGGCCAACTGATCATTGCTGTGTCATATGGAAATTTGTTTTTAATCCAATGGCATCATATTGCTAATGACTGAAACATATACCCACATCATCTTTTCTAACAGCAGAGAAAAGCCATGGAAGGGATTTTAATTAGCCATTGGAAAAAAAAAGAATTATGTAGAACTCAAAATCCATTGTTCAAGTCCCATGCTAGCCAAGCTATATATGAGGTTTATACAGTTAACTGGACATTAGGGACTCATGGCCATGCTCAGAAATGTACTAACCATTTGGTACAAAAATGTGAGAGATATGCTCTCTTAGAGGGTATCTATCCATGTAGGAATATAATTAAGATTATAATTAGAACTGAGAAACACAAATAGAGGCCAAATTCTTACCTCAGAGTAAGGTTCAAAAGGACTTAAGGGATTTCTTTGGAGATAAAAGGACAGACTGCTGAATATGCCTACATCAATTTGTATGAACATTTACTTAAATATCTTTGTGATGGTCTCAAAATCAGGTCCATTGTCTGCTAAAAACTACACATAAGAGAACAAGATATTGACTAATAAACAGTGCCAAATCCTTGGATATTCTAGTCAAAGACTTTTATGTATTTTTATTTTTGATAATAGTTTATAAGGACATGAAGCAAATATCCATAAAAGTGGCTTTTCTTGGCTGTGACATGTTTTAGTCACTAAAAAAATGGTGTCACAAATTCAGCACGTGTCTTCTTTCCTTGCTGATCCACAACACTCTGAGTCATTCGACTACACAGTGCAGAGCATAAAGAATCTCTGCCGTATGCAGCTCCGACCAGCAAGATGGCAAAATTTGGTGGATGTGCGTGCAGATTTCCAAGGACTTTGGAATTTCTCTTTTGAAGATCTAATGGAAAGCAAGTGCTGAAATGAACAAAATGCAGCAAAGCTGCAACAGGAGCAGCATTTCATTACCATTTTTTTCAATGAAATTTCTTTGTTTCTTAAGACAGTACCAAAACACCCATTAAATACATTGCTGTTAGGTTTAAGCACCTATTTTCACTTTCACTTCTGTTGGCTTAGAAACTCAAGTCCTAATATTCTTCTGCACATGCTATCAAAGCTGTATGGAAGTTTTACTGCAGATACCCCACGCTGTCTGTCTGAGTTCAGGATTTGTTACATTTTCAAATCAATCATAATCAAAAGTCCTGATAATGAAAACTCGGATGTCTCTCCACACAACCTGCACTCCTGCCTTATTTCTGACATTGTTGTTGGTTTTTTTCCTTGCATACAATCTGAATTCCCCTTGCTGCAAATTCCAATTGTTATTTGGCTTTCAGTGCACATCTCTCAAAAGATTTTTAATCCTTCTCCATAACCCTCTGTTAGATACGAAAGTCTGAAAATAGAGCCCTCCTTCTCCTTTCCAAACTCAACAAACCACAAAGCAATTACCAATTTTCCCTCAGCTTCTCCTCATATATTATGTACACCAGCCCCATGCACATCCTGGTTGCTTTCTGCTGAAATGTCTCAAGTTTCTCAATCTCTCTTATGCTGGAAAGGCATAAAACAGGGCCCTGTGCCCCAGAGGAACCCTTACAAGTGCCAGGTAGAGAGCGACAAGAATTTCTCTTGACTTTCTCGTTCCATTCTTGGTAATAAAGCCCGGTCAGTGACCAGTCTTCTCATCTCAGAGGCCCACTGCTGACTCACACTCACATTGCTCCCACCACAGCCCTCCGACTCGGACTGCCAGTCATTCTCAAAGCTGTGCAGTTGGATGGGATTATTCCTTCCCAGGTGCAGGGTCTTGTATTTGTCTTTGTTGAACTTGCCTGTGTCTCTGTTAGCCCATTTCTCTAGCTCTAGTTGCTCATGGAACTCTTCAGAGCGGTGACCACGGGTTCCAGAGTATCAAGTGCCCCCTGCAATTTGGTGCTCCCATGAGCCGCAGGACGGTGCACTCGGTTCCGCTGGCCAGATCACTGATGAAGTTGTTAAATAATGTTATTATTTCCTTCAAACAGTTCCAGAATTTCCTTAAATTAGAATAACATCAATTAGACATATAGACCTAATGCCTAATAAGGTGTTCACAGCAAATACATTTCTCCTCTTTCTACAAAATTTAATGCATACAATATTGTCTTTTTATGGTTTTGATGTGTTATCTAATAAAGCATTGGAAAGGGATGCAATAGAAACAGTACGTAATTTTACAGCAGTTCATGCTTTTATACCCCTTTCACAGACAAGTCTGCCCCCTTACAAAAGAATTTTGTCCAATATTTCCACACAGGGTAGTCCTTTTAAACAAAACAGAGTCACACAGTTGCAGTCTTAAAATGCCAGTTTTAAAACCATCTGCTATAAACTGCATCTGCCTGTGTTTCAAGTGATAAATGCCCTTCATTCCTTCTGGAACTATGCTGCTTTCTCTCACCTATTTCAAAAATACCATATAAACTTTGCAATATCTGAAAGGTTTCCCATTCATTTCTATGCCAAGCCCATAGAAACTTGTAGATAATATCACCATGGGCAGCTAGTTTGGCATATTTACATATATATGGATGGATGGCTTTTCTTTTCAGTGTTATTTTAAAAAAGGAATCCAGAGGACTGGTTTGGAAAACTTTGGTGTTAGTTTATTTAAATTGTTGAAGGAAAAGAAAATAACTATCCACTGAGACAGTTCTGTCAGCCAGATTGTTCCTTAAGGTAGAAATGACAATCTTGGATTGGTTGGATTCAATAAACCAGGTCACAGTTTAGTTTATACCTGGTCTCTTGGGTAACAATCTTGTTACCTAGAGGAAATGAAGACACTCTCTGGACAAAAAACTTCTTCTGAAAGGAATGAGCAAACTACTTTGCCAGTATTGCAATGCACTGTAATATAGAGCAAAATCCATTTCTATGGAAGGACCTCTTTTGGTATGACCTCTCAAAGTCTGAAAAATCAATTTAGCCCACCAAAGATGGCATTAAAAAAGGACATAGATCGGTGAAAAGGAGGAAGGGATGAAGTGAATTGTCAGTCACAGCATATCCACAGTCATACTGTGAACCAGTAAGAAGCAACACTTGTATTTTGATTGGGCTAATGGTCTGAAAATGTTTACATCATATATGCTTAATACTTTGCTATTGTAATATTTTACCTGTATGAAACAGCTGACAAACCAAGCTATGCAATTCATGAGTATTTCACACTGCAGAGATTATCAAATGTCATCTAGCTCACATTAAAGGTATTGCAACCCAGAGGCAAGTCAAGTGTACAGATATTTGCAAAAAGATTTTTTTTCTGCCTAAATTTACACCTTAAGAGAACCCTTCAGTATTTAACACTATATAACAAATTGCAACTCCTACTTCAGTGGCCCGACAAAGGTAAATTATGATCAAACTGAGGAAAAAAGTGAATTCATAACAGAAAAGATGAAAGACCCCTGAGTGGAAGAAGTACTAATAGCCTTTACAGTAAGGCAGCATCAAGGAACTTCATTCCAGGGAGCTTTACACATTTTTTTTTAATACTTCTTTTTCTTTATCATAGTATAATACCTGGTTTGACAACAGAAATGTCAACAGTTAGGGCTCTATTCTTCAAATCGTCATGCTCTATTAATGCTGTTTTTTGTGGGATTTACCCTGTCAGGGAAGGAATCACCAAGGAGTAAAGTCTATGGTTGTCTTATTCACTAAATCCCTCTTCTCAGTGATGCACAAATGACTAAGTACTTTTGGTGCCTCTGAAAGTCAGGAAGTTAAAACAGGTCAGCCTCAGGTTAGGATGATAGGAAGTCTGTCCTGCACATGCCAGCTGTTTTATAAGTGAAAGAAACATAAAAATTTCACTTGTTTCAAAAAGACAAAAGTGCGTATGGAATAAGTGCTTGGCAGAAGTTCTTTCTGAGTTCGTATAATTTATGAGAGATTATGCAACTGCTTGCAAATGTACACCACAAAATTACACGCACACACACACATCGCCAGGCACACACACGCATATTACCGTACTTGAGAAGTGATGTATGGCAACATGAAGCTCATTTTTTCAAGGATACTCAGCTTTCAATTGCTGATGTTCTTCACTGTGTCGTGACGCAGCACAGACCAGGCCCTGGTAAAAGGCATAAAGTGCCTGCATGTTTAGATACATATTAAGGTAAATACATTGGACTAAACTAAGATATATATATATATACGTATATATATATATATATATATATAAAGCCTGACTCTATCTTGGTAGATCACTGCTCAGGTCCATTGGCTCATGTATGTCAAAGCAGTTGCACCACCTCTACATTTACACGTGGTTATATTTCTTACTTGCATCTGCCATAAAACTCACAGGGAAACCAGATAGGACATGATACTGTGGAGGATATTAGCAAAGTGAGGTCTGAGGTCAGGCACTTCAGTTGTTGGACTTTATTCCTTTTGGAAAATGAAGTGGGAAGTGTTACTCCTGCTGCTGCCTGAGTTGCATAGCAGTATGTTCAGATAGAGACTCTTGTGCTGCCTCAGCTAACTACTATTTATCAACATGAGGAAGAATGGGAAATATCACCCTAATCATTACCCGTGCTATGCATAAAGGTGACATTCTAAGTTTTCTAGTAATCTCTTATAACTATAAAAACACTAGTACATAACCGGTAATCTCTTATAACTATGCAAACACTAGTACATTGAAAGTAACTTGAAACTTGCAACCTTGAAAGTAGCTCTTACTTAAAAAGTTACTCCCTTTCCATTTTAATCCTTTTAATTCACCATCCTTCAAAAATTCCTTCTGCTTAAAATATTTCTTCTGCTGGAATCTAGAATTTAATAGACACATTTAAAAGCAGTTTTTTAGTCATTTAATCTCTCCTAAAACTGGTGGTCAGATCCTCTTCTTTCTTACATCAGCTTTATACTGGAAAAATGCCTAACATCAGTAGAATAAAGCGCTTCCCATTCTGTACAAGTAAGAATAAAATTGGACCCGCTATTTAGATGCCTGGATACATCTTAAGGAGAAATATAGGGCTAAATGGAGAGATTTTTAATAAGGGAAGAGGGGGTGCACTTAATAAAAAGAGCATATAGAGACCCTGACTGTGGTTAATGTGCATAAAAAATTCAGCCTGTCAGATCTTCACTTTTCTAATTCAGTAATCTAAATAATTTATTTGACATTTTAGCTCAAGATGACCTTTCTTGGGAAAAAATTACTGTTTTAAACTTTTAGCAAGTGCAACCACTGCAGAGGATTGCTGTTGAAGTCTGCATTTTCCCAAATGAGTAAAGGTTAATCTTGTACAGCTCAAACACATTTCTGACCCTTTTAAAGAGGTTCACAAAAAGTCATTTAATTTTTTTAATATAATTTCAATTATATTGCAATATTTGTGTTAAACAAGCTTTCCCCTCCTCCACTTTTATTTCCGCTTCTCATAAGCCGTTTCCCATGTGTTCCAAAGGATTTGGGCAAAAGACTTATTTTGAATAGTAACCAGGTGTTGCTTGTAAACTTCCACAAACCAGGTGAAAATATATGGTAGATTAATAGGTGAATAGGTTAAAGCAGCCACTAATAATAGCAAGAAAATGCCTATCCGGAGGTTCACAGTTCCGAGGTTGGTCTCTTTATTCAAGTGATCAGCCTCTGAGCTATGCCACAAAAAATGATCATGCCTGTCCCTCGATTCTCCTCCTCTAACGAAACAATCCTGCATTTTGTAGAGGGCATCCCAGTGGTTCAACAAAAGGATATTTAGTGTAGTTTCTACTTTGCTGGTTCTGCTACTTTCTGACAGATCCCAAAAAGTCTTTCAATGTAAGGATTAATATACCTCCAAATGTACATAAGAAAAGTTATAATTTTCTAGGAGGGTCAGGTGGCTTTATGGAGGTATGTTATTTATTATTTTAAAAGTGATTTTGCTGGAATGGTTGAAATATGTGAGGTTGGAGAATCTGTGCAAAATCTGCAGTGCGGCTGCCAGCTGTGAGTGGACCTAAGTAACTAGCTATCAAAGTAGAGGGCCAGCCATATTTAAAACCTTCATGAGATGAAAAATGCAGGATCCAGCATTGTCATCAGACTGCATTTTTTTCACTGTGTTACTTTTCTTGAACTATTCTTCTAACTTGCTTGTACCAGTACCAGTCAGAAACTACTGTAAGGGAATACAGGGAGCTGAATGATCAGTGAGGCTTATGCCCCTAAATTATTTTGGCAATTTTAGAATCCAGCATAAGTTTAATCAGCCTCTTAAAGGCTTCCAACATTAACTCAGATTTATCAGCAGTGGGATGATGTGCCGTGGTGTGGCTGCCGTTGCACCACGTGCGGATAAACCCAGCTGAGGCATGGAAATCCTGCTTGTGTTGCTCCTCAGCCCGTTCCAATAATTGAGAGCAGTGGGTACAAATATCCCAAGGAATTCTGATTGAGTTTATAATAGTTGTAACTAACTGCCTTATTAGCAATTAGAACATTATATGTGCATATATCGCAGTTGCTCCATTAGCTGATAAAATGATTAAGCTAGTGACACCAAAACTAATAGCAGGACTTCTTTTGCTTAGAAAACCAGAACAGTTATTATGTGAGTAATAAAA
The DNA here is from genome assembly GCA_013389825.1 of Crypturellus undulatus. NCBI lineage: Eukaryota > Metazoa > Chordata > Aves > Tinamiformes > Tinamidae > Crypturellus > Crypturellus undulatus. The sequence goes on along the minus strand of VWPW01021686.1, from coordinate 755,072 downwards.
TGGCCATATCACTTGCTTCCCATGTGGTGGATTGTAAAATAGAACTTTTTCCAAAGATTGGCTCTGCCTTTCCATGTCTGCCTAAATGTCAGCAGTTGAGGAACATCCCTTGGCTACTCTAACTTAAGGTACTACAAAAGATATCCTACAGTCACTGAATAAGCACCACTCTATGCACCGTTTGCATTTCTCTATTCATCACACCGTTTGCAACTTTCAGCCTTCTCAAATAGAGGGACAGAGAGCATGGGCTTGTACACCGTGTATTGACAAGGGCTATTCCTGTGCAATTAATGAATTCATATATTGCAACACTCTTACCCAATGCAGATACCTTTCAGATTATGCACATGTGGAGTGGCATGGCAAAGTAAGAGGAGTAAAGCTCACAACAATATTAGAATATGATACTTTTCAGCAGTACAGCAGTTGTACTGCAATGCAACAGTACTGTAATACAACAGTATTAGAAAATGGTACTTTTCATTTCATTGAAAGTATCAGTGAAATGATACATTCATTCTTAAAGGTCTCTGATAGAGAAATGTTCTTTTTTTGTAGCTCTTTATAATCTAACCATAAGCCAAAGTGTTGCAAAATACTGTTTTGGGTACCTCAATTTTTATTGTCCAGTATGAAACCTTTAAAAAAGGACTAATTGCATTAAATTGGACTAAAAGATTTTAACTGGGAATTCAAAACTGGACATGCTCAAAATATTAATTATTACTAATAGGAAAAAATGCTGAGAGCATGGGAAGTGCCAACAAAGGCAATTGTGAGCAATAAGCTGCAGATATTGCTCCATGACGTCGCTTGCTACCTGACGTGGCTGCGAAGCTAGCGGAGATATGAAAAGCACGAGTTCACTAGCACTGAGGGCAGGGGAATCCTGCGGCCTCCCGAAGACGGTCTGCGTGTAATGGCATCACTTACCGGTTCCTAGTCCTGCTAAAACCTGGTAGTTTTGCATCTTCGTTTCTACTAATAGCCTCATGATCTTAGATGATAAGATAGGCAAAGGTTGTAGAAAGGAGTAGAATTATTTATTAGACCAACATACAAAGTTAAATGGCTTTGGAAGAGTCATTAAGACTTAGAATTAAGTATCTATAATTGAACAGTAAGCCTTGGAGAAGAATTATCTTAATATTTTTTCTCTTTATTTTTAATTTTTCAAATGTTTTTGGCTTATGATTGATGCCATGTAAAGTAACTGTAGTTCATCATTCAGAGAAAAAAAAAAGATGTGCAGAGAATCCACCCAAATTTTCTTCACTCTACATGGCAGTGTTTCTCTGGAGTGTTTCGCCTTTGCTGCGAGGCAGAAGGCAGCCCTCATGCCCATTTGGTAAGCTCTGGTACTGGGTTTTGTTATGTAAATTATTGTCCTGTGGCCCATAGGCGGAGACAACTGCCAGATCTTAATCACTTCTAAGGCACTAGAGTCTGGATTTGAATCAGTAATCTACAGATGAAAGGCTCATTCCTCCTATTAACTGTTCCCTATGACATCTAGTCCTTGTGTGTTGTAAACCTACTGCTGTTGCATGTGGTACTGGGGCTCTGGGACTGTCCTTGTGAGAAGATGGCACTGAAATAAAGGGTGTAAATCCTCTTCCCTTTTTTCTCCACATTATGCAAAGGATATGCTGCAAAAACGTGTCTATTTGTCAGCTATATATATACATGTTTGGCTAGTGCTCACATCCCTTTTCTTGAAAGATGTTTCTACAGATCTTTTTCCAATTGCTTTTCCTTACCATTGTTTATATCCTGTGCCTCTGTAATGTCTATGAGTTAACTAAAAATGTCATAAGGCAACAGATGGTGATGCTTATTCTAAAGGTTATTTAATAGACATCTCACTAGCCTCTGCAGGGAAATGCATGAGGAAAGACACATTGAAGTACAAGAGGCCAGGCCTGCTGCAATGTTAAGCTGCTGATGCTAAAATGCATTTCTTGATACTATGTCTCCAATTCCACTAGTTGTGCAACCATAGTGTGCTGAAGAGGATGGCATAGTTCTAATTTTCATTTTTAGCACACAGTGAAAATACAGAATTCTCTGATGACCAAACATTACTTCCCATGCAGTGGAGAAACTCTCCCCCATTTGTGTAAGCAGCCAACAAGAATGGTTGAGTCATTTATCACGTCAAAGAAAGTAACAAACAAGAAGGAGGTGCTGCTTGCTGGTGCATTAACTCATACAAGGAAGCTAACAAACAAAGCTATTTCTCCCCAGTGCAGAAGAAAGCTCCTTAAAATTTACCCAGGATTTTTGGAGATCACTGAGAACAAGTAAAATTAGGAAAACTTCATCTCACCCATCTACACTACTTTGCCTGATCTCCCAATTCAGCTGGAGTTTTCTCCCTTGTACTCATCTGCCCTGCAGGACGGTGTAGGGGTAAATGAAGTCACGATTGCAATAGCGGCCACATTGCATTTCTGGTCTGTTGTCCCGTGGGTGTGGGCCAGAGATGTGACCTCACCTTGGAGGGCAGGAGGAGCAGGAGGCACCTAACACACTGCCATAGGATGCCTGCGAACTCATTTGGGTAAGGTCAAGGAGCTGCTTGTAAACACGCAGCCCTGTTTCCTAAAAAGGCCTCTCATTCTTTATCCCACTGAGTGGCAGTGTGACACATAAAGAAGGTCAACCTTAGTGACCATTAAACGAGCAGCTACTTAAGACTGTGAAAGGCAAAACTGGCTTCCAGATGCAGCTGGGAAAAGGCTGGAACCAAGAAATCTGACCATTCCCAGAGTCTGGGAATGAAGGGTATTAATGTGGCACTGAATCCCAACACTGACATTTGAGCTACACTTCATATTTTTGCATCTATGTTTCAAACACTCAGTTTATCAGATGCCAATGATACTAAAAATGCAGTTCTGTCTTAAAATGGTCATAAAATTGATTTGAGACCAAAAATATATATATTAGATGCTAATTTGCCTTACAGTTCTATGATGTAAAAATCCGAACAAAACTTTCTAGTTGCTCTGTTGTGTTTATAAAACCTGCAGTAAATCTAAATTTGTGCTCCAAATGAACAGAATATTCACAGATAACATGCTTTCGGAGGAGACTGCTTTTCATCAGCACAGAGCACTGTCATGATGTCTCTACTTGGTAAATTGAAGTAGAGCGAGGCGGGGGGATTTTGCCAGGGTTCAGGTTCTAATTGGTGCAGTGAAATCCAGTCCCCTGCCCAGACCCCATTTTCAGCAGTTATCTTGGCTGCCTTGGCCAGCAAAGGAGAGAGCCAGGAAACAGTTAACAGTGCCCAACTTGGACTTTTCCAAGGGGGGGTCAGAATAGGAACCTCTCTCCAGTGACTATAAAGCATGATTATAGCCTGCTAACAGCCTGCTAAGCCATATGCCTAAAATTTGTTTAACTACTAGAGATTTAATCTAAAGATGGTCTAAATATCCCCTAAGGCAGTGTTTCATTAGTTGAAACTTTTGCCTCTCTGATCCACATGGGAGTCCATAGATCTGTGTTGTCAATGAACTTTCAGGAATTGTTGAGGACGAGCTGTTTCTCTCTGTTTCTCTCCGTTGAGTTGATGGATGATGGATGATTGCTATTTTTTTGTTATGACCATCACAGCTTGAGACTGTTGCCCACAAAACATTAACCTCAGGTCCTGCATCAAAGTTATTTACAAGATACTTACACCTCCACACACGGGGGAAGTTTCAAAAGCAATTTTATATCATAAAGGCTGAGTTGCATTTCTGTGTCTGAAAGAAAAGATTACTTTGGATTTCACACTCTGAATGGAATTACTGAAAATGAATAAGATATGGAATGAAGCATCATCCATAGAAAATAAAGATAGAATACAGGAACCATCAGAGGAGAGAAATTAGGGTTTCTCATTTCTACAGGGCATGTGAGTTCAATCCAGACTGGCAACAATACCAAGTCACCATAATCTTAAAATTGAAATTAGCTCTTGATCCCAAGAGCTTGTCCCAAGAAGGCAAACATGAGAAATAGTATCTTACCTTAGGATCCTGCAAAGGCTTTTGTACAGCTGTGCCAAGTTCACTGCTTGTAAACAGAATGTTTCATCCACTGTTTAATGAGTAACCCAGTAAGTAAAGAAGACTACACAAATGAGGCATTAGATTCAAACTTGTTATACAAACTTGTTACATAGGTCAGGAAGCAAGAATCAAAATGATTGCATTTTTTTTTATTAAATAAATAAAAATTTAAAAGCCAGCATTCTAGTGTGCTCTGCTTTCCAAATGTCATTAGGACCCTTAATGAGCAAAATTAAGATAGCTGTCACCCATAGCTAGCTTGTGTTACCATGCTTCTTCTTCTTCACTTTACTGAAGAAAGAAATACAGAAAAGATCAAAATTTGGGACAGACCTAGTGGTGCTAAGGGAGAAAACAACAAACAAATGACCGTGCATACACACAAATACATTACCTTCATTTCCTTTCCATCCTTGTGTATTTTTTTCTGTCTTTTCTGGAATGGCTGCTCGGTTTGATTTGAGAGATGGAATTGCCTTCAGTGCATTAAAGAAGACAAAATCTGTAACCATTAGTTGCAGCAGCCCAAAGACATTTGTGAAAAAGCTTCATTGGGCAGTCCTCCCAGAAACTCACCTGTGAAGCTGGCCATGTCTGCAGTGCTGTTCCCCGTAGAAAGAACAAGCCCATGACAAAAGCAAGCAAACAAGCAAAGCTGTGACACATGTTTGGAGATGACAGTTTTTACTTGAAGACAATAGAAATTCTTTCTTAGATCGAAGGCGTGTTTTTAGATCGAAAGCATGCAGCCTGTTTTCTGTTTTTTGGGAAATAATATTTCTGGTCCTATCAGCAAGCTCGTCCCACTCAGCACCACTCTGCTGCCTCCCCCTGCCAGCTACGCTTTGCTTAATAAACAATTAATTGAAGTTTGCTCTTTTATCTTACTTTTTGCAGACAGAAAATGTACTGTTATTCTGTAAATGTTTTCTTGCTGTCATACTCCCCAGACGATTTTCTTCCTATTTTTGGAGGCCTGAATCTGCGTTTGGTCACACTATTTGCTCCTCTATGGTCACCTCTGAGAAGATTAACCCTTTCATTAAAAAAGCTTGGCCAGGGTCAAACTACCGCCTGGCTCTGGACTCTTATATCCCTTTGATCTCCCAGCTATGGAGAAATTATTAGCAAATTCTAAGCCTTCCCATGTGATTTGTTTTTGTAAATTTGTAGAAATTATTCCTAATCCTATTACGTGGCCGAGGGCAAACCTGCATTAAATATATGAGACTTTTTGTTATGTGGCAGATGGATAATAAAGGAATGCTGAATGCAGCCCATTCCAAGTTATGGGAATCTGGACACTTCATCAGCATTCGCTTAATCCTCTGCCATGGCCTACGCCTTTGATGAATGCTCTCATTTATGACCACTGATGCCACTCACTTAATTTCAGAGAAGAAAAATAATACCTAGCTGTTAATGTGCATATTTGAGTTTATGGCTGTACAATGAATAATTGTAACATTATCAAGGGAACATCTTCTTATACATTATTCACTTGTAGAGACCGCGCTAGCCCGAGAGAGGAAACTTGCAGTTTTGCATCTCCCATCCTCTTTGGAAGGTAGACAAAAGTCAGTGTCTTAACCCAAATTCTAGCTGACAGTCCGTATCAGCCCTCACTATATTTTGCTCATTGTGTTGCCAATCTCCTATCTCACCAATGACATTTTTTCAAAGAAAGAGTGGATTTCCTAGAGACTCTACCCCATGCAACTTCCATGGCTTTTTATTGAATAGGAAAATGTATCCCTCCTTTTTGCTTTAATACTGTTGCCATGTAGCGTGTCTGTAAATTTAAGGCGAAAATTAAGACAGCACAAAGTTTATGCTTACACTTTAGAAAAATGTTTCCCACAATAATAATGTTCCTTTCATGCAATTTAAGATAAAAGCAAAATTCATAAATGCAAATAAAATTTATAAAATAATTCTTTAGTGCTTTTCAGATATAATTTACGGCTTTTTCATCCAGAATCACAAATATTCAGCCATGAAAAACATATTAACTTGTTTTATACAAATCTATGTGACCTCAGACAGGACTTTTTTAGCATTTTCCTGCTTTATCTGATCTCTCTTCAAGTTTCTTTATTTCATTCAAGAGAATATGTGATTACACTGCTAATGTAAACCTCATTATTTTAATTGAAAGCACTTCCACATTTTAAATGTTTTTATTTAATTTTTAACTGTATAGCAATATTTAAGAGTAGGAGTTCACTGTGTTGTTATCCTCCTTACAGTGAGGTAATTTTAGTTGATATTTAATGGTGCTAAAATTCTAAAAGAAGAAACCTGCTGTCCCTTTAGTTTAGGACTATAAAATTCAGAGGTAAATTGAAGTTCTGGTAAATCATCAATGTGAGAAACATGTCTGGATTTAGTAAGCTATAAAAAAAAGTCATATCCTAGTGGGAGTTTTCACACACTGTAGCTAATTTACTGCAATCAACTGATAGGGTAAAAATAAATAGTTGGCTTATTTACAGTACATTTACTGATCCCTATTTGTAGCAGCCATCCGGACATGAGGGGTCGAGTGCTGCAAAGTGAATATAAAGAGGGGTCCCGTGCAGAGCAGCTGCTTCAGCCGTTCTCTTCCGAACTGTCACCTCATTTAAGGCACATGCTGCAGCAGTCCCAGGCCAGCGGCTGCATGCAAGTGTTGGTTTGCATTTGCCCTGTGTTTTGAGATGCCTGTCAAAAACAAGAGCACTGTCAAAGTGGAAGATTTTGTTTGGAAAAGGGATTGTAATACCTTGTGCAGTGTGTCCGTATAATTATGATGATTCAAGATCTGTTTTTTAAAGGAGAAAGAAATGCAAACTCTTCTGTAAAATGAAACAACTATGAAAGATTACAACTTAATTGACTTCGAGGAGAGCAAGACATGGCCTTCATTTAACATCATAATGTGCTGAGCTAAACTCTTCTCATCCACTTGGATTTCTCTGCTGATTTCTGATGCTTCCCTTTTTTGTCTCCTGACAACCGCAAATCTAAGCATTTCTACAGAGTCACATTATTTTGAAATTGCAGAGTCAAATGCATTTTTAAAATTACTCTCTGACCCAAAGTGTTAGATAAAAGAAAGTACATAATCTATGATGTTTAAGGTATAGATTTACAAAAGGATTAGACAAGAATACAAAGTCTATTAACAGTGGGAAAAGTATTTTGATCAACTTTTTGACAAAAAGTTCCAAAAATCTAGTGAGATGTTTTTCTTGCAATTCACCTCCCTCAAAAATTCACAGTATATGGATAGCAGAAATTTTGTTGAAAGGCATCTAAGCTAAAAAATGGAAAATAAAAATCAAAAAATAGCTTTGAATGTACTTTAAATAGTTGTGAGAACTTTTCTTCATTTGTTGATTGGTTGTTTTCTTTTCCTTTCTTTTCTTTTCCTTTCTTTTCTTGGTTATTTTAGATGCTTAGTTCTTGGTATTTGGCAATTAAGGCAAATCCAAGCTGGATCTACTATTGGAATATCCCCAAAATAGACAAGATTTGGAACTAGAGTCACGATGTACATTCCCCACTAGCACGATGCCTGTTGAAGCAGCTAACACTCACTCGTGGTGCGAATACCCAACTTTAGTCGGCAGCTTCACAAAATCATCCGTGGTTACTAGACTAGGAATGTAAAGGCTTCAATCTGCACAGGGTGCGCGTGGGGTCTGGGGGCTGCTTGCTGCAGCATTTAAGGCTTCGCTGATGAGTCAAACTCCCCGTTTGCTCTGAAGGGAAGTACTGATCACTCCACAGTTATGTTGTTGAACATCAAACGGACAAGCCTTTCATAAACTCTAAATTGGAGTTCACGGTAAAAGAGAGCAGGAGCAATGTAAAAATGTTGAGCTTTTGGCTAGCTAGCATTGGCACTGACAGCTGGAACACTTTATTTTTCAGGACGTGTGTGTGTGTGTGTGTGTGTTTGAGGGGTTCCACTCATTTTTACAAGCTAGTTGATTCAGACCTGTAGGTAGTTCGGTAAGTTTTTCCTTGCAGTTTTTAAGCTCATCTTACATGGTCTCTTAACAAAATTGAAATGAGTCTAAACGAAGCCCTTCCTGAATGTAACATAGCTATAAAACAATGCGTTCTTTTCAGTTCTGGAAGGAAAAGGTAATGAAAGCCCCCTGATGCTGTGGCTACAAGCCTACAATCAAAAGGGGTCGCTTGAGTATAAAATGCAAGAAGGAGCACTAGGCAGCACAGCTAAGAGAAATGTCTTCAACCAGGGCCCTGTCTGCATCGTACCAGGCACAGAGCAGAGCAAAACTGGCTTCCTGCCCACCACTTAGTTTGATGTGTAATTCCCCAAACTCTCGCTATCCAGAGCCTGAAATGCTTTTACCTGCAAGTAAGAAACACCCAGAGCTTCTTTCTCAGGATTCTCTTTTCCAGTACTGTTGTCTGGGAAGCAGGCAGCATGTATCATGTGTGAGAAATTATACTTTGCTGAAATGTTGCCTTTTTAAGATATGCTAAGAAAGCTGAGAGCAATATTTACAAATAGCTTAAGTGTCACAACAATACACCCACCACTCAGGCTTCCATCGATTTTACTATAATAAGGGTTGTAATAAAGGATACCACTTTTAAGTATTCTGAAAGTAAGTATGCTATATACAGAAAAATAATTGGGAAAAAAATCTCTAAAATCTATATCAAAATAATTTTGCGGATTCTGCAATATCAGCTGTCAGGAAAAGCAACCACAGTCTCTCATGTCTAAGAACCAACTGGTTTCTTGCTGTTACTGCCTACCTTTCAATTTGCCCCATGTAAGTTTTTAATTTGCTCATAAAGCTCAAAACTCAGCTACTCTCTCTCTTTAAGAAAATAATAATAAGTTGCTCTAAATCAATTCAAGGTGTGCTATGACAAAGAACAGCATTACTTTTCACTTAGAATATACTTCAGCCCTGTACAGCAAGTGTTAAATTCTGCTGTCTGTTACATGAGTGTAAAGCTAGTATAATTCCACTGATGTAAAGGAGGCAGTTCAAATTTACATCAGTTTAAAGGAAAAGCCAGACCTTCTCCTGTGCATTTGAAATTCGCTCCATTATATTAATATTTTTGTTGTATGCAACTTCATGTTTCTAACATCTTCCGCAGAGAAGGTAAGAAGGGCATTCAAAACAAGCTAAACCTTTTTTCTTCTATCAACCTTTATTTCACTTGTTATTTTTAATGGAGTGTGGAATATGCCTGATATATTTGTAAGCCATCAGGGCCTGTTTCACCCACTGGTATCAATGAGTGGCACCGGGGGCGAATTTGCCTTAGTTTTGTTTCAGCAGGTTACTGTGCCTGTCGATCCACACAACTTAGACCTTGACAGAAACACAATCATGGTATATGGGTATATACAGAAGACATAGCTAAAGAATATTAGAAAGCATATACACAGAAGTGGATCATTCTTTCAGTCAACGAAAGCAAGGGACAAGAGAATTTTGCCCCAGCTTCCCAGCATGTTGTCCTGTTTTCTCCTAAAATGAATCTGTAGATTCAGTGACTTCTTGAATCCTTTTTCTCGTGCTGAGAATAGCCATTGTGAGGAGCAAAACCAGAACAGGCTGGTGATTTATCATTAAAAACACACCCCCTATGACTGAAGTGCTCTTTATATTTTTATATTCATAGGAATGCACAGACAGGCTTCCATCCCCCTGTGAAACTCATATCCATGGAAAACTTTTTTCCCCCCTGGAAAAAAGCAAGCAAAGTCCTGTAACAACTGCTTTACAATTATGTGTACAAACAGATTGACATATAGTTAGCAGAATGTCTAGAAGGAAATAGCACCTGCATGTACCAAAAAAAGCAGGCGGGAAATGTCCAGGGAAGTTCAGGGCAGAGTATTTGTTAAGATGAGCTAGAAAGCAGGGTAAGGTAGAAGGGATCTTCTGCATCCCTGTTTAGTATTAAATTTTCAGTCATGATGTGATTGTATTATTTTATCTCTGTGAATTTAGCACATTTGATGTATTGTTATGGCCTAATAAATGTAACAATAAATATCACATTTGTATTCAATTTGAGAAGCCTCCTTCCCTCCCTCACACCAGCAGCAATACATGTGATCCTACAAGGGTCTGACTGTAAATAATCTGGTTAAATACCAGGTTACTGATGCACTTAAAATATAGAGAGTCACAAAGACTAGTAAGATTCAAGCCCCCAGATGTCTCTTCTTGCCTCAGACAAAGCAGATGTCTTTGGCTTTGAAAGGCAGTGCATAATCTATTTTTGTTTGTTCAATAAAGAAACTGTATATTCACCATATCTATAGGGATTACTTTTTGTTATTTTCACAGAAATAATTTCAATGTTTATGAATTGTTGGATGACATTCCCTTTTACATTTTTAAATATGATATGCAGGGAAAATACTTCTAGTTCTAATCTTTTTATTTAGAATAGAAAAGCTATGTGTAATCGAGGAGATCGGATATGATATCTTTATTAAAGTGGCATATGTAGCTCTGTTACACTTAAAGGTCTGCCAGTATATCCATTAAGGAATCCATTTTTCAGACTTTTAACACTTCTCTATATTCATACCAGAGTGAAACTTGGCACTCAGGTTTATAGCCTAGGAGCAATTTGTGCTGCTATTTACAAATGTCTCTTGGTATTCATTTAAAAAAATGTTTTTCTATTAAATGCCTGAAGACCATTTAGTTATTTAAAATGCAAATGGGAATGGTATTAAAAAGAGCATTGCTGACTACTCTAAGAACTCCATGTTGTACCCTGGTAATAATTTGGTCATAAGAAGTTCATAATATTCAATCATTCAGGAATGAATGGCAAGTTAGGAGACAGGGCATTTTTTGGAGGTTGGAAAGCTTAGATGCCCCTGAAAGAATTACTACTTCCATTTATCAGTCAGCGAATGTGTGCTTTAAAAAATGTATACCCCCTCATTTGCATGCTATAATGTTCCAGTTGGCCTCACTATACTCAGGTAGATAGCTTTTTTAAAAAAGTATTTATTTATATAGTTCTGCAGTATATTTTAGTTTTGAATATGTTAATAGTCCTTTCTAGTAGCACAATGTTAATTATTTTATCTATTTGGGCTTCTTTTCTTTAGTAATTCTGCATGAGTATGCTATAATAGCAAGGCAAAACTTGATGCACATCAGCCTGAACTCGAGTCATATCTTTGCTACCTAATGCTTGGATGTAAATTTCCTATGATTTAATTCAAATATACATTTGGTTCCTTGTCTATACATTATCGTTTCTATTTGCTCTTTAAATAAAAGTTCAGTTCTTGTAAAATGAAAATAACTATCACTGCTTTATTCTGAAAACAAATATGGCTTTATCCTTAGCTGATGAAAATCAGCAGCTCATTTGCCTTTATACTAATTTACGTCAGCTGACAGGCTAACCTGTCATAATAAATAAAAGAAAAAGTTCTTAAATAATTTGAGAAAAGTTCCCCAAATAGTATCTATACCACTGATAACAAACTTCATTTGAAACAGAGATCTGTTACCGGTCTCTCATTTTAATTTCTTTTTTTTTTTTTTTTGACCATAAACTTAGGTAGGACAATGAATAGAATTGTAGTAACCACTTATCAGAGCAGGCTCCTTAATTTTATGTAAACTACTGTGGACTGAGCTGGAAGCACTGGAGCAAATGTTACAAATAAAAGAAATCCAAAGTCAAACATTCTTTATACCTCCAGGTCATTTTAGATTTCAGGGGTTTAGAAAAGCCCCATCAAGCTCCATTTAGAGTTCAGGAGTAATTCCTTAAAGCAGCTCTGTGCACAAAGTGATTCATAATGTAGATTTTCTGTTCAGTTTTTCTTGTAGTTTCTGTTCCTCAGCTGTGGGGATAAAAAAAAAAAAGGTATATCCTTTTTAAAAGTACCTTACTTTTCACTTCTTCAAACCTAATTTTTAGTCTTGGCTTCTGAGAAATCAAGGGCTATTTAGAATACAATAAAGAATAAAAGTGTGATCAATTGTAAGAAGTATTTCTGTGAAGTCTGAACAAAGTGGGAATCTGAATTGCAGCCCCAAGTATTTAAATAAGCTATTACAAAAGGAGTGCTAGGAACCATTATATTGCATGATTTCTTGTGAATAATAGAAACGCTCTCTATCAGGTATTTTTACTTAAATGGAATAAATGTTTGAGAGAGATGGTGTTCAGCCATTGTAACCTTTCACGCCACTACTCTTAGTATTGTTATAACTTCATCTATTAAAAATATGCTCTGCAGCTATTAAAAATATTCTAAAACTTAGAAAGAAGTGTAGTTTTTAGCCCCCATACATTCGTATCTTCGTCTTTTGGTAGTGTGTCATTTATGCTTTAATGACATCAGTGTAGAATTTCAGCATTCTTATACAGAAAATGCCTGTCATATACAAACAACATTATGGCACTTTTAGTATAATATGCCTATAGTAGTGCTATTATTTAATGGCGTGCTTTTATATTGCTCAAGTAAGTTTTTAAGTATAAATGCGTCTGCATCGTATACTGGGGCTGGCAAATGGAATCACTTGCTGTGAATAAGGTGAGCAGGGCTTTGTCTCTGCTTACGGTGGTCCTGGTGGAGCATCAGCGAAGCAAAAAGATGTGTCTCACATATTTGACTTTTATAAGAGCATAAGCAACCTGTGAGCCCCTGGTCATCACATGCCCTGTTTAAGTCTGGTGCTTTTCACTGATGAAACCTATTCGTTTCTCTTCGAGGTGCAGTGAATGGAGCTGATTTTGCTGAGGTGCCATTTAGGACCAGAAGTCTGTGTTGCTTGTTTGTGCGTATTCCAGAGGATATCCACAATCCTGTTGCTTTTACCCAAGGAAAGACCAGACTAAATCGTTTCTTGCATGTTCAAATTTAGATTAAGGGAATCGGCCCGAAGCCCATGTGACCCCGGTGCGGCTATGGAGGGTGCTGAGACTCAGGTGAGAACCGGGCTCCAATGGGGCCCAGCTGAAACACAAAATGAAAAACAAAAAGAAGAAAATGTTTCTTTGCAGAGGAGAGAAGTTATGAAAACCATGGCTGCCATTATTGATTTAATGCAGCAGTATGAAATTACAGTAAAACTAGGTAGTATTTATTGGGTTTGCTGAGAACTAGTCTCCCAAATACATGAATGCTTCCTCTCTGTGTAACATAACATTTTTTTTTTTACTAAATTTGTTCTAAATACCAGAAATATCTGGAAGTGAGATGTTGAAGGGAAAATAGGCTAGTAGAAAGGATTGTTTTGTGTGTTTTTTATGGCATGAAACAAAAAAATATATACTGCCTCTTTCTAGTAACGGGAACTTCATTTAAAATATTATTTTCCGATGTACAGGTTTATGAAAATCTTTTTATAATGCTGTTTCCTTGTTTTTGCGTTATATCTGCTCCTCCTTACTCTATATGGTCACTGCATAATCTCTGGAACAAACACAAGCAAAATGATTTTCTGCTTTCTTGCTACAACCTTTAACAATACTATTAAATTACATTTTTTTTCTTAATTTTAAATTTGAAAATACTAAATACAAGAAAGAAAATACTAAATACAAGAAATGCATGAATTTAAATTGAGTGAATATGCAAGGGTGAATATGCAAAACTTGAAAATATAGGGTAGGGGTATGTATCACATCAGAAGAGAATACATCCTTTAATAATGAAAACCTGTTTCACGTTGACTAATGCAGTTAGAGAACTTTGGGTTATTTAATTCCAATGGTCCAAACCCTCAAATGGAGTTAAATATCTCCTTGGTATTCTTTTGGTTATGATCTTGGGAAAGCGGAGCACTTCTAATTCTAGGGATGTCAGTCACAGTTGGTATCCACCACTTCAGGTCAGTCTTGGCGTCTTCTGGGGGAATCGTTGCTGGAATCTTAGTTATGCAAATATCAGGTCAAAAATCAGGCCTTTGGTCAATTTTTTTTTACAGGCTCTTTGAGTCTACAAAAAGACCCTGAAGTTTTGCCTTGAGATTGACATTAAATCTTGTGAAGATTTAGCACTGAATATTAATTGGGATATGTTTTACCACGTAAAACACGTTTATAGTAATTTATTTTCATTAACCAGTGGAGGAAAACTCACCAGCTACCATACAGTAAAAGTCCATTCTTTGTTTATATTAAATAATATAATACGATAGAATATATTATAACAGTGCAAGTCTGCAAGCTTAGGAAATAATTTCATAGACATTTGGAAGAAGACATGGGTTGTTCTGAACAAGCAGAGACACTTCAACCGAGATACTAGGATTCTGATCCCACAGCACTTTACAATTAGTTACTAACTACATACACAACATAAATAATAGCAGGTTTGGTAAATTTAAGCCCTCGTAAGCCCCTTCAAACATCATTATAGGTCTTGAAGCTGACCCAGGTGGGATTTGCAGGTGAATGGTAGCCCTTTGGTTGAAGTGCATCACCCAGTGCACACCTGCACGCGTGTTCAGAACAGAAAAGTCTCCTTTGTTTTGCTGCAGAGGCAGCCACAAAATGTCAAGATAACCTTAATTTATCCATTAAAAATGTAGGCCCATATTTAAGAGTCATCAGCAATAAAGGAAAATATACTGAATCATTTCAAGTGCATGCTAATCATTTAATGTAATAAATGGAGCAACTCTAATTATCTCCCGAGGAAATGATTTCACACTAAAACAATGGAAATGAAGAGGTTACTTTGGGAGCATTATATACAGCTGAAAATTACTCATGTGAATCTAGAGGATATTTCGAATAAATAGAAAGGAATGCTTCTGCCTTTTCAGTAATCATTTAATGCTATGAGAGAAACACTGAATGGTGGTAGAGATATTTAGCAATTTGCACGCAGCGAGGCTTTCACAGGTGCAGTTACACAACCAAACACTGTTCCTTTCCACCGAGACACTGGTTAGCACAAGATCAATGTCATAATTACAGGTCTTTAATGCAGAATAGGTGAACAGTGAACAATAAAATGAATATATTTGTCTTTCATATTTGTTAGTTCCAGTCTGCATTAGAATTTATAGATTTGTAATTGATAATACCCAGGAGTCTTTCCCTCAGGGACTCTGAGATTCTTTATTTTCTTAAGAGTAAATAAAAATCTTTTTGATTTTTTCCCCCAAAATTAAACCCCATGAAAGCTTGTTTTGGAAATTCAGCACAACAAAGCAGAAAATGAAAAACAAACTTTTGAATAAGATAAAAATTTCTCAGGGAGTGGGGTTGAAATTGAGTTTAGTGATTCAATCCACACCCTCCAAGGGAACCGATTTCACTGTAAGCTAAAATGTTTTGTTAAATTATGTACTTCGGTTGCTTGGGTGTTATGTCTCTCATGGAGAAGCACATGAAATGAGCACTATCCTCCTAGGCATTTTAAAAACACATCCACATTAAATAGAACACATATACAGTGCTTGAGCATACAGTCTTTTTAAACTAGATAACAAAATGATTTTGACTTGTTTTAAAATCTTTTCCCTTAAATGACTCTAAAGCTAAGAGTAAAAGATAGATAATGTGGACTGAAAAATTTCCCCCTTGCTTTCAGTTTAGTCGAGAATGGCACATTATAGGTACTTTTCTTTGTACAAGAATCACATCGAATGCCAGGAAAAATACGTCTGTTTTGGCTACATATTTAACAGCATGCTTTCCAGAACCAGCAATTTGTCTTTATTAATACATCCAGTGCGGCTTGTTTGTCCATTCTGGTGCCATGCTACGATAGATATTATTAGCGTCTGATTATTATTAAAATTAGGTAAGATACTTGAGAGTGCCGCTTTCATACGTAGCGAAAGATATGACCTAGTTCGGGACAAATTAATGCCCGACAATTCAAAAAGCATAAACAGGAGGATGTAACTTTTTGAAGGGCTGCATTTCCTTTAACGCTGATGTGCATTTCACGAGGGAATATTTATTTAGGCAATTGGGTAGGTACTGCCCATCGGGCACGAGCAAACAACTGCGATGAGGTCGGAACCTTCCTAATTGGAATCAACTGTAGCCGTCTTTGGAGGAATTTCTCGAAATGTCTGCCATTCAGGGCCGGCTTACCATAATATTCTCTGTGGAATAGTTGACCACAGGATTCTCATTCACAAACAGCCAGGTTAAACAGTTAAATGCTAGCAAATCCTGCAGAGCCCTGTGGGAAATTTCACTTTAATCCCAAACTTATAAGAGGACAATCAAAGCCCAAAGCCTGAGTAACAAATCTGATCCTCTGTTGCAATCTGCGTCCTCATGGGAAAGAGAGAGATGCTCCCTGTACAAGCCTGAGATGGATAAATACCTAAATGATGAGATAGATGGGGAATGCAGAAGAAGCGTCTGGCTTCAGCCATTCGCTTCCAATTTCACATTACATTGTGAAAGGCAATTCTTGTGCAGCTCGGGAGCAGCCAGTCCTGATTACTATAAGTTGAAGTGTGGCTTAAGGAATGATTAATGACAGTGTCAGGAGAAAACAAAGCACAATGAGAGTTATCTCTAATCCACCTGCTTGCAGATGCTATAGTAAGGGAATGAAAATGGCCCCGGCGAGCCCTGATAATAAAAAAATCAAAATAGAAAGGTGCAAAGCTGTAGATATGTATTAATCTGATATATAAAAACTAGGTTTTAGCTTGAATAAAGCATTAGGCATGAATGGAGCCCCATAGGTGATAGATATTAGAGCATAGTGGACTTCACATTGTCTGTATTTTTTAAATCAAACAGAACTGTTCCCTTCAGTATTGCCTTTGACATTAATAGGTTGGTATTTGAAAAGTCACAGTTCACTAGATGAGCAGGCTTGTGAGTTCAAGCTCATTAAACAAAACCTCTTTTTCTGTTGTTGTTTCAGACAGCGTGACACCACACCACCACCTTGTGGCCCCGCGCGGCAGCACGGGCGGCGGGGCGCGCAGGGCACGGTGCCGCCGCCGGGGCAGCCACAGGCGGGTGAAACCTCCTCGCCAGATCCCCTTTCTTCCCGAAGGGCCAACACGCTCCCAGCGTGGAGGGTTGGCCCTTTCCAAGGGCTCTGGAGAGCCACTTCAAGCGCCCCCAGGCCTCTCGGCTCTTGCCCAAGGCCGCAGCTCTGCCCCAAGTAAGAGGGTCCCTGCTCGCAGCCATGCCCGAGCGTGCAAGTTAAGGCAGCTTCCTTCCGCGAGATTTCAGCTGCTCGTTTTCTCTCCACGGCTGGTCTATCCATCTTTCCAAACTTCACGTCTGCTGGGAAATCTACCACAGCTTGTGGAGCAGGCTCAGAACTGGAAGCGCTCGCCATGTGGAACTGGCTCTCCCTTCCCGGTGCCGGGTCCTGTTCCTGGCTGGTTTAAAAGGCAGTGTTCGTATAGGAACTACGCGCTTGTTTTGGGAGTCTCGCTTACGGAAAAGCCGTCAGAGCCAGAACAGGGCTAGAAAGAAGAGTAGGGGGCCTTTTTGTTTACTAGAATTGTTCAAACACGGAACTCGCAGTAAGGTATCGTAAAACATCTCCGCTCTCCGAGAATCTAACATATTTTACTCTCAGGGAGACTTAGGTTCCTAAGTCATCCAAGAGACTGAAAATTTTAACTGTCACCATGCGAGAAAGGAGTGTAGTCTAAAAGAGAGTGGTGTTTGTGACCTGCCTGCGCATCAGATTTAAAGCCATTACCTCCTGCTGCCAACACCGAGGGAATGGCTTGGCCCCAATGAATCAGAATCAAAAGTCTCACTGATTTAACTGGGCCAGAATTTCATGCCAAAGGTTTCCCCCCTCCTTCTTCTTAATATAACCAGCAACAAGTTAAATGTTAATTCATATTTCATGGAAGTATTTTAATATTGAAAATCTAATGAAGATTTAGCACTCAGTTTTTAATGAGACTGACAAAACTGTTGAAAGAAAGCAAATACATTATTCTAATTAATACCAATTCATAAGTGCTCCTGATTTATATATTAAACAAAAAAAAGAAAGTGTCTTGTCATACACTAAAATTTATGTTGTATTCACCCATCATTTACTTGAAATCTTTTCTTTTTTTTTTTTCATGTGAAGGGTATGATGGAAGCTGCCATGTAGAATTGTACAGCTGCTGCACATGTTGTAAGTACTGTGATCACATCACCCGTACTTGCTGATGACGTGCCTCAAATCAATTCTATCCATGTGTCTTTGTCTCCACCTGACACCTCCTGCTATCATCATAATAATGCTGTATGGTTTAAAGCTTAAAGCTTTTGTATACTGTATTTTCTTAATAACACCAGGGAGCCAGACAGTCTCCCTGCTGTAAAGGCATATTGTTATAACCAGCCAAGGGCCTGCACTGAAGCGTTTTTGATCAAGGCATCAAATTTGGGTTAGTCCATTTTAGAACCTGACAAAAAAACGAGATCTGGGTCCATGTTTTGGGGTCCTATCTCTTCTCTAGGCATTAGGGTATCATTTATTCAAGCTAGTACTTGAAGGGGAGCAAAACAGAACAGAACAGAATAGAATAGGTTGTGAATGCATTTGGAAATGCTTTTACCTGTGTAACCAAGCAGAACAGGGGAATGAATTAACCAAGAGAAAATAGTCTTGTAACTACAGTGTTTTATATAGTCATGAAAGATGTTTGAGTTAAATTTGAAAAGTAATGTGTCAGCATCATTAGAGAGACATTTCATTCTGAACATACAATAGGTAGAAGATTCCTTTTGGAAAATTCCAGAATCATTTAAGGGTTAACTTCTATGCTAGCATCACAGTGTGGAAAATACGAAGGTATCATTGTCAAATGTTGTCTGGGAAGCTTTTATAGCCATCTCTCACATGCTTCTCCCCACTCCTCTACTTTCCTCTTCTTTGCAATAAATTTTTTCATTTCCTTCAACCTCATCCTTTCTTCCCATGACACTACTTTCTCTCTTGATTCCCAGTAACCTGGGGAACCTGAATGGGTTTTTTTTTTTAATTATTATGCTGAGCTTTCAGATGTCACCTCACAAGCATGCCACATTTATATATTCTGCTCTTCATACATGTTTTCTTTTTCCTCTTTTTTTTTTTAGTTTTCTTTTTCTCTATTTTAAGTCTGTCTTGCTTTCTTTAGAATGTGTGCACCTAGGGATTTTTAGTAGGATTCAATTCTAAATGCACAGTTCCTGAAAAACATTGAACCCTAGCTCCATACCCTCTAAGATCTGAAGGCAGCAGCTATCTCAGCAGAGATTTACAGACTATCACAAAATGTATTTCAACAGAAGCTCAGAATCCTGTTATGTGGCGTTAAAGGCAAGGGAGGAGAAAAGGTAGAGGATTAGAAGATCAAACTCCTAAAAAGGGGGTTCAGATTGATTTTGTGTACCTGGCTAAGATTTAAGCTTGCTCTTTCCAAGCTGTTTTTGTGCAAGCAGATTCATCTCTGAGCTGCTGGGGGTGACCTCTTTTATTCAGAAAGCTTCTTAAACAAGGATTTCAAAAGATTTTGCATGTGTGTTCTTTCTGGCCAAAACACATTCCACCCTGCAAAGTCAGAAACCAGCCAAAAGCAAGAATGAATAATTTACAAAGGGCAGCTGGCCTGGTTCTTGAAAAATCAAACTAAAATCTTGGCTCCAACCCTCCTTTAAGTGAGTAGATCCAAAGCCTGCCCTACAGGTCAAGACCTTCCTACATCTGTATCGCATATCTGCTTAAATTTCCCTTCTTTTACTGTGCATAGATGTGGGAGAAGGGATTCTTTTCCACTTTCTTCCTATTCCTAAATTGCATAGTGCTATTGATTCCATCAAAGTTACAACAGCCACTTTTGGATTAGAAAATACTCTTTAAGAGTGGGTGAATATTATTGAATATTAAATAGCTTATCAAGGACCCAGAGATTAGTGCCTGGTGAGGAGGTGCTTTAGAATAGCCTGTGTTAAAGCAGAGCTACCTTCTCCTCCTGTAAGACCATGTTACCCAAATTACGTGTGTGTAACTGCAGCGTCCTCGCCGCGCTGTCCCTGCTTGCAGGGATGTTGCCTGGGAGCTGCTTGGTAGTAACCATTGACTCATTAGTGTCACTGCTCTGGGTGGTGTGCCGAGATGAGAGATAACACGTTACCTCTTCATCGGTTAAAAATCCTCGCAGCTAATGTCAGCTAGCACCGACATCCCTCTTTAAATTACATGCTAGGCTTCATCACGTTGCTAGCACTGTTATTTAACAAAGATCTCTGTATATTTTCATATATCACATAGTGACTTTTAAGCCATCTCTTTTGACATACACTAACCTACAGCAAAATAAAGATTTCTCTGTAGATCTTAGCTAGACAGCAGAATAGTGAGCTCAGTTGTACTTATCTTAATCAACAATAATATTTATGTGCATGCTGCTCCTGCTGTGGCTGCATAAAGCAGTAGCAAAGAGCCATACAAAAATTTGGACATGGGATCACCACTCCACGGTGTCCAGTAGATGGTGAAACACAGTGTACCTCAATCCAAATTTGAGTACAATTTTTTTATAGCTTGAGGATTGTGTATGCTACCACTTGTGATGCAGTTATCCACTATTGCAGCATAATCGTCACAATTTGTATCCCACATCAGTAGTTGACCCACACACAGTTTAGGATGGGCTTAAAATCTTGGCCAGACGCGTGGTTTTCTTTAGCAATACCTCAGCAACATGTACAGAAACCGTGAACGCCAGCTAAGTGTCAATATAAGGCCTGGCATAATCCTCCAGGGAATAACCTGTATCAGTATAAACACATTTATGCTGATAACTGAGTCCATGCTGTAGCCCTTTGTGTGTTCACAAAAAAGAAGCTACATTTTTATGGAGTGAATGGAGGTGCATAGTCTGGAAAAGGCACAGAAACAGAGCATAAGATGAGAGTAGCTCAGATGCATTTAACATCTGCAAACAAAAATCAGTGTTCACTCAGATAAATGGATTTCCATGTGATGTTCCTTCCTCCTCTCTTTGTTAAGCGTGGAGCTCTTTTTTTTCCTTTTCCTTTTTTTTTTTTCTAAAGCTAGTGGTAGATCTGCTTCTGGCAGTATGTTATGTTCAACCATTAGTTTATTTTTTAAGACTAAGAAGAGATATTTCTACATTATAAATTATTTATAAACATAAGAACAAAGGGAGGCTGTCAGGGCTGCTGCTACTTTGAGAAAACAAAAAAAAAGACGATGAATTTATGAAGAATACAATTTTATGAAGGAAGGAGGGGGGGAACGCAACTACTAATTATTAACATTCATCTGCAGACAAAGACCTGAAAGGATAGGATTAGAGGGATACATTTACATCTGTCTGTCACAAAAAGAAATCTCATTAAAGGTTTACTAGACTGTCACAAAACTTCCTCTAATGTTAAACTTGAGGGTCTCATGAGGAAGAGGAATAGATCACTTTTGGCCCATTCAAAAATAAAGTGATAGTGAAAAACAAATACCATGAGCACTTAGATTTTTTGTAGCAGCTCCAGCTGAACCTCTTTAGGTGACACATGGGTTCATATGTCATTGAAAAACTTTTGCATGTCACTGCAAGTTTCAGTAGTTTCTGTTTACGCAGCCATGTGTACTTTGAGACACGATATGGCTGCCACAGCCATCACTTTGTGAATAGCATTCATCATCTGGACGCCTCTTTTCATCTATAAAAAGAAATCTGCAATAGGTTGCTTTGACAATTCAAGATGCTGAGCCACAGTTTCTCTCCTTTAAAGAAGCAGACATTAAGGTTAAATACATTAAAAGCACACAAAAATAAACACGCTGTGTATGTACAATATGTTGACAATAGCAAAACTTCAATATACTGCAGTTTTTGATCAAAGGCCTAAATCTGTAGAAAAGAAATCCGGAATATAACTAAAGCTGTCATTTTATTTTTCATAGCAAAGTAATTTGTATTGAACACACATCACTATGGAAAAATCTAGAACACTATTTCGTATTACTTGAGCCATTGCGTGTAGCCATATCAGGTAGGTATTCAGACAGCTGCTCTTATCTGAGCTATATTTTCTTCGTATTGTATTCTAGTACATTTTATTGCGATTTACGTGCTGGTTTGCTGAACATATGAAATGGCTTGCAAGGGAAAAAGTTTTCATCGAGAGCACTTTGTTAGGGATGTTCAAGCTCGCAGAGAAAAACGTTAAATTAAAAATCATCCAGATCAGTCTCATGTCAAATCAGGATGATTCTCTATGGTATAAAAGACAAATCCAGACTAGACCTTTGCAATTCAACTATTGCCAGTTTTAAGCATGTCTTTTCAGGTTTTGGATGGGATTCAAAGACCTAGAACAGTATCTCTGTTTTCACACACATTCATTTTTCCAAGATATTCTCCAGTCTGTATTTTCAAAGCTGACTGGTGATTATTGGTGTTTTCCTTCATATGTAAAAGTTGAGGTAGCGTAAAAAGACCTGGAATTCAGGGGCTGGTTCGTAAGCTCTGAAAAGTTTCAGCTCTCTAGGTGTCTCAGCTTGGGCACGCAAAAGCAGATGCATCCAAATGTAGGCCCATATGTTTGAGCATGTTGCACCACTATATATGCTCTCTCTGGCACTGCTCACGGCATACATTGCCTGCAGCCCTCCCACGCGCCTCCCTCTGCTCCGCTCCATTTAGGTCTGTGCACACACTTGAGACTGCAGGTAACCCGAATGAAAAAAGTATTTTTATTCACACAGCTCAAAAATGAGATGGTCAAGATTTGAGGCTACCCCATAGCTTCTCAGCATGCATATGCCCAGTGGATGTAGTATTCAGTTGCATACAAAGGGCACTGGAAATATAAAAATGATGGCTCATAAAACTGGAATTGTGTAAGCAGTAACAACAAAAAATTTTATTCTTAACATATCTATTTCATCATCCACATTTTCCTTCATCCAAAACTTCTCTTACTGCATGTAACTAGGTAATCCACCTGAGCTATAAAGGTAATAAAGCAAAACTAGCAGTGTAACTTTAGGAAACACCTTAATACATTTTTGAATGACTTTTTATAAAATAAAGCAAAACCACAGAGCAGTGTCCAGCAGAAAAACCCTTAAGATGCAAAAAATGAAACAGTGAAAATCCCTCAGGTATGTGAAACTGTAGATGTCGAAAGCATTTGGACTCTTACGGCCCTTTCTGATTCATGTATCTCTAGACAGCCTCTTTTGCAATTCTAGTTTGATTTTTTAGGGGACAAAAATTCTAGTTC
This sequence comes from Crypturellus undulatus, assembly GCA_013389825.1. Classification (NCBI taxonomy): domain Eukaryota; kingdom Metazoa; phylum Chordata; class Aves; order Tinamiformes; family Tinamidae; genus Crypturellus; species Crypturellus undulatus. Next base: position 731,775 of record VWPW01021686.1, on the reverse strand, counting down.
TTAGCAAAGGATGTTATTTTAGAGCTACAGAAGTGTTTTCTTTCCTGTGTTCCTTATCATATAGTGCCTTACCACTAATCATATTCTAAAGAACAGAAAAAAATGCAATCGTTTAATAGCAATTAAATTTTGTATCCTTACAGTTGGAAATCTATATTCTGTTACTCATAAAGCAGGCACGTGGAGGCAATTTAAGAAGGTAATGGTGACAGATTTGAAAGGAAGCATTAGAGCTGCAGTTGAATATTTACTGTTTCTATTGCACCTGTTTTCTATTATATATTTTTATATTTATCTATGTGTGTTTTTATACAAACACCCACTATATATATATATATATAGTATCTAGATATATGTCCAGTGTCTATGTAGAATCTAGGCACTGTAGTTTGAAAAAAAAGCTACTTATAATGGAGAATTTCAGCTAAATGTAAATTATTGCAATCAATGGCAATAAAAATTTGAAGAGTATAATATATTCTTGTGCACTGCTAATATGTGCTACTATTAGATATATTTCTAAAAGATGAAATTGTTGCACTTCAAACAAATTTTCTCCCTGTCTTAAAGCAGTTTATTATTCAAATCTTTTTATTTTTATCCACTAGGAAAACATGTAATATAGACAGGCAGGTAGCAAAATAATTGCTGAAGCTCATCAGAGGCAGGACTTTCATAAGAAAGTGATTGAACCTTAGCAAAGTTTGGGTTCTGCCTAGAGAAAGAACGATTTCCAAGTGCCTGTCCCTCCCCGGCTGTCTGGCAGGGCACGGTGTGCAGCTCCAGACCTTGCTTCCAGTTTGCAAGCAAGCTAAACCTTGCACCCCCACCTCACTCCTTGCCACATTAAAGCCTTATTCCATAGCAGTTAGTTACAATGAAAGAGTCCACAAACGCCATGCTGACCACAGCAGAGTTCACCGATTTCTGCCATGATGAAGCCTCCACAGCTATTGCTGTCGTAGTTTCTAACTCCTTTCAGCAATTACTCCTCATGCATGTCACCTGTAATTACATAAGCTGCATACTTGACCCTATTTCTTGCTCCATGCACTACGTTATTTTATGTACTGCATTCACAGAGATAAATTGTTGTGTGGAGATACTGAAGTGATGATGTTCCTAAATAGACACTCCAGGGTGTCGATAGGGGCAGCAAGTTGCCAATTTCTCTCATCTTTTAGAGATTTATGTACCCATGTAAGGAGAATAAACAATTCATTGCCAGTTTCTTTAAGAATCTGCTCTAAAAACACGTATTTGCCATTTGTGTTTGGCTTTGACCAAGCACACAAAAAAGTAAATGAGAATAGGTATAAAATTAGATGTAAGACCAAAGAGACCAGAAATAACTAGCAGAACACTGAAAGACTTCTACAAAATGAGGACGTAAGCATGGATCATACATATAAAACCAATATAAAACACAGGAGTGAGGCAGCTAGTGAAATACTCATTTTGAGTATTGGAGTTTGGATCCTGGGACTCTTCACAGATAGACACAGCCTGGTGAGGAGACCCTCTCCTTCGGAATTTGATACCTGACAATTTTTGTATCCCTTTAGCACAACATGGAGTGATCAGCCTCTGGTTTTGGTTACTTGTCAAATATTCTGGAAGGAAGGGATTAAAGACTTGATAGATTTTAAGCAGTTCAGAGATGTAAACATTTGAGTTGAGCATTTCTGCAAGTTCAAAAGCAAGGCAAGCTATGAGTGCAGATATAGACACTTGAAATATATTTTGGGATGGTAGTGGACAAATTAATATGGCACCCTTCTTGTTTTAGCAGTAATATTGCCTTTCCTGAAAAAGGAAAACAGGCTTTTCTGATACTTTCCAGAAGACTTGAAAATATTTAAATGTTTTATTTTGATTTTGTAGACACTGGCAATTCTAATGTCAATGTAGGATATTCAAAAAAATGCTCTCATACAAAAATAAATGAATTCAGTATAGTGTAGAGGAGTTCAAAATAGGTGATCAAAATTATTCTTTCTGGATGCATAATCTGCGGATTTATGAATAATTTGAATATGCAACCATATTGCAATTTCATTTTCCCTTAAAAATAGCTATATACTTGTTTGCATGTTAAATATCATTGTCTAGTTGTCTGTTGACTCTGTATTTCTGATTAGTATATCTTAAGTTGGGGGAAAATCTCCACAAGCTCGTTGGAAAGAAATCCAAGTACACGCAGATTTCCTTACACATCAGTCTCTATACTGAAAGCTTTAGGTGCCCTCTTTTGGCAAAACTTGGGAATTTCAAGTAGGCTTTGTTTTTAAAAACAGCCTGTGGAAGCATTGCAACCACTCTCTAAATTATGTGAATCCTATCATGAACATTAAACAAGTGAAATTTGCCTGCTAGAAAAAAATGGGGACTCACTTATCAAAGCCGTAGCAAATTTCTAGTTTCAACGGGTACAGTGCTGTAAAATGTTGAAAACATTTCCTTTAAGAATATACAGACACGAATGCAGCAATTTATCTTGTATCTCCGTGTTTGGCAATGTGGTTGTATGTGGTGTACTTCTATCCATATATTGGCTAACAAGAGCAGCAATGTTCTATGTAGTTTCCTTTTCTACTGGCTTCCCTTCTGCCTAGAGTCCTTAGCCTATTTCTACAAAGACAAAAGAAGCCACTTGCATTTCTTTTCCCTCAGCAACACTTGCCACAATGATATTTTGAAATGTCTTCAGAGTTGTTGGCATTTGTGTTATGTCAGAGGAACCTCAGATGTAGTTAATGAAGCAGTTAATGGTAGTTCTTAGGAATACATGATGTAATATCTACACCTTCTTCCACATTTTTCTGCCAAGTTATTAAGAAAATCCATAAGAATTGATAGTTTGGAGAACATTAGCAAGACAGCGTTTTTTCTTTAAATGTACTTCTCATAGCTAATAAAACATTACTGGTGCAAAAATGCCAAGGGGCCCTGGAAATACAGAATACAGCAAATACAGAAACTACAAGGAAGAGCTTTGCAATTTTGTGTTGGCTTTTATTTACTCTTCAGCCATGTTCTATATGTAAGTCAACCTCTATTTCTTTTGTGTAAATCAGCCTCTATTTCTCTGATCATAACAATACTGACCAAGAGAGAAGCGAATCAGCTTTTTACTTCCTCAACAGATAATCTGGCTAATCCCAATTTGATTTTCTCTTAGGGATACTTTAGTCAAAAATCTTCTTCAAAAACGTATGAAGTATTTAGCAGGGAGTGCTGATGGCTCGTGCCAGCTGTTTTCAGGACCTCCCAATAGAAGGAATGGTCTCTGTACCTGCTCATTGCTGTTAGTAGTATCTCCAAAATGATGAGCTGCAATTGCAACTCTAACTAGCTGGACAGTGGCAGAATATGGATGCCTGGAGCCTTGCAAATTTAACATCAACACTAGTGTTTGTGCAGACTTAGGGCAATAGGGCACATTGTCACATCAATTTTTAATCAGGGTTCTCCAATTAAATCAATGGACAGTACTGTTTAAAAGCCAGGAGTACAGTAAAACCCAGTAGTTGGCTCTAATCCATAGATTTAGAGGATAGTCAAGTTCAGGCTGATGGTAACTCAAGTAATGGAGGTTGCTTTCAAGTGTTTGCAGTCATTTAGCTCTCTCTAAAATGCAAAGTTTCAAGACTGTGCATCTGATGACAGTTAGACTCCATTTGTAAATACATTTCCTGTAATGTGGGATGCAATGTTTTATTCATAATGTGAGGAAGAGCAAGACAACATGAGGCAAAAGAAGCAGAGTTTTGTAAGCAAACTCTTACAGAAGAGTTTACTTACAAAGAAGAAATTTGTTTATAGTCACAAGTTGTTATTAAGAAATGTCCCACCGAGCAACTTCAGTACTTTTTTTATATAGTACAGTCATTGTATAGATTTGTTTCTTAGCAGACAATATTGTGGAAATTTTCACAGTATTTCCCATTTTCTTCATATTAATGAGGCAGAGAATGAGAGGACTATTATAAATATCAGAGCAATGTTACCTAGTTTGTTTTTTTTTTTTTTTTTTTTGCATGGGTTTATTCAAAAGAATTTCTGTTCATCTAGAAAACAAGGAATAGTCAAGAGATGACAAAGTTAAAGAAAGATTAATTGAACATGTTTCCTTTTAGATTCCAGAAATTCTAAAATTCTTGATAGGCTTCAGTTCAGTGCCAGAGATCTGAATCTATCAGTCCCATAGATGCAAGCAGGTTACAAGGAACAAAACCTCAGTACTTTTTGATGCACCTCTTCAAGAATGAGAGGACCTGAAGATCAGACCTGCTGATCTTCAGCTACTAGCAAAACTTAGCTTGACTTCATTGGAAGCAAGATTAGTTTTACTCATACTGGTTGGTGCTTTTAAAATGTTGTGCCTTGATTCATACTGAGTGCTAGACTGCATCACCCTTACTCCTTGCCCTCCGTAATTAAAGATTTAGCAGTGTTGGTAACTCCAACCATTCAACAATCTTGGTCAGCCACCCAAAGGTATGGGTGGCTGACCATTTTGGGAATTAAGTTTATACCATCAATACACGGTGCTAAGAGTTCACATTCTTCATCTGTTTTGGCAACTAGGAGGCCTAAAAGGACTTTTGCTTGTATGGATGAAAGCAAAGAGTGGCATTTAATTCACTATTCTTGAGATTTGACATTTTAATGAAAATACTAAATATCAAATCTGGGATTTGATGAAGTCCATGGGAATTTTAACATGATTTCTCACCAGATGAGATCACTTCTAATCCCCTAAGAAATGTGAGGGATTGACAAGGCTGGCAAGATTTTCTGAAGAAGACCTCTCTGAGGTTAAAGAGAAGAATTAGCTGCTGTTCTCTGCAGTTTCTTTGACCTGTCTGTACCAAAGCATGGGGTTCTGTAATGTATTTCAGTGGCTTACTATGAAGGAGCAGAATGCGCCTCCGACTCTATGTAGTTAGAGCAATAAATTTACCTAGAGGTGTGTTTTAGAGATTTAATATCTATTCATTATTTAGTGTCAGTAAGGCAAGATATTGTCACCTTGTATAAATAAATAATCGAAGTTGGGAAAGACAGCAATTTACCTAAAAGCCTGACTTACAAAGGTGATCAGAAAAGGATTACAGTCCTGAACTGTGACAGATCTGATAGATCAGAGCTCCATAGATCCCAATACTTTTCAATATTACCTCAGCATCACCATTTCAGAGTTTACATGCTCAACCAAAGCCCTCGTTCCAAAGCTTTTTGATGCCAAAATACTCCTACCCCTTCTCCAGTTTATCTTTTACCCTTTACAATCTTCTCATAAATCTCACATTTCTCATTGTTCCAAGTCTTTGAATATTATTAATCCCCTGTTCTTTCCTCAATCCCCTATTCTGTCTCTCAATCTCTTAGTCCAACCCTACTGCAAGCCTTCACCATTCTCCCAACTCTGTCAGCCTCATGTTCTGTCATCACTATTCAGCTGCAAGGAGATGAAGCAGCATCCTGCAGGCACAGAGAATTTCTGTCAGGAATATCCTAAAGTCGGACACAATAGGTACTTGTCAGAAGCCCAATCCAGGGCTCTAAAATACGGATGTATAGCAGTTACAGCTCAGAAGTAATGGGTGCATTACAAACCCTTCTTTTCAAAAAAATTTTGTGTTTTTTAGTCCCTTCTTTTTTTTTAGTTCCCTCCTTTACTGAGGGACTCCCTTAGTGTGTGCAGTGATTTGAGCTCCCACATCACTTCTGCTTACCCATCCTCAAACCTCAAAATCAATCCTGCTTTCCAGGTTCCACATCAGGTTTGCCCCCTGCCCCCATCCCTATGATGCAATTTTAGATCAAAGCCAGCAAAGAGGAATAGCCAACCTCTGAACAATCTGGCTATCCATCAGCTCTAGGAAACCCACATCCTTTGATTTGAATCAAATACAGAAGGATTTTGCACATCCTGCATGGCAGGATTGAGGGTTCTGGGTACTGGGCAGGCTATTATGTTTTTTTGTTTGTTTTTGAGAGGTTAGGAACATTCCTTAAATCTCAAATATTTCAACAGGCTTAGAAGATTGTTTTCCTCTCAGTTCTAATTAGACCATAGGTTCAGTGGAAATTGTAATAATTTCTGACTTTGAAAAATGTGATGTTTCATTGGCTTCAACAGTTAATCAATGATTGAATTCATTCAATAGAAGTTTACTTAAGTAAACCAGAAAACAGATGTTGTGTCTCGTTCATTTTGCTATATAGGTTCAGAGAGGTAATTACTACCAAAACTTGGAAATCCTAATCTGACAACTGAATTAAGTTTCTATGTGCATATATTATATATACCATCAAATGTTCAATAGTTGGAAATTAGACATTCTGGAGCTGGCCTAAGGGAACCTTTCAAGATATTGGAGATTTATGAGGGGTCAAAGATTACTTGCAAGTCTGACCTAAGTGCTTCATGTGAAATTAAAGGAAAGTAAGAAAACCATATTACATAGTATCAGAGGGGAATCATTGGAAAAAACAGAGCAAAGAAAATACTTGCCTGATGCTAAGATAAATTAGCAAAGGTGTTCTAGTTATGTAATTTTCTTTGTGATATCTGTCTGCTTGCATGATAAATTATTTTAGTTTCAAAATATGAGATCATAAGCAAGGTTACCAGGGACATTCAAGAGTAAATACTAAAGATTAAGAGCACAAAAATAAACAGTTCAATTTGTATGATTCAGTATCTGTATCAAGTCTGTGCTTATCACAGCCATGAAAAATTGATGTTCTGATGTAGTAATGGTGAGGGAGGGTCTTCTAGGAAAAGGGAAAACAAAACATTGTTTAGATGGGAAAACCCTTTGTTGCAAATCTGAGCTTATTAGAACAATGATTAATTTGAGATCCACATAAAAAGAATAGTTTGTGAGTTTTGATGTAGAACCTTTTTGTCAATCTAGAAACCCAAGTCTTTGCTTTATATGCAGCTTTAAAGTTGATTTCACTAGGTGTCTTCTGAACACATAAGTACATTTAGATCCCACTTGACAATTCTGCTGCTGCTGTGTGAGCCAAAATAGATCCTGTGCTTCTTTTTCTTTGCTATGTCATCTTGATAAGGGTGAATAAAAAGTGCTGTATTTCTGCCAATCTAATGAATAGATAAATGGAAGAAGACGAGTTTTCACATAGCTTTTTTAATATTCTGTATGTGGTCTGACCTATAATATTTTTAAAGGATTGTAGTTTTTACTGGAAGGAATCAAAAATCTGAGAAATTCACAGTAACATAGCACAACTTCCTGAATTAACACCAAGGTTTCATTGTCAGCTGCTGCTTAATCTTGTTTATCGAGACAGTCCTCTGATCCTGTTGAAACCTCAAGGAAAAGGACATTATCCAGAGTCTTAAATCATTCTGAGTAAACTCAAAGGAATTACATCATGGTGCTTGGTAAATCCTATGACCTTAACTCTTTCATTGCCTTAGGACGTTTCATCTCGGAAAGTACACTTACCTCAGTCTAGAGTGAAATACCACTTCATTTATGAATGGCATGGAGAAAGTTACCGTACGGGATAAGTGGCAGCTGTCAGTCCTCCTAAGAAGAATGTGTTTAGTTCATGCACATCTTCTCACGTGGTGAAACACCCCTCCTTAAGGTTATAAACAACAAAAGGCTCTGCTATGTCAAACAGTCTAGAAGTGCTCTTCCGTTACACTACAGACTTAAAATTTTCAATTTTTTTACATTGATAAAGATATGCATGATTAAAAGCTTACAATGTTTGGCTTTAATATTCAACCTGGAATCTAAGACTAGAAGAACAAGAGGTAACAAAAAAGTGGCAGTGGTTTATATTGTCATTAAATTGAAATAGTATCTCTGGAGAATGTCTAAAGGATCTGATATCCTATATGACACTAAATTTTAAAAAGTTATGCAAGGATTTGAAACAGAAAGTACATAATCTACCTGATAAATTTAGTGTTAATTTAGTGTTATTCCAGAGAATATACACAGGATCATCTGATAATCCAAGGTTTTGGGGTATTTTATTTTAACACTTGAGTATCTCCTGGCATGAATTACAAATTTCTGCAATTTTCGATGTGAGGCAAGTGCCGTGGCTGTCAACTTATGCACAGATGACTTCACAGGATTTTATGAGCAAAGGAAGAGTTGATGATACAGCTGTTGTAAGGAAAGGTCTGGGTTTCCAAATGGTCTGGATAACACTCGAATAACACCTGAGTAACAGTTGGCCGACCATGTGCCCACATCCTTCTGTAGGTTAGCTCTTCTTCAGCTCCTGTATCCCTCAGTACTGAATTACAAGTGAGGTGGAAGAGATTTACAAAATGAATTTACAATTTGCAGATCAACATATATCGAAATTGGGTTAGGATCCTTGAGCTATCATTAGAAGAGTTTATATTTATTGCACACTATTTCATTTAAGTAAAATATTAATTTTACTTTATAATTTTAATACTTCCCATGTATTTTATTCTCCTTGTTCCCTTAAACACAGAGCAGGGCAACTATTAAAGACTAAAAGATTAATAAAGATTAAAGACTAAAAGCAGCCTGTGGGAAATTCTGTCTGTTTTAAAAAGGTAGTGAGTGACTGTAAGCTGCTGTAAGGACAGAGCTGGCTTCATCCTCATAGATATGGCTGGATGGTTCAGGAAAAGTAATGTATTATACAGAGCTATGAATCTGTAAGTCACCAGTTAGAATCCTGCCCGGCTTAAACAGTTTCCAAGTGAACGATGCGCAATACCCTGCCCCACTCCCCACCGCCCTAGCAAATGATTTCGGGGGAGCTGCTTCCAGCTCCACTACTGCAATTCAAAATCCTGTTACACATTTTCAAGACAGACTATCTCCTGCTCAGCAGATGTAGCAGACTAGCAGTCTGGGTAGGATTGCTTAGTGAGACCTCCTGCAAGATTGGCCAGAATCACTGGACTTGTTCTAACTGCCAGCAATTCGGCTGTACTCTCATTGTCGGACCTCAGGCATGTAAAGAACTGTTGCTCTCGTAGGTTGATTTTACATTTGTGTAAGTTTTGAACTTCAGGACTTGAGAGGACTCCTCTCTTTCCTGTGTTCACCTCTACAGAAATCGCTAAAAGCAAAACTTAGTTTTGTGTTTTCACCACAGAGTGATGCAAGCAGCCTCGCCTGCAATTGTGTTCTACATTTTTTTGTTATTTGAATGGACTGAAAAACAGATTCTTGCCCAATCAAACCAGTTGCTCAGTATCCTTGTTAGCTGTTTGTTACAACTATTTGTGCTTGAAAACAACATACGATTTTCTTCTAGTTATTACACACAGTATGTTTCACAAGAGCAGTTGATTCCCTGAAAAACTTATAAACCAAGATTCCAGGGCCACAGTTGCATCCATGGAAATTAAAAACAGTGGGGATCAATAAAACTTTAGGATTCACCAAGATTAACTTAATTTTAAGATCAGAACATAGGACACAGAAGAAAATAGGAAATCCAGAAGAAAAATACATATTTAAGTGTACTGGCATTGAAAGATTTGAAGATCCTCTTGAAGGATTTGTCTTTTAAATGGAGAGAATTTTTGTTTGTTTTTTAATGGATCATTAGAATGATGATTCTAAAGTCATTAGATTTAAAAATTATTTAAGGTAGTTTAGAAAGTGCTGTATATTTTGCATGGTAAGGAAAAATATTCTACCTTTAGAGAGATTAGGTTAATAAAACAGTTTGTTTACCTTTTGTAGTAATTTAAGTAGGAGTTTGGATAGAATATTTATTAAAAGGTATAATATTAATTAAATATCAAATCTCTATTCAATACTTTTGAATTTTTGTAAATAAAAGATAGAATCCAGGAAAATACAGTTGTTTAGATTATGTCAGTCTTCCCCAGAATGAGATCACAGTATAATTGAATAAAATATATGTATCGTGAAAGCCATTAATTAGCCAGCATGTAATAGTTCACAAGACCTGTTAATATATGGGACTTCTGGGAGTCTTTTCAGATTGCAGCAATTGATTTTGTCTCAGAGCCAAGAAGTGGAGAGTGGTTTTAATATTTTTTTCCTCTTCCAGAAATATACCTGATAAATCTGGCAGTGGCTTTTCTTTCCTTACCCTCTGTTCCAATCAGGCCATAATTACTCTGGCATCAAGGTCAAGCAACTTGGCTAGCTCTGAAAGATATCAGCTGTTTTTCTCATGCTTGCTGAGCCTCTCTTAGACAAATTTTGCATTGTTTTATGTGTCAGTTTTATCATGAAACATCGTGCTGCCATCTGGGAAGAAAAACACCATGGTACAGGAGCAGCTGGTGAATGAGAATGGCCAAATAAACATTGGCACACACTCTGCCATTAGGTGTGATAAGAGGGCTGAGGCCAAGCCAAAAGAGACAGCCCCAAACTGCTGCTGCCATCCTTCACTGTCCCTTCCTCTCTTATCTCTATTTAAAAACACAGCTATCATTCATTTTAGAGAAGGGAAACCAAACGTAGCTATCAGGTGAAGGATGTGCCCTTCTGAAGCCTGGAAAACAGAGATATACAGAGTCAAAAGCATCTAAAGTGTCTTGCCAATTGACTGAGAGACTGGATACTTCTATTTTACTGGAAAAATAACACGAATGTTTTGCATTTCTATAATGACTCCTGTCATAAGAGTTCAAAGCACTTCAGATATAAATTAATTCTCAAAGTACTTTGAGGATGGCCAAGCAGACGCTTAGCTTCTTTTTCACAAACAAAGATATTGGGGCATAAAGAAACAAATACCTGAATTGCTCAGGATTGAAGGTGAAACTGAAGGTATTAATGTTAGGAGTAGATCTTCACTTTCCCAACTCCTATTCCTTAAACTCTACCAGTAGCCCAGCTTTCTTCACAGAGACTTGAAGGAGGTAATGTGCTTGCAAACAATATACATACCAAACATTTTCCCCCAGAAAGACAATATCATGCGGGATTATATTGTTATTTATTTTCTAAAAAGTTGAGTTACATTTGGGGAATCCCTTATATGCAGGCACCTTGCAAAGTAGCAAATACTGGAATTATATCCAACCATCCAATGGCACAAACTTTCTAAAACAGCTGTGTGTGGCAGGGAGGGTGATTCTTAACTCTTAGACACTGAATTTTTCCAAGGAGGATGTTGGGTATCAGCATATGTATGTTTGCATTTGCAGATTGCGTCAGTTGAGAATTTATTTACATTTGACACAAACTGGACACGTAAAGGCATGCAGGCATTACAGTGCCTATGTTCACCTATCAGCTAGTAGTTTTACTTAAAACTAGGAAGTTTTTCTGAAAATTAAAAGAAAAAAAAAGCCCTAGTAACTAACTAGCTTAATTTTTAGAAAGTGACAAAAAGTAACTCATCATGGTCTTAGCATCATCCTTCTTTTGTAAAGACGACCATGCCCAAGCTACATTAATGAACCATTTTGAAGCAATTTAAAATACTATTACCCTAAAGTGCTTGCTCTGCCTTAGTATCCCTCAGATTATTTCTGTGATTTCTGTTATTTCTTATTTCATTACTTCTGTTATTATAGAATTAATAGCAAAGATTAGTCCAATCCAAAATCACCACATTTTCCTTTCTTATGTCTTCTGTGCAACTTCAAAAGCCACAATTCAGGCTCTGCTCCTCCTGCTTTTAAGAGCAGGAGGAGTCATCATGCAGTCTGATCTCTTGCAGTAGCACAGGCCACAAAACTTCAGGTGATTCGTAAGGACATGGCGCAAAAACGGGAGTGGGAGATGGTTGGCTGTTGCCTCTCTGTGTGCTCTACTTAGCTGAATTCTATCTGCCTTTCTCTCTGAGGGCAGAGGGACCTGAGCTTTTTTATGTGTCTCTCCTCCTTCACTCAGTTCATATTTATGAACCTGGAACATGAAGCCTTTTCAAAACTGTGGGACAAGAAAGAACTTTGCGGATGGATGTGGTCTGCTGTCACATCAGCCCAGCTTCATTGGAAAACTAAGCTATCCACACAGCCATGGAAAGTGGGGACCATGTGTCACAAGACATGAACCGTGGTGCCACACCAGGCGATGTTTATCAGGTGGCCAGCTGGCATCTTATGGGTAAGAGCAATTCCTTTCCGCAAGAGATCTGTCCCACCATTCTTATTTTCCCAGAATGACTTCCTTTAGCCATGGAGAATGTGGATACTGCCAGATGTCAAAATTTTCCAACAAAAGAATAATAAATGAAGAGAAAAAATAAAAAGTGAAACATGCAAAAGTTAATGGAAGAGAAAGAAGACAAGATACAGTCTTTTTAAATAAATATATTTGATAAAATTAAAAAAAAATTCTAAATCACATTCCCAAGGCCTTTTCAGGTATTGTCATTGCATAAACAAGTTGGCAAATGTAAGCAACTTCAGATAGTAACTGAACACAAACCTGATGTGATAGTGAAATCTCAGCTATATGATATGACAGCATCAGGACACTGGACAGGGGAGAGGTTATGAGTGTGTTCTTGGAAAAACGATTCTGTGCTTTGAGAGCACGTGAGAAAGTGCTTAAGGTGCTGGGTGGGTGCTGGGAGATGCGCACTTAGCATGTTCTCGAGCTGCAATACCCACTGCACTCAGAATCACAGATCCACTGATTATTTGTGCTTGGCCTAGGAGAGCACAGACTAATGCAGATGTGTTGCAAATATGTGAAATGCAAGTGTCATGCTTGAGAAGGATCATGTGGGGCCAACAGAAGGAATATATGCTTCAGATACACGGCTATACAAGATATAGAATGGCAGACAAGACAGGTCACGGAAGAGAAGCAGTGCCTCTAAAGAGGAACAAGTACTCCAGAGGTTTGGATTCCATTTCAGTTTGGCACTAAACTGCTGAATGATCCTAGGCAAATCACCATGTCAGCATGGGTAGCTTCAGTTTTGTCATCTGTAAAACGAAGATGAGCTCAGTAACATCCTTGATAAATGCTATGATTAAAACATGCTTGGATATAGATTTTTTTTCTGATGAAAAGCTCTATGCAAGATCTGGATGTTACTGCTTATCTCACAAACCATTCAATGCATCTAATCTCCATGTCCATCTGGTGACAACATTGTTTCTACTATTGGCTCTTTGGTGAGCTGGCAACATGCTTTTCACACCAATTGTTAATCAAAATTCCAGCAAGTTATTTCATGGAAAAGTTCTGTTAAGGATAACCTTAACTTTAATATAGTGATGCATTGGGAATCAGAAAGGATGTAACAGTGTACAACTGCTCTCAGAAGTCTGCTATCAGTCTCCCATGGCCATAGCACGTCAACCATAACATTAAACATAAAATCTTCACTTGGTTCTGCAGCAACAGAAGATCCAAAAGATCCATCCATCCCATAGGGTAACTCAGAAATGGCTTATTGATCATGAGATCAGATCAGTCATGTGGTGCTGAAAAGCGCTTTAGAAAGAGTTCTTAAAAACAGAGCTAAGGGAAGGCATGTAAATGCATCCAGCATGGATAAATCTGCTTTTTTATTTCCTGCACATACATTCCACAGAGATACCTAGGGAGGAATGTCTGAGGAAGGAACTAATACTGATGGGGAAACAAACTAACTTCTGTAAGCGAAAAGTCTGCCCTTACAAAGCAGATGAACAGAGGCCCTTGCCTTTGCCGCCTGGTCCACCACAAAGGTGTAACAATTCTGCAGTCTGAGGCTTGTACAGGCGGGAAACCTACATATGGCAATTGCTTTGGGGGCTGTGTCTTGTGTAAATACATCCAACTTAGTTTGCTCCTGGTGTCTCAAGTAACAGTAAAAGTCTAGATGGAGCAAGTCTAGATGGGGCAGCACAGAAATCACTGGGGATTGTGAAAGTATCCAAATGAGCTAGATAAATATTAAAATGTTTCACAACCCTGTACATTATCTGATCTATGCTCTCAAAACCAGCATTTGCTGCGGTTGTTTTGCCCTAGTGCACGCTGGTGGTAAGTACTGGTGTGTTATATTCATCCTGTCCACAAGATGTCAATGCACCCTAAGAATTGCAGTGCACATATATGCTGGCTTTTACGTAGGATGAAGCCTCAAGTATTTGTGCATTTCTTGTGTTTTGTGTAAATGCAGAGCCTAGGCCACCACAGCCATGATTCTTACTGGGGCCACTAAGGAAATGTCACTACCAGTAGTAGCTTATAATAGTAATTGACATAGACCAGTAGGTCCTGCAAAAAGAATCTGAGGGAAGAGCTCTCCAGGAAGGGTCTCTGTGATTTGGTCTCCTGTTTGTCCTGTTTGGAAACGTGGAGGGATGCATTAGCATGTGGTAGGTAACAGTGTGCATGAGCCACAAAGAAAAAGATTTTAACTTAAGCATCATGCCTGAATTCCCAGATGGGAACTGCTTAGCACCTGAATTGCTGAGAGCGTGGGCAGGATGAGGCTGTATATATCAACAGCTGCCCTTCTGTACTGATATATTTCAGGGTGAAAAAGGATAAGAATTAGACTTACGGAAATTCATATTACTCCCTGTCTTTATTGAAAGTTTATTCTGCTCTCATTTTCCTTGAGACTATTGATAAAAAAACATGAATGTTCTGAATTAAAATCCACAGATAAGGAAAAGAAGTTGTTAACTTCTAATTGTAAAGGACTTCTGGGCTCCTCAATAAAGGCATCAGCGGGGTGCTAATTCCTATTATGTTTTATTGTGTTACACTTCTATTTGTATAATGAGAACAGAATTACCTATTTGTTATCTGAAGACTTGGTCCCTATTTGCCTTGATTAAGAGTTAGATGAGATGGCACAAGGTGCCTACTTTAGACTGCTTGAATTTTGACTTACATCAGCCAGCAAGACCTAGGTGTGCAGTCTGGTTTATCTGGAAAGGGAGAGGACAGGGTGGGTACTTTAACTGGCATTCCCCCAGGGAAGAGGCAGCCAGCATTTACGAGTGCGTTTCAGTAACACAGTAACTGCTGCCAGTTTGTCAGAAGCCAGCTTTTGCCTACTGCCTGTTCAGTTTTTCCATAGACCTTTAATATTTTCTTTCAAAAGAGGAGGATGGAAAATGAGCTGAATGCCACTTGTTACAACAGAGATGCTAAATTCGTCCTTTTTATAATCTTCTGGAGAAATATATATTTGCTTATAGCTAATTTTGAGTAATATAAACCACAATTCTAGCATTGTCATTTCCTCGCATTCTATGTAGACGGAGGCTGATCCTGTTCCCCCTTACCCCATAAATAAGTTTATGCTGTTGGTGGGATTAAAACAGCATAAAGTAAGTTTAGAATCAGCTTAATGTAATCTTGGGGGTTGTTAGTTGTGTTTTCCTGGGATAAATCTTGGGTAACATGCAGATTTATTTGCTGTTCTACTAACCAGAACAGAAAGAGACAGGGCCCTTTCCAAACTTGACATCCTTTCCTCAAAGCTACAAAAATGGTCCAAATATTATTATGATTTACTGCAATCAAAATTCACTTGTTAGTATCTTACAGGCAAATAATGTAGGAAGTGAAGATGTTTTCAGAGTTTGAGTTTGCCTGTTTGTTTTCTCTTTCTTAATTGTAAGCAGTAACATGTTCCAACTTTATTTTTTGTCTGAAGTATGTTTCATCAACTCAATATTATACCAATAAAAACTTACAGCATAAAATCAGAGAGAAAGAATTTGTATTTTATTACATGTCCATCTTGCCAAAGAAGGGCAGAAAAATATAAATGATGAAAACTGCAACTAGATACGGTGTGCAAGAAAAATGCAACTCCTTTTCCCCGTTATGAAAACAGCCTCTTTCAAGAACAGTGTGGACACAAAAATCAGGATTATGGGTCAAGATGTTCTTAAATGCCAGCTTTCACCTGCGGTATCTGATATATCAGATATCATATATTTATGTCTGGCCCTTTCTAGCACTTTTTTAAAATCAAATGTATGTCTGTTTTTTACAAGCTGGGATCTGGAGGCACTAGGCATTGAGAACCAAACATTTATAAAGGGTAAGTGTTACACTCCCAGCGCTAAAATATTTTGTTCTTTATTCTGACTTTAACAAGATTGGTGGGGCTGGCAAGACTGAAAACAGATTGGTTGTCACTTCAAGGTCTGCAAATACACTTTCGCACATAGCCCGCCTTCACCCTTGCACTTGCTGGTTGTGGCCACAGCTAGAAGTACCAAAAAGCCCAAATAAATGTGGTGGAAAATCTGTTTTAATAGCACATAATGGGAAAAACAAAAGATATAATATGAAATGGGAACGAAACTGGTTTTCTTTTGCATCTTCAATATGTCTCCCAGTATGTCTCATCCTGAGGTTTGGCAATCTCTCCTCGTTCTATGTCTCTCTTTCACTCTTTATCACTCTTGTTGCCCATGAAAATAAATTATGTCTTGTCTTTTTTTTTCTGCTGTGATAATTAAGCTGATTAATACTTAAACTGAAATAGTTAAGTACTATCCTTTGCAAGACACCATCTTTAGCATAAGGTGACAACTACTTGGCCAGCTAATTCTTTAGAGATGCATCAGCTACACTTCTTTCACATTTTCATGAATTTCATTTTTATATATGTATATTTATACATAACTTTTAAAGAATTATTTTTTCCTCAAATGAAAGCTAAAAGTCTAGAAAGCAGTTAAAACAACTGCTTTTATTCCTAATCTCATACAAGTATTTTTTTCTTCTTGTTTCTCAAGAATTTGCCTTTCCTTATACACACACCCCTACAAATGACACCTTTGTCAGTAAAAAGGAGGGTAATGCAGTTTGCTGCTTTCAAGAGCAAAACTATGTGGAATGCAAAAAAGAACCAGGAAAGCAAGCAACAACCTTAAAAAAAATCTCAGTTTTACACACAGTATAATACACCTAGAAGGACAGTTAAAATAAAGCTTGTATTTGTGACCAGTAGTCTATAGGTGACTTCCTCTTATCAAGAGAGGAAGCTTTAAGGAAGCTTTAAAGATGCACAGAGAGGCAAGGACAGTTTCAAACCCTCTTGTTTGACGGCTCCACAGGGCAGAGGCACACATGTTTTCACTTCCTTCCTGTAATAAATCATCAAGAGCTTTCTACTTAACAAAATACCTTCTGCACGCAGTGCCTGAATTGTGGTAATTAAAATGTTTATTCATTTCCATCAGACTGGTAGGGAAGACAGATCAATATAAAACATTTTGACCTGGGGCCTGTGAGATCCAGACTTTGTGTCTGTTCTGTACAAGACCTCAAACAAATCACTTGGACACAGACATCTTCAAAGATGCCTAAGAGCACCTATCAAACAACAGTTTTCTCTGTTTCAGGTAGCTGACCACCTTTGTGGATCCTGCTCTTAGTTTGGACATGGCTACATTGTCTTGTGATGGCAGTAGCCATGGCCAGATTTGCCTGACCTCATGTAGTGGTCACCATCTAGATACTTTTCCAGACTTTCTGTGTTCAGTGGAGAGAATTAGCCTTTGCAGGGTGTGCTGGCTCATGCCCTCAGAATGCCTATTTCTCTCCTCTAACTAGAAAGGAATCTTAGTCTTCATGGTAGCTACCTGAAATTGGGTGAGATGCTGAGGGCAGCAGATCCCAGAGTGTATCTAGAGGGTCCCCTTTAAATATGTAGCGTATGACCCAAGCGCTTTAGTAGTGTCTTGGTACAATCATGCAGGATGTCAGCAGTTGCTGGAAGAACCTATACAAGATCGCTATGAACACATGAGAAAAGAGACACTTTCATAAGCATTCTTTAAGAACAGAGTCTATAGAACTTGCATTGCACTGAAGTACTGAGGACAAATAACCAAAAGATAGAGAAGCTTAACTGCTGTCCTGTTCAAGGCCTTATTAAGGCCAGCTGAGATAGATGAGGCTGCTACTTGGGATTTTGTGGTTTTGTACATCACGATCTTCTGCGCAGAGTCTGCCAAGCACACTACAAAAGCGTTTCAAGCACTCGGGCATTCAGAATGTCACTTCAGATGCAGCTAAATTATTGCTGAGACTTTGAGCAAGTTAAAATCCACTGAGAGTTAAAATCTTTTCCAGCTTTCATTTTGCTGGTGTTTTGTTTTGTTTTGTTTTGTTTTTTTCTCTTCCCACCCCCAGCTTTTTTCCTCTAGAAGTTTTTCACATTAATGGAAAACAGTTCAACATGTAGGTAGTGATCCAGAACCATTATTAAACATCTGTTAAATCAGGCAAGGCCAGGAAAAACTTCAGCTGGATTGTAATTGTTCTTGAGAGGGTGAGCAAAGGAAGGGAGAAAGCACACAGAGCACAGGAGGCAGCCAAAGTCTGTTTGGATTGGGGGATTTTTTATTTCCTCCAGAATCATAGTTATTAGAAGGAAGCAAATGGCTGAGGTTCTCACCCCAGGAGGTGTACGACTGAATAAGATGGCTTATGTTCCACCACTCCCACACTGCCATTTTTTGATGTGCACACATATGAAGAGGGTTATGGAGAACACAATAGCTGTCCTAGCTACATAGTTTGACCTCTAAAATATCAACTTCTCCAAAGGGGCAATGCTACACTAGCTATCCCCTGGCTTGGAAATTGCTTTGATCTCTGTGGAAGGAAGGTATTAACTGTAGCATGTTGAGAAACAAGTTTTGATGAATCTTCCACCTGCACTTAAAGATGTTTCTGCCTCACACAGCCCATAGCATGCCCCTTCCAATGCTTACCACACTCAGCAGAGGGGAACATGTGCAGCCCATCCACAGAAAAAAAAGTTTGGGGTCCTAGGATAAACCACGGAGGAAAACTTACTTGAGGAGTCTAGGAGGAGCAGCTAGGATATTATATCATTTCTGCATATTAATTCTCCTAGCTTTGCTGCAGGAACAGTAACCACTGGCTGGAGAAGGCAGCTGGCAGCAGTAAGACCTTGACTCTAGAGCAACTCAGCTCTTACTAGTTTGACACTTCATTAACAGAAACTCCTATGAAATCTCCAAGCTCTATTACAGAGCCCTAAACGTTGCTTGCTTTCAGAATGGCACGCTCTGTTTCCAAGTGTGGAATCTGAATGAAACTATTGCAATATAAACCCCAAGTGTGCAGCTTCTCATTCAGAGGAGCAGGGGCAGAATGCTATCAGTCTGGCTGAATCTGTTCAAATAGAGTTGCCATCTGTTATTATAATGCCTTGTTATCTAATTAAAACAATATGACTGCATTACAACATTTTGAGTAGTACTTTTTTGGTAGACTGTTTCTGACTCTAAAAAAAATTACCATGCTGCCTGATTGCCTCTGCACCTGCTAATACAGATGCTGTAAAGAAATTGCAAGCATCTCCTTTATTAACTGTATGGTCAATAAGCTAGTTCTGAATCTGAAAATATTTCTCCATTTTAAATTCTCTCTGACTGACTATATCCAGTAGTCATTTCTCTGTTTTTTGAGGAAGTGAATAATTTGGTTACAAGGTAAGTTTCTGTCACACTTCTGTATGTATATGACCCATGGGTACTAAGGATGAAAGTAATCAAGGTGGGTGAAGTTATGCTTTTTTTTTTTTAAATAAGTACTTTTCACTTTTTAAAATGAAACTTTAACACATCTTAAGTGAAATGAGTTTTCATTTTGTTCCTATTTTTTAATCCTAAACTGATGATTACATGTATCTCTTGTTTATATCTCTAACTCACTATGGCAGAATTTTTGATTTTACTGAGTTGTGCATTTAATGTCTTCTGAAAGATGCAGATGAACAATCTACTTGGCATTATTTGAGTTTCCATTTTTACATCCTGTTTCTGGAAGATAAATAAAAGCAAACGTAAAATGGTACCAGCAACTGAAATCTGTGTTTATAAGAACAAAAACAACTATTGACTAAAGAATTACCATGATGACTAAGAGAGCAGGGCAAGTTTGTTAATCAAAGACTCTATTTTAGATCTCTAAAACACATTGACTATAATTCAATAAAATGTTCAGTTTGATAACTATAGAACTTTTATCAATATTAGACTAACAGTCTTTGAAAATATATTTTATAGCTGTTTACTTTTTTGCTTGTAAAGCTTTTAGTTTACAGAAGCTAGAATACTGTGTCAGATAGATAGGATTTCCTAGTTGCTATCCAGTCCTGAATGGCACCATGAACATGTAGCCCCTAGCTAAATCTAAACCAGTTTAAGGCACATTTACCTGTGTAGGTCCCTATGGGGTTGCAATGCCCACATTTGCCTGGGCACACCGGTGAACTACGTACCAATATAACACCTTGTTCTGTGAGTCCAAAACTGTATTTTACCACATCATATTAAGTATCAGTATTACTACTGTCATCAGTGCAGTTAGCCATGGCATTAGATCTGTATTCTGTACGAACCTTTTGCCATTTTGACTATCCGGAATGTACTCCGCACCCTGCTGTACTTCTGCTCCCTTTTTGTCACCTTTCAAGTTGCTCGGTGTTACCTTCATGATTTCACTATTCTGGCAGCAAGAGGAAAAGGAATTGAGTATTGATCATGCTCTATTCCCCATGCTCTGTCACTCAGCGCTCCTTCTGCTGATCTCCACAGAGCTGGAGAAGAACTACCCATCCGTATGGGATATATGAGCCCCAAGTAAAGATTGAATGAGGAAGGATTTGACAAATTACCTAATTTTCCAGTGCCATTTGGCAGTATAGTATCCTCCCAGCACTGACATCCTCCCCAGACAGATTTTGGCCTCAGTCAAATATGCTCAGATTAGTAAGGAGTAAGAAAATTCCCCATTTAGAATTAAGATACACTGTAGTGCCATGATATGTTATATTGAAAAGATTCAGATTATGTCAGCAACCACTAGTCCATTACAGCCTCTAAGCCTTGGTTACCTCGGCTTTATTTTTAAGATGCAAATTTGCTGTGTTTGTGTTTCTGCCCTCTCTTTCCCTGCTAATGATCTTCCGTACTAATGATCTTCTAAATATGGCCATCAGGACAGAGCAGACATTAAGTCTTGAGGGCTGTAGGCAGAAACAGGGCTCTAACTGGCACATGTGGAGTGATACCCAAGACCTAGATCCCTTCCCACTTAAAGAGGCTCTGGTTAACATTTGCGTCGATATACTTTTTTTGTACTTTGTATTACCAGCTAACAACTAGGCTGTTATAGCTTAGTGAGGACTGCAGACTTCCGAGGATTCTTAAACTTATGTGGAGTATGCTGAAATTTTTGGTATTTACAGGGAAAGTGTATTTTCCAAACCTTTGTGAAATCACTTTCAATGCCAAGAAAGATTTAAGAGAAGTCCTTTGATCTGGAGAGAAATGCAAAGAACTAAAGTAAAAACACGCTGTAATACACACCTGCAGCTCTGTTTTAATTTTGGAACCCAGTTGTCGTTCATTCTCCCAACAGATGAGAATGATGAACAGTAGGACCAAGAATATTATTTTCCTGCCTGCTAAACTCTTGGCTCCCTGGATAAGATGCACCTTTAAACAGTGTCCGCTAAAGAGAAAGAAAACAAACCAAATATCTATTTGAGATAAAGCTTTCTGTCTCCTGTCTGCACATCCCTTTTTGTTCATGCACACTCCTAGATGTTCCCTGAAACTCGTAATATTGATTATTAACTTGATTATTGATTATTAACTTGAAATTATTAACTTGAAATTTCCTGGCTAATGCTGCTGGTTGTACCATTAATCTTTAGTGCACTACAGTGCTTGTGAGAAGTCCATGATCTTGGTTGATCTTTCAGCAAACAAAGATACAAACTAGTCCTTTCTATTCAAACTGATTGTGCTTGCACATTTCTGAGAAAATTGAAGTTTGATTTGAGAACATTCCTTCTATAACATATAGTTAATGAAAATGTAAGGCAGACTTGAGGACAAACTTCATCCTTTTTTCCTCAGTTTTTTAGTTCCTCTCAGACTCTCTTCTATTCATACACTAGGAAACTTGCCATATTGCTTATGTAACCTACCAGGCCATACCAGCCTATTCTGGAAATCCAAATAATTGTCTTGTAAGCACCTCTGCTTCAAAGATAATAATCTGTTTTTTGTATGTCTCTTTTCCCTTTTATGAATTATCTCAAATCTAATTTCTCTCATCTAAACAGAAGGAATACCCTAAAATCTTGAATTCTCCCAAGAAAATGATCCAAGTTCTTTATTATCTCTTCTCCATCATTCTGCTTATGACAAGACATAAGATGATACCTCCTTTTTAAAGGAAAGGGACCTATAGACTAATTGAAAATGTCAAAAGCATTGTAAGAATAATAGTAGGCTTTTATGCTAAAGTAAATCTTTACAGCTCCATACACTTCAGAAGCAGCTACTTACACCACTTATGGCCTGCAGCATTTCAGAACTCTGTTTCGACTACTTCCATCATCACAACTGAATAAGGTTTGCAATTACTCTGCTACTTGCTTCCAAAGTGAAGTTGACCTCTCTGCTTATCCTCCTCTCTAACCGTGAGGAGATAGACTTGCCGCCCAGTGCTTTAATCCATACTCAGCCATACCACGTGCTGGTTGCATTCATGTGGTAAGTCAAAGGAGGGAAACATGGAAAGAAAATAGTTTTTCAAACTTGTAAGAAGTCAGGAAGAATTTCTGTCGTGAATTACTGTGTCTAGAATCTTAGGAGCTCATTTTTGAGGACTGTTGTTGTTACTTTCAAAGCATTTGTGAATGATGGCCCTGACATTGTTTTATCATTATGAAAAAAGAAAAAAAAGAAAAAGAAAAGAAAGAAACACAGTATTTGGCATTTCTGGTCAACCTGCACCTTCTGAATTTATATCTCCTAAATGAGAATCTCAGTTTCCTTTTGAAAGCAAAGAGTTCTGAGCCTGCATGGCTACACAGAAAACTTCAAAAATATTGAAATTTAACAGCTAAGAAACATAAAAACAAGCAAGAATAACACCTTGCTTATTTATGCATTTGTTTATTTGCAAGTGTAATAATAATTAAGCTGATTTCAAGGCACTTGGGAACATCTTGATTTTTAAATACTAAGTGCTGTTCTGTAAATAGGGAAGAACTTGTCCATTCTGTATGCTGGGCAACATCATGCTTAGAATTCCTCTCCCACACTCACCAGTGACACAGAGAATAAACATATTCTTCAGCCTCGCCAGATTCTGGGTTGCCTCATTATCAGTGAATCCAAGGCCTAGTAAAGAATTGGGAAAGGCCTGGAAGAGTCACGATTTACACTTATTCCCGATTTACACTTATTCCCAGTTTACACTCATCGATATTTACATTCATGATTACGTGAATAAATATCGATAATTACATGAATAAATATCGATGATTACACTCATCGATATTTAGCAAAGGGAATTATTTTATTCTTATTTCAATTTTCACAAATTTGTGATTTTTTCCCTTTTCCATAAATGCTGAAAACAAGAAAATATGATGAGATCAGAAAATGTTCATGGTTTTGAATGTAAAACAGTCTTAAAAATGTAGCTAGCTTACAAATCCATATGAAAACTTATATAAAAATTGTCTCATTGCTGTTGACATTGTGCATAGAAAACAATAATCTCATTAAAATTATTGACATACCCAATAACAAAAGTATTCCAGCAAGAAATTCATGCCTGAGAGAGCTTTAGGATAATCATATATTTTAAGACAACTTAAAAAAACCCTTACTTTTGTTTCTTATTGAAGCATCTTTAACTCTTCTGTGAATAATGTTTATGGTTCTTCTTCTCTTCAGAAACTGAGGGGGTCAGGCAGTAGCCCAGGCCATAACCAAGCAAGAAAAAGAAACACACACACATACCACAAAGAAATCACTGTTTGCTCTGTTTACTATTTTGAAAGCTAAGCTTATGGCAACAGTTACTTAAATGTAACCTGATGCTCAGAGCATCCTGTGAGGATTAAAGCAAAAGCAGTTTGAACAATAGCCCTTCCCTTGTCCCCACAGCTGCAGCGGAGCCGAGGGCTCTGAGCAAGCCTCCCTGGCCGCGCAGGCATTGACGCGGAGGGCAAGGACACTCCTGCAAACAAAGATGCACCGCTACCTACAGCACTGCTGCCCCTGGGCCAGTGGGCCACCCTCTGCCCCACAGTCTGACTCCTTATGGGTCTGGAGGTGTCTGTGTTGGAGGCGGAAGCGCAGCTGAGCCTACCGAAAGAGAAGAACTTTCTGCAGGTCTCTGTGTCTTACCCGCACGTTGGGGTGGGGTTGGGAGGAGTCAGAATGATGGTGAATAAGCAGGAAAGACTGAAGCAAACCTAACTGTCTAATGCCACCAAAGTGGGTTTTTCCAGCCATGCTTCCTCATTCTTACTTCACTCACGGTGGGAGAGAAATTCCCAAAGTCCCATTAGGCCTTTCCTTGCTTCCCTTTGCAGTCTGTCCTGAGCTGGTGTTCTCTGTATCCTCCAGTTCTAAAACAGCACTACAAGTAAGAGCACACTTAACACTTATAGTTTAGGCTGACCAGAGCTCCAAGCTGATCCCCAGCGAACTAGCTGTTAGTCTCAGGAGAAATTTAGTTTGTAAGTTAAGGCAATCAACACTCATGGCTGCACAAAGCCAAATGTTCAGTGTAGGTCCACTTCTGAACAGGTAGAGTCAGGACAAAAGAGAAAAGAAGCGTGTGGTGAATTACAAAATCAAACTGAAAATCCACTTCGGATGTGGGGACCGCCCACGCATTCTATAAAAGAGTAACCTCTTCTCTGTACTTGTACTCTGTTAGTACTTCACCCTTACCACTGTTGTCTTCATCACATCTCAATTAACAGCCTTTTGCAAGAACAGATTCAGAACATTTCTTCACAGATTACAAATACCTTTGAAACTAGATTGGCCTTGAGTTTCGTCAGAAATACAAAACTCAGCTACAGTTAGCAAACCTTTAAAGGAAATCCTGGTGAAAAGCTTGAGTGAACCTGGTCCTGTTTAGGCAGTCTCATTGAAACCACATGAAACCATGTGAAATTCAATGGTTTTAGCTGTGTTTTGCTTTGAACATTCAGTTCATTTAAACCCTAAATCTAAAAAGAAACCACAGCATTTGGCATCTGTATGAACTGACACTGGAAGTAGTCGGCCCTTGGTTTGAAATGGCTGAACTGAATACAGCCTTGTTGGTAACTCTGCTCCTTCTTTTTGCACATGAACAACTGAGAGTCAGCATGGTGCTTTGGTTTTGTTTTGGTTTGTCTTTTTTGTCTGAAATGGGGGATAGATTTGTGTTTATTTTGCTAGGTACAGTCAGACTTTAATTCCTTCCACCAACACAAATCCTGGAATCAAAAAAAAAGAGGTCAGAAGTAGCTCAGACCTGCTGGGGCTATGTGCATTAGCATGCCACACCACCAAAGTTGACAAGCCTTGTCCAGCCTCAGCTAGTTTGTACGATGCCTCGACTACCCTAAGACATCTCCTCAGCATTTGTGGCTCACCTGCCCTTGGCAACAAGATAGGAGCTTCTGACAAGTCTCAAAGTCTCCCTTGTCTTAGACTCTCTGATAAATGAAAATAATCACATATGTCTAAGCAAGTGCTTTTAGGTCTTTGGTTGAGGAATACTATATCTCTGAAATACAAAATTGATTATTTTATGAAATAAATTGCCAGTGCTGTTAATTGTAATCCCATGGGAATATTTTCAAAAGATTTCAAAAGATTATTCCTTAAAAGTGCGTCTTTTAGTTCATAGAATTTTTGCTATTGCTTGCTACAGCAATTTGCTATTGCTGTAAATTAACATTTTTGCTCAAAAACTAAGGCTAAGTGGTCACATTTTAACTTCTTAACACATTTATATATAAAGAGTGATGCCCTTTGGTTTTAGTTTAGTCCCTCATACAGAATCCAGTGGCAATTGCAGCAGTGACTCTTAGCTGTGCTAAGAGCCACTGTATAAGCATTTTGAATGCTCCGAACAAAGACTTTGTGCTGATTTTTAGCCCACAGCACCCTACTGGCCTAAAGATACCGTAAGCATCACTTAACCCAGCGGTGCAGCAGTGTTGCCTGGGGACGTGCAGGAAAAAGCTTCTGATTCTAGCAGTTCACTTAACCCAGCCTCTGGCACACTTCCTAGGGACACCAGGGAAGCACTGCTTTAGCTCCAGGAAACTTTTAACCCCTTTGGAAAAAACAAAACAAAGCAAAACCAAAACTCTGTTACTTCAAGATCCTTTTGCTTTCACTTGGGCTCTCCTCAAATTCATGTGAGATTCATTCCTAGCTACCAGTGCATCACTTACATGTGATAAATATATACTCAGGTCATTTAATTATGACACACTGTTTCTGGTTTTAAGCCAGCAAAGTGCTTAAGAACGTGCTTACCTTTTATGAAAGGTTAAGAACCAAAATCATGTGACTATTGCCTTAAGAACACAGCAAGCAAAACAACTGAAAGAAATCAGCAAGATATATACATCGAAAGTCAGGGCTCCATCTGCTCAGTGTTTCTGCAGCAGACAGCTTGGTACTAAAAAATCCAAGCTATGTGTTTGGTGTTGTTTTTGTGTTAATTTTCCAAAATGTATAATTGCAAAGGAAAAGAACCCTGAAGTTTAAAATCTAAAACCAGTGCTGTATGAATCGTCAGGGACTCCAAAACAATAGATAGGATTTCTGAATGGGATGCAAGCTCTGCAAGTGAACTATCCAAATTTCAAAGTTCGTCCTGGGAGAAGCTGCATGAATTCGGTAGCTCAGCTGTTAGAGAGTGAGCTGGTGTGTGACATGGGGCTTTGGCAGGACCTCATGTATTAGCCATGTTCTTGTCCTCTTGTGGTCTGAATTAATAACCATTCTGCTTAATTTAACCTACAAACCTCTCTTCTGCCCAAGCCTTAGGAAATACTCTGGCTATTTACCCTAAAGCAAGATCTGAATGGAATTTGTATAACTACATTATTTCAATATGTTCTAGCAACGCTGATTCATTTGTGATTTCTTGGCAAGACAATTATTCAAGAAAAGCCCTTAGTGTAATTATAGTTGTACAACATAAATATGTTTTTGCCATCATCATAACTTATTTTGCTTTCCAAAGCTATATGAACTATGTCTTCAAAATCATGTTCTGTTGCTATAATCTTGTCTACATGAAGAGGGATTATTGCTTTAGTTTCACCCACATAGATACCTCTAGCTTACAGAACAGCAAAGTTGGTGCAGAAGCTTCTGAGAAAATATGCCTTCGTCTCTGTGGATAATCAAGCAAGTAAGGAAATTTAAGAAGACATTTTGTTAAGATAGTCTGTTACCTAAACCTCTATCAGGTATTTTTTTCAACATGGTAGCAAACCAGTTCCCAATTAGCTACTCTCCCTCACACTGCAGTCCTGGATGCAGTTCATTTCTTAATGAGTAGGATAAGCACAGTAGCTCAGTGCCAGATTCCACTAGCAGGCACCACCTTAAATAGAATTTAAACACCGCAAATTTAAAGAAACTTTGGTAGAATTTAACAGCAAACACTATTCTCCAATAAGTGCTTCTCTTCCATCACCCAATTTATCATTTAAATATGTTGCTCATACAGCCTTTTCCTTAATCAAGACTCAGGAATGTGACAACATTCACTGTACTAAATTGTTTCAAGATATTAGATGTATAGGAATTTTTCTCAGCCTTTCTTTTCAAACAGAGATTAATAATGGTCTTGCTTATTTTTCCCATATTTTCCTTTGTTTGAGCATGTCTCAAACACTGTAGCGTCAGTTTATTGACAGCTACTATTGCAGAGCTACTGTGAGGATAGCCATAGTAAAACTAAATTAATGCCTTTCCCCATCTAAATCTCAACAGGTTCTGGTTTGGAGAAGTTTTATTAATGTAATTGTTTCCTTTACGCTATACTTCATTGCCTGATTGCAATCAGAAATGTTTTTCGAAATACCAGAAAAAATGTTATTTTATATTTCAGAGAACTGTCTCCATGTCAAAGCACTTCAAGGAAATGAATGATATAACCATTATGATAACTTTCTATCAAAGTTATCAAATCCTTGTTATTGAACCTAAGGTGACATAAGTCATTTGTGAGCAAGGCAGCAACTGAATCCATACCCTCAGACTCCTATGATCATAACACTTTCCCGTTCAAGAAAATTCATACCTACTTTGAAAGACCACAGATACTCAAATATTCAGCAGAAGATAAAATCAAAATATTAGATGCTTAGTAAAGCATCTCTCTGTTTCTCGAAGAAATATTCTTAAAACTATGTAAAACATTGATTTTTATATAGTCCGTATAATTTCCATTTCTTAAAATTAACTGCGGAACCAGTAGTGCAGTGCCACTGACAGAATAGTAGAAAATAGTACATTTATAACTGACAAGAGAATCTAGTGTTATATATATTAGTGGGAGAGCAAGACAATGCCATACCATACAGGAAAAATAAATCTATAGCATACACTAGAATGTATCACTTATTCTTTTCTAAAGTTAGGGATAACTTTTGCTCTGAGAAACCAGTGCTTGTCCTACATAGTCTTGCAATTTGACAACTTAAAAAACTTCAAAATCTATTTTTTCTTGTTATGAGAAAAAAAATATATTGGTATGCTCATAACATAAAAGTGCATAAAAATGAATTAGGTGAACATTTCACAAGATGTTTCTTGTTGGGTAATATTGGATTGGCTGTTATAGCCGGTAAGCTAAATCTCACTGCTATCACATCAGATAACTTGTGTTGTAAAACATGAGATATTCTTGCTAGGGGAAAAAAAATCTTAAATGGACAGAGTTCTGTCTCTAGACTTTATTCATGAAAAACCTTCTTCTCCAGGAGCTGAGTCATTTAGTGAATTATTATTCCAGCCACATTGCTCTCCGATGTAACACTAGCTAGAGACATCTTTTTCATGAGTGGGTTTTTTATACTTTTATTGAGCAGTCCACTGCCAGTTAGTTACAGTGCTTCTTGTGTTGTGTTTTTTTTTTTTAGTTGCATCTGTATAAAAATTGTTTCTTTTGGCTCATTTCTTCCCATTTCTTGCCAATCCCAAAGCGGATCTTTTCATGGCATCATGTGCTTTCCCTGGGATTGTCTATAAAAGCAATGGTAAAAATTTGTCACTAGGTGGAGCCTGAATCTTCAGCCTTTAAGGATTCTTTCTATTAATTTCCTGTCGCTTTAGGAGGGAGTTCCTCAGCCTTTCCAATCCTGTAGCTAGGCAACTTCTAAACCATTTGAGGTAAATTTCGTTGTATAATCTGTTGTATGTTATAAGTCCTAGTAGAAACCTTTTTTTTTTTAACATATTGAGTCATGTTTGCTGTGTGACTGCAGTTGGAGTATGATCAAAGGGGAAAGAATAAAGACTTTCCACATGTGGGCCTGTTATGTAGCTTGTATAGTAAATTGCTCCATGTTTGAATCTTCTAATGTTCTACCAGAAAAGCAGATTGATTGCAAAGAAAATATGGCAGTGCTATTAAGGGAAGACAATTTCATATTATTGTCATGCTGTGGACGGTAATTACCCAAGTCTGCTCTCTCATAGGCTGGTAGACCGATAGATGATATCACAGCCATACAGCTACACCCAGTGGCACACAGCTGGGGCTTCATCTAATCAACACAAACTGCCCTTATGTCCTAATACATTTAATGTGCAGTAAGAAAATATTTCCTTTATGCTGCAAGCTGCGCCAGCTCAGCAAGCTGTTGGAAATCCGCGGCTTCACATATGGTAGCGTGACATCTCCTCTTCCGGTGCCACATGGAGTGGAGGAGGAGCTGCCTTATGCTAGCTGAGAACTCTGTTGTGGCAGCAACTTGACCTCCCTGGGGAATAGGGAAATCTCCCCTGCTTGCTGCAAGCCTCACTAGGCTACTGACATCTCCTTTCCTATCAGGAAACCTTTCTTCACGTACTCTCTTCAGACACAGGGCAAGGATTTGAGGCTAAAGATTGTCCAAGAGGACCTCGTTAGAGTTCTTAATTTCTGTCACTTCTATGTAGGATGAGTCTTTTGACCTTTTAATACTACTGAAAATTTATGGACAACTTTTAAGAAGCACCTTTTATTTTTAGAGTATTGCATGATACACTGCATTAGATTAGGGCTGAAGCCCAGAATGTCCTGCTACATTACCCCCAGGTAATTAAATGGGGCTAATATTACTCCCAAGGAAGACTTCTCCAGGTAGGCTTCAGAATAAGGAAGCAGGTAAATGCAAAGGGCTGAAATCCAACTGACACAGAGCAGAAAGTATCCCCTAAACAGGGAGAGAGTAGGAAAACTTTTTTTTTTCTCAGAACAAAGCCAGCCTGTTTGTGTATTTGTTTCAAAGGCTAGCCTTTAACATAATAAGAAATAGATTGGACTACTCAGATGGGGAAATTCTGATAGTAAAGAGATAACAGAGATGGTGGTGAGAAAGGAGTGCCTGGAATTCTGTAGTGTTGATGCAAGCTTTAGGGGTCATACTTTTGTAGAATAAAAACATTGCAGGAGTCAAGCTTGTAATTAAAAGGTTTTTATCTAATAAAAACTGACCTGAAAGGGAAGCAACTCAAGCTACCAGGCAACGATTTGCAATGGATCAAGACAAAACTAGATAGTGCCTATCTCTGGGGAGGAAGCTCTGTTGATCTGGCAACAGATAAATTGATTCTCAGTGTCCTTTTATATCTTTGACCACTCCCTTTACCCTGTCAACCATTCAGTTAGAGAGTAAAATCCCTAGTTCTTGCAGTAGCAGACTAAGGTACGTGTTCTGCAGAATCTTCTTTATAAATGTGTCCCAGCTGAACTGGAATTTAGTCTATTCTTGAAACATGTAAGTGTACAAGTGAGTTAAATCTTCATGAACTGCTCTTTTCTGCACATGCGTTTTTTAAAACTTTACAGAAGTTACTGTCATTACAAACTGACATTTCACCATGATTTTCTAATTTCTCTAATTTAATGGTTAAACTGATACCACTTTTGAGTAACAAATCTGACCCATCTGCATGATTTGCTCTAACACCAAAGGCCAACAGATGACAGTGCTCTTGAGATTAGACTTGTGAAAACAAGGACCTTTTTCATCTTCTGTAGTATACTTATTGAGCTCTGATATGGTATCAATTAAGTATCAGTGCTGCTCTTAATCACCACAAGATCTGGCACAGAGCATTTGATGCATTCAATGCATAGTGCTTAAGATAATTAAGTAGCTACCTTTTTAAAATAAGTAAATATTTCAGCCTGCAAGAAACATTTTGTTATAAACAGACAAAGGCAACAGTATATATGGCTGCTTAAAATCCTACCACTTTACAGAAGAGCAATTGCTTTAGAAGTTACTTTAGAAGTTATTAAAGCAGCTGGACTCTTTCACAAGCCCAACAATAGTACATACAGTAAGTTTCAGATGTATCAAATTACTTTGAAATGGGGTAGATTTTCCTGACACAAATCCTGACTCTAGTTTGAGCGGCAGAATTAGAAAGTACAGGTTATGAAATGCGCATTTACAGATACGGACATATCAAATATTTTCAAGATTTCACATATTTTTCCACTTCTGCTTTCAGTATTTTGCCCCTCTTAATGTTTGGTCACAGGAGGAGATGAGTACATCTAGTTAACATTAATTATCTTCATTCAAGTTTATCATAAGGTCATCTGGCACCTGTTTCTTAAATCAGTTGCAACAATCTTAACATAATTTATCATTAAGTGCATGCCTGAATTGCTTGAATATGCTGTACACTCTTTTGAGTTAAGTATGAATAGCTCTACTAGAAAACCAGTTATTAAATTTAGGAAGACAATTTTCAGCACTCTGTAGTTAAGTATGAAAACATTCACAATTCAGATAGTAAATGGCAGTTGCAGCATTTTATTCATGTTGTAAACATAGTCACTTCTTGGCTATCTTGAATATATAACCTAACAGCAGTATACATGAATATATAACCTAACAGCTCTTCCCTGGAGTCTTAGTCGTCAGATTTTGGTAGATCTGTTTATCTATAAGCTAACTTTGCTATTCTGTGGATATGCAGATTAAAGTGAAACCTTCCTCCTTCTGTCCTTCTTCAGAGTCGCTTCAGCTCCAGTCACCTTTTCACCTGTTCTTTTAACTCTCTCCTATTGACTCCACATGTCTTCCCATTTAAAAAAAAAAGACAAAAAAAAAAAAATCTTTCTTTTCTTCTTCCTTTGGCCTAACTTCTCCCTATAGTCTTTCAACACTTCTGTTGTTTTCTCTCCCTTGTGTCAAACAGAAATCTGATACCTAATTTTCTCTTCCGATTCCCTACCTCATCCAATGACTGCATCCCACCTCCTTCCCATCCTACTCCCAGCATATTCCCACCTCATGTATTTCTCCCCTTCTCTTTCAGTGTCTTCTACACCAGTTATGAGTGTATCTCACATCCAAAACAAAGGAGTCTGGATCCCAGTTTCCTGCTCACTGTTCACTGTCCTTCATTTGATCAATAAATCCAACAAATATTCTGGTTTATGTTACATTTAAACAATTGATGACTTTTTCTTCCTATTCTGCGCTAGAACTTCTCTGGTTTGTCTTACACAGCACTCTGATGAAACTGCAGCTAGATAAGCCTGTACTCACATCCTCCTAGGTAAATCTCAGGATTGCTATTCCAACTTCATTCTCTGTGGCTTGTTGGCAATTTTGGATGACATCACCCATGTGTGATATCCTGTCCTCTTTTTGCCTTGTTGACACATTCATGTCTCATCCATGTCTCGACAAGCTGAGCTGCATGTTCTTAAAAGATTCTTCACATTCAACAGTCTTTCCAATATTCACTTCCTCCTCTTTTTGCACCTTAATAGCAGTCTAATCCACAAGCACAAATTCAAACACTTTGCCATGTTGATTATATATACTGATTACCTGGTTATTTATTATAAGGTTATTTCTTAACCTATCTGAAATTTCAGTGAGACGTGGACGCTTAGCAGCTCAGCAGCATTCAGACTAAACCAGAATTTATTATTCCTTCCCCACAGTCTTCCTCACTACTTCCTTTGTCATTCACTCTGAGCAATCCCACATCCTGCTTATTGTTCAAGCTGCTAACTTGAGCATTTCTTTTCAATTCTGTCTTCATATTAGTGCAGTGTTTAGGTTTAGTTCATTCCTTCTGTGTAACTCATCTTGTCTGTCTATCCACACAACACAAACCCTTGCCCATACTCTTTTCATCATCTTGCTGTTTACATCTGTCTCTCATGCTTCTTCCTATGCATATTTTTTGTAGTTCAGTACCAACTCAAACTATTTGTATGTATTTTTCAGGCCTTTCATAAGCTGTCTCACAATGTGAGGATACGAGATCCCGCCTGTAACTGGTCTAGGGCATTAGCTTCTGTTTGTTTCATAAATACCTTAAACATATTTACGTGTTGTGCTTTATCTCATGCTGCTTCTCAGGCTTGAGAGGATGTCCTCATGACCATCCACATATGGTCATATATGTTAATATAGTGGCCTCTTTCAAAACTAGGAAAGATGTGATGTGATTAGGTGACTGATAGCCTGAAACTACCATCTGTCTGACAAATAATTTCACTCATAATTCCATTACCTCTTATTCTAGCTTTACATTGTAGGCTGGGCAAAAGTAGAGGGTTAGTTTTGTGTCTGAACAGCATCAAGCACAGCTGAGGCACGTTCTTTGACCAGGACTCAGTGACAATAATGCAAGTAGTTTTGGTAATGTAGTTTATTCCTGAAAGCTCTCTCTCAAGCCTAATTCTGTCTCCTTTTGAGGCACTATCTGCCATAAATATAAATGGAAATTGGAGTTTTCAAATGGTGGCTTAGGAAATAGATCTTGTTTTGAGAAATGAAAGGAAAAAGCATCAATTTTGTTGTGTTTTTATATCTCTGTTCTGCATATTTGAATTTGCATGGCTGCAGAGGAAGTTTAGCTTCCTCTGTATTTCCTGTGGTGCTGGTATCTCAAAGTGCATAGAGTGGCAGAGCCAACCAAGCAAAATACAGTGGGAAGAGGGACAGTTAGAAGTTGATGTAGCTTGCTGTGGGAAAAAATATTTAAATTGATTGTTTTCTGAGATTTTTTATATCACATACATATTCTAAACACTGTTTTGATAGAGTATTTGTTGAAGTACTGTTTTGCAAGTTAATACAACAAATTTTGTGTTTATATTTACAAGCGTTAGTTACACAATCTGATCTCCTACAGTCAACTGTCCTGTCATCTGTAGAACCAATCATTTTGAGTGCAAATTATCACATGCTCTCAATAAGATACATATGAATAATGGTTCACCAAGTATTTATAAAAAAGCATTCAGAGCAGAATTTTAAGCAATGACTACTATGAAAAATTGCAGTTTATCTGCAAGCTAAGAAAATCAGAGATTGAATATATGCATACATATATACATTCATATGGTTTGCATATTGTTTTTTGGCTAAAGATGTTGCATTTCTGAGAAATAAGAATAAACTCATCATTTTTTCCAGGTGGATTTAAGCATGACATATTATGTTATGACATGCTAAAGATTTCCATTTTAAGCATTGTAAATATGGAAAATCCATTATAATTTTTATTTATTTATCTGTGATTACAAGACAACCTAGAATGATTTTTTTTTCTTTCAAAGAAGAACAAAAATACCTCACATCATTCTCCTAGGCTGTGTTTATGTCAGAGCTGCTCAAAACGCATACTGCATTTTCCAACATTTGGGCTCTTCACATTTTTAAACCAGGGACCTTTTGCATTTGTTAACCACCAACAGAATGTGCTTTGGGAAAGCCGGATCTTGCAGATACCATGGAATTGGCAGGCCCTGTGGCAGAAAGGTGTAGCTTGGAGTCAGCTGCCTTAGAATTGCTCCTCCACCATCTTTCCACACTGTTATCCCTAGAACTGAATATGGGAGTGAGTAGAAAACAAAACCATTGCTTGTTTAATCTATGATTCAGAATCCAAACTCTCATTTAGATGTCATATTTCTTTCATATCCCATGCTTTCTTTTAAAATATTTTCAAATGGTAGATTTTGAAAATAAATAAACAAATGAAATCATGCCCAGAAATTGCCAGGCTCCATAATTTTAGGCACTGAAAACTTTAATGTGGTTAAGGGACCCGGTGGAAATTAATAGCTGGTCGGGGAGCTTCCAGAGGAGAACCAGTATTCTAGGCTAAATTTTGATTGCAAAATCAGAAGCGCTGTAAGTGGGATTTAGTAGAAAGGACAAATGCCTTAAATATAAAGGTCATATCTATTAATCATCTTCATTATAGTCAAACAAGAAGTCACTGTGGTAAATTCTCCTATGTGAGAAGACACTTTGATTTAGTTTAAAATCTTAGGGGAAACTTTATAAATTTCTAAGAATGAATGTAAGTGTTCTATTTCTGGAGGGATTTTCAAGCATTTAGGTGCATTATAGTGAAGGAATGGAGGAACAGGCTGCATCTTCCTTCATATAGAAATCTGGAACAATCTTTTCATGTTCCAAAAATGATGAAGTACTTCTTGGCACTCAAGTATATGACATTCTTAAAAGACTGATTGAAATTAGGTTTTCTTTTCTGTCAGTGCAACACTAAATAGTTGTTCATTGCGGAGTATAAGGAATTTTTTTCCAAGTTCACCTCAAGTGCATACTGAAAACCCAAGGTCTATCCGTACTAACTAGTTCTCAAAATGTTTTCTCCCAACTCAGGTAACTTTTAGAAACCAAATAGTCTGATGTTTATCAGAAACTATTTCAGTTTGATATTCAGCCAGTTTTACGCTGCCATTGATTAAAAGCACAAGAAAATCAGATGATGTGCCCTGGGGTACACATGAGTTATTAACTTTGCTGGGATTTCACCCAGGGAAATTTCTGCGTGATAGTCTTTTGCTTTTACCAGGAAACCATATGGCATATTTAAATGCTATGTATACAGTCTGTTTATCAGGGAGATCTCACACGACGGGAATCGTCTCGACTGAGATGATTTACTTATAAAATTGAAATAGACAGTCTTTGCATAAATGCCATCTGAAAAATTATCTACAATTTTTATTATTCCAGCAAATTAATTTAGGTTGCCAGGATATCTTATGATGCCCTTACTATTCTTTAGAAATGTCTTAACAACTTTGGAATGAGATTAAAAAGGATAAAAAAATTATATGATAAAACTTAGATTGAGTAAAATAAAGCTGTGATGAAACCAGAACATTTACATTAGAAGTGGTGAAATCTATGCTTAAATTTATTTAAAGTGTATTGGTTTAATTAAATTATTTTTTCTGTTACGTAAATATATTGTAGAAATATGGCAATGGAGAGACATGTACACTGCTCACCATATAATGATATTAGACCAGTCCACAAATGCAGCTTTTAATACACTGCTGTTACGATATTTCCACAGTTCTTCCCCCAAGGTAGTGGTGGACTAGGCTCTTGGGTTACAATTAACTCCAATCAAGGACATACATATTAACAGAGTCTTAAAATTTTGTTGGTGAATTTACACTCATGGCTTCCCTAGTTCTATAAGCAGTAGAGATGTTACACTTAGGGGAGAGGAATGAGCGTGTTGGTTGCTAGTGTGTGGCCTTGACTAACTACGGAAAAGGCTTCTTGCTAGGGAGTGCTGACAGGCACAAAAGAATTCAAATGAAAATCCATCTTTTCTTAAGCCAAAAGCTAAAAGATGTTTTAAGGAGGAGGATGGAGGTTGGAAAAACCATAACATTTTGAGTGGACTGTGGCCTCCTGCACATGTGCCTATATCCAAAGTATATTGCGAGTTACATTTGTTTTCAATGATATTAAAATCTGAAGCTACTATTAGAGCAGTATGTCTGAGCTCATATATGAGTCAGAACGTAAGGTTTATATTTTATGTCTGTATTCACCCTAATAGTCTAATTCTAATCACTCTAATAGTCTTTTGGGTAAAATACATCAAGACAAAGTGAATTTCTAGCTTTACAGTCCAAATTATTTTCTTTAATAATTAGCTCATTTCATCAAATTGAATATATCATTATCGTTGGTGTTATCTGTGAAAGAAGCATTTTCTTGTTGCAATCACATAATCTCTCACACTTCTTTCCAAGAGGTAAATAAATTTGCTTTCATTAAATCTATCATTGTAAGTCATTTTTCTTTGCCCTCAGCTGATTTTTCCTGGATTTCCACTGTAGTCTTGTTAGTTTCAAAAGATGTATCCCAAAGTACACTATTCATGGGAGAAATAGAGCAGATGTGACCCTAAAAGGTTCATATGTGAACAAGAAAGAGTAAGGTATAGAACATAAAATAAGATGGATTATAACATTTGTACCCATGTTTCTGATTTCAAATGTCTCAGTACTAAGGAAACCTTTACTTTCATTTAAATGGATCTTCTGTAAGAAAAATACTACAATTACCCTCTTGTAATTCAAAACCTTGACAAAAATAGCATTAAACCTGCCATTGTAGATTGCAAAAAGTAAACGGAGAGATAAAAGTGAAGCTCTAAGTTTAGTGCAACAGTCAAATAAATCCTGACATAGCACAGTCAGCTTGATATTGCGGCACGAATACTGAGTTATCAACCTGGTCTAAAAGGGATTGTTAACCTCTGACAAAGGAAGAGAGCACCCCATTCCTCTGGTCAGTAAGGGCTGAGGGATGTTCTGGTATCCAGGCTCCTAGGGAAACAATGTTCATCCTGGATCATTCAAATCTGCCAGCACTGAGCCAATAACAGCAATGATAGAACATAAGGGGAAAAGACAGTATGAAGATCAGTATTCCTTCTCTGCAGATAATCTCAGAAAAATGTCTTCTTTTAGCAATTCAGAAACTTTTCACTTGTTTGATCAGTGGTGGATTAATTTCTTCCATTAATGTTTTTTTTTTAACATACAGCCAGTTTTTCTATGGAATCTTCCATAACTCTGATAGTGTTACCTTAGCTGAAGGACTACCAGACTTCTTTCATCTAAAACCAAAAGTTTCTTCAGAGTCGGTCACTCTCACTGCAGTCATCCATATTTTATGCATAAATGCACATGCAAAAATGCTCTTGATGGAGGAACTAATATAGTTCTGTTGGTAACATAATTTGAGAAGAGGACCATTTAACTGGCATCTAAAAGATGTTACTTACTGCATGTTTAGTGTTAGTGAAAGCAAGGACAAATTGACAAAAAAAGGGTACCTCATAGACCACTGAGGTCTTACTGGTACATGCACAGATTTGCTGTTTTGACATGTGTGATTGCATAAGCTGGACCCTCCAAGCGAAAGAAGAGAAACAGATGGTGTCTTCTGAAATGTAAAATTGCTACCACATGGTGAGAATATTGGGAACAAGCACATTAGAAATAGTATTTTATTCTGCTATATAGCGTTATACATAAAGATCTCAAAATTATATTAAAAGATTAAGTAACTTACTCCAGGTAAGGCAAGTCTGGAGAGATGGAAAGAATACCATCCTACACCTTCATGCTTTGCTTGAACCACAAAGTTTGAAAGAACAGACACTTATTTTATTTGAATGAGAAAGAACGTACAACTAACACGAGAATATTTCTAGCACCCTTTTTAGGAAAAAAAAACAGCTGCCTTTGGTAAAGCAGATGCTGAACAAAAAAATTAAAGTGAGAGAAAAGCTCAAAGAGAGGAAGAAATGGGAGACAGTACCATTAGCTAGATTGCCCAGGAAGTACAAGTAAGGAATAAATAAATGCCTGGTAATGATAATGACCAGTGCTATAACAAAGCACAAATTCAGGCCTATTATGATGATTATAGCCAAGTGTCACTATAATAAATGTGTTCTAATCTTTTTTTTTTTTTGCGTAAAAGTAAGCCTTATCTATCAAGTTGATTGTTATCAGATGGTCTTCAAGACAGTCCTTTTAGATGCATGTAATAGATTTGACAAAAGGTTGCCTGTGGCTCCATTGTAAATGAGTTCTAATGTCACTCTACAAATGATCCGGTGGTTTTTCACATGCTGCCTGCCAAAATGCAACCGTGATACTTCCTATATACTGAATATTCAGATATTCCCAGATAATACAAAGAAAAGATTCAACCTGGCAAAGATATATCAAGCCACTGTCACTTTCTTTCTAATCTTGACTTAAGCGAAGTGCTTCACTTACTGGTAGGAAATGCTCTGGTTATTAAAGGTGAAATAGCAATATGGATTGTTACAGATAAGTACAGCCCCCTTAAAGTTGTTCCATATTAATAAGTGGAACGAAGATCCAAAATAAATAAATAAATAAATAAACAAACAGATTTCAAAATCAGGTGATTTGAATTATTTCCAAACACTTTTCCAACAAGTATTATTGCCATAATAGCTATAGACTTGATATAAAACTTGATTGCATAATGAATTTACCAACCACATACTCAAAGAGTAATGAA
This sequence comes from Crypturellus undulatus, assembly GCA_013389825.1. NCBI lineage: Eukaryota > Metazoa > Chordata > Aves > Tinamiformes > Tinamidae > Crypturellus > Crypturellus undulatus. Next base: position 692,397 of record VWPW01021686.1, on the reverse strand, counting down.
TGAGACTCAGGAAGCCATTTTCTTAATGTTAAACATCTATGATTAATAACATCTACCCACTGCCAGAAGTAAATGTACAACACAGTAAGATAACTTCCTTTCTTTCTAATATGAAAACAAAATAACGTGTTTTCCAGAACCACCAAAATATAAATGCTTTTTTTTCCGCAAATGCATGTGCTTTAGAATAACCTCAGTTTGGTCTATGTCACTAATTTTGGTTCTGTCAGACCAGTGTAGTAGATTTGCCAGCATCATCGAGCTTCTAACATTTAAATAAGGGATGGTGACCTCCAGCTGACAAACTCAACAAATACTGACATTAGTGATCATTTTAGATAGCTCTGGTCTGAGACACTGCAAGCATCTTTATAACAGAACTTGGACATCGGATATATAACTATATAACTATATAATTATAACACAGTGGCTTTGCTGAAAAAATGAATAATGTTTTCTGTGCTACCTTACAGGCTATCACTCTTTTTATTCTGTCACAAAGTTTTAGTGTTGAGTGATTCACAGAATCTTTCTGCATCCTGAGTTCCCTGCTTGTAAAATGGTGATGATACTCCATTTCACCCACACATTACTTAAACTCCAGGCTGTTCAAGGCAGGACAGTATTATCACAGCTCTCAACAAAATTGTACCACTTTTCCCCATACAAATAATAGATCGTTCTTCTAACTGGATTAATTAAATGAATAAATGAAAATGGGATACATCCCACCTAACTTTAGCAATCTAAATTTAGGCATCAAGTCTCAACTAGTCATCTAGATTTCTGTAAGTAGAGGAAGAAAGAGATTCCCAGAGGGCGATTCATCCCTTCCTAAGTGTCTAGGAGAGCTAGAAGGAATTGCTGTCGCTGTCTTTCCCTGCCTCTACAGTGAGCAGAGACAACCAGTCAACTAGATACCTAACTGTAGCTAAAAGTAGTTGAGATGATTTGCATTTGAGTATCCTTTCAAAAAAAAGTCATTCATCTTTCTCAGATTCATTTGTAATAGATATAAACCCAAAGAGGTAATTTTTGTAAAGAGGTTTCATATAGCATATGATTAACTTTTAAGTATATTAGGATTGTCAGGAAATATGTGCACTACTGTGTGGAATGGGAGAGAACTACTAGCGGGACAAATTTAACTCCATGCTGACTTGGATAACTAAATTGAGGCCTATTTTATCTTTATTTTTGCTTTCCAGAAGCAGATGTCATTACAAGCACAAGCATGTCAAACTTTATTCCTTTGCAGATTTTATGTGAAACTAGATATAAAAGATAAAACTACTGAAAATCTCCACCTACACAAACTGTCCTGGAGGTTCCTGAAGAGCGTCCATGATAACTTTTTGATGCAGGTTGTGGAGAAGCCGATGAGGAAAGGTGGGCTACTGGACCTTGTGCTAACAAACAGAGAGGGTCTTGTAGGAGATGTGAGGGTGGGGGGTAGCCTCGGCTGCAGTGACCATGAGCTGGTGCAGTTCAGGATCCGACGAGGAGGAGGCAGGGCTGTAAGCAGCCTTGCAACCACGGACTTCAGGAGGGCCAACTTTAGACTNATGGACTTCAGGAGGGCCAACTTTAGCCTCTTCAGAAACCTCCTCGGAAGAATCCCATGGGCTAGAGCCCTAGAAGGAAGGGGGGCCCAAGAGAGCTGGCTAGTGTTCAAGCGTCGCTTCCTCTGCGCCCAGCAGCAGTGCATCCCTGTGCGTAGGAAGTCAGGCAGAGGGGGCAAGAGACCTGCGTGGATGAGCAAGGAGCTGGTGGCAATGCTCAAGTAGAAGAAGGTGGTATACAGAATGTGGAAGAAAGGGCAGGCCCCCTGGGAAAAATACAGGAGCGTAGTCAGGGAGTGCAGAGATACGGCAAGGAAAGCTAAGGCGCGTTTGGAACGGAAGCTGGCAAGGGATGTTAAAAATAACAAGAAAAACTTCTATAAATATATTAACAGTAAAAGGAAGATCAGGAGAAAGGTGGGTCCACTGGTGAACGGAATGGGCACCCTGGATATGAATAACACAGAAAAAGCAGAGCTGCTGAATGCCTGCTTTGCTTCGGTGTTTACCAAGGGCAGCCCTGTAGAGTCCCAGGCCCTAGCGACAAGAGAAGAAGCCTGGAAAGAGGAAGACTTGCCCTGGGTAGAGGAAGATTGGGTAAGGGATCACCTGAGGAACCTTGATACCCACAAATTCATGGGCCCTGATGGGATGCACCTGAGATGCACGCCAACGTGAGCTGGCAGATGTCGTAGCCAAGCCACTCTCC